>JBAJHW010000003.1:192305765-192568265 GCA_037013535.1 Intellagama lesueurii | reverse complement strand
GCAGGCAAGCCCTGCACAAGCAGAAGGGCTCTCACACCTGGCTGAAGCCCTGCTGGACTTTAAAATGGCACCCACACACACTATATTAAGGCACAGTAAGGTGTGAAATGACAAAAACCCCTATTTATTTACTCCAGTTTGAGGCAAGTGTGTAATTCCAGTCCAGGTTGCTGGCCTGCCTGTTATGTCTCACAATTCAAGACTCTGGAAAGAGTCTCTCTTCTCATTTTCATAAACAGTCTGCAGAAAAATGAATAAATGTCTGTTCTATCATGTACTTTCAAGTTGTCTTGTCAACATCTCACGATGAGGTTGAGAATGACATATAAGGAGAATTGTGTGTGGACTTTTTCCTTCTTGGATTTTGTGGCGTGGTAATGTTTTCCGTGCAATGCTGGGTCAAGTAACCTAACCCTGAAAGCCAATGAGACTCATAGGCTAACTTTTGGAAGGAGAAGGCCTGATATTTCATACATTTCTTTGTATGCAATTTTTTTTTTAAATGCCACTTTTGGATACAACATGGACACGTCTATCCATATTATATATGCATGAGCCAGGGAGCAAAGTTTATTGTCACTGCACATATACATATTTATGGAAATATATGTCTGCAAGTGCAGTTAAGAAAACCAAGAAAGATGAGTGAATCTGGCCAATACATGGCTCCATGAATTAAATACCTTATTCACTTATTCCCTTTCTGTGTATAGTGAACGCATGAAGAATAGGAGCACTAATGTGCCTTGTATTCCCAGATCTCATATGGAGGTAATTACTCCATAAGGAACTGAAGGGAGGGATAATTAAAGATTTCATCAAAGGGCTCTTCCAGATGGAGCCTTTGTTCCAATTTAAGTGTTGGGTTCTGCCCTGATGTTGCAGGAATTTTCCCCAACATCCCTACGATGTTTCTTTAATCTCTTTTTGTACAGTCCTTTTCCTTCAGACTCCCTGCACCTAAAATCAAGATTTAATTATTGTACTGCTTTCTACCAGGAGGGAAGAAGCTTAGTGCTAAGGCACTTCCTAATGTTAGTGCTAATACATCACAAATCTTTTGAGAAATAGAGATCTTTCCAATAAATATACATGAATGTAAGTTTTCAGTCTCAAAGGGGCAACCTTTTCTGACATTTTGTTATTTGTGTTTATTTACTGCTGCAGAATTCTATTCCGGGGGGGGGGGGGGGTTGACTTAAAGGTTCTGTTTTCCTTCGCAGGACAGTCTGTAACTATCCCCCTATAGGTCCTAAGTGTCCCATGAAGCTGTGTTCCTATAGACCTTTCATGAGCCAGACAACATAATGCTCTATTAAATAGTGGTTTATTTAACTTGGAGGAAATGGGATACAAATAAACATGAACAGCAACACCTACAACCTAGTCAGCAACGGGGAGGCGCTAACCTTCCTAGCCCACAGAGTTCTGGGGAGGCATTAATCCTTGGTCCCTGAGGATCTGGGGAGTTGAGCCAGGAAGGGAGTCTTACAGCAGAGGTGGTTGATGGCAAGAGTCAGCCTTCCTCAGATAGTGGTCTCCCAGTCTGGGTCTTCCACCTCCATGAGTGGGATGTTTACAGGTTGGGAATAAGGAGTGCTTGTCTCTCTGAATCTGAGGTCAAATGCTTGAGCCTATCCTGAGTGCAGGAGGTCCACCATTCTCCTTCCTGGTCAATTCTGGTTCCTACACCATCTGTTTCAGCATTCTCGTTTTCCCCAAAAGCTTATTTGGGGTCTTGGCTCAGTGTACCCACTCAGCCTCCCCAGGTGGGACGAGCATCTGCACCCACTTTCTGGTCCAGGGGACTTTCCTCTCAACCAGCTCCCAGCCTTCATGGGGCTCTGCTTCCAAAGGGTTCCTATCCTCCATCTGGTATGCCTCCCAGTCCGACTCCTCCTTTATCTCCTGCCAGCATTTATCCTCCTCCCCCTTGGGATCATTCCCTTCTGATCCTCTAAAACCTTCCATGTCATTAACTCATCTTCCTCTCTCTGTCCCTGAGTTCCTCATCCACTATTCTCCATTCCACCAGGGAATTACAGGTCAGAAAGTCCTCGCAAGGGATGCAGAGGCAGCCCAGCCCACTGGTGGTGACAAGTACAGTGGTGCCTCGCTAGACGATTGCCTCGCAGGACGAGGAAATCGCTAGACGATGCCTTTTTGCGAGCGCTACTGCGCTTCGCAAAACGATGTTTCCCTATGGCGATTTTCGCTAGACGATGAGGTTTCCCCATAGGAGTGCGCCGACTAGTGGTGAAAAGCTGTCAGTGCAGCTGTCAGTGCATTCCTATGGGGACCCTCACTCGCTAGACGAGGTTTCCCTATGGGAAATTTCGCAAGACGACTGCGTTTTCCCTTGGAACGTATTGAAGCGATTTCAATGCATTCCAATGGGAAAACGTGCTTCGCTAGACGATGTTTTCGCTAGACAGCGATCCTCGTGGAACGGATTAACATCGTCTAGCGAGGCACCACTGTATAGGCAACTGTCCTTGGTGTCCTCACACAGTCCCTCCCTCATGTATACAAAGCAATGAACAAATGCAGTAGTAGTTTGAGTCTACTCCTGGGGAGGGGGGCGCTCATGCTTTCTTGTTTTTGTGAAGACTAGAATTCTGCTGAATCCCTTGGGTGCTCCCCCTCTTATATCATCAGCAACTTGCTGTCACTGGCCCTCTACTGCAGACGGGAGCCCAGTATATCCAGTTTTGAACAACGATAATGAGGGAAATCCTGCTAACCATGGCCAGTCCTACCATTAGCCACAGTGAGGCAGCCATCTCAGACAGCCAATTTGGGATGCCATGACAGGGCAGCAATGGTTAACTATTTATTTTCCTAGCATTGGAATTTTACTGCCATGGAACAGGAAGAATTTCTGCCTCATGTGTCAAGATTTTTGGCCTCACCTGGCTTTCAGTACTATTCACCTTGATCTGAAGGTGTTGTGTACCATTCACTACTTCCCTTTAACAAAATGTCTTGAGATGCTCCTGCAGGGATGTGGGGAGATACTTGCAAAGATTTTGGCCTCATATGCCTTCCCTCCAGATAACTCAGCTTCCTTTAGATATGAGACACCCTGCCTGAATGAGTGAAGCATGCCAATTTGCTGCCTTGCCTTAGGCAGCAAAATGTATTGGACCAGCCTTGACTGCCATCATTCTATTAAAAGGCATTAAAAGACATCCTGAAATGAGACAGCTTTTCCTTTTATTTCACTTTGGATCTTGCTGGATGCTGGCCCTCTTGCCCCAATGAATTCTGTAATGGCATCCCATTCCAATTCTCTATATATTTCCTTGACAGAAATCCCAGCAAAATGAACCAGCCTGGCGTGAGGCATTGAAAAGCAGGCTGTTAGTCATGCATTTTTAAGCTCGAGCCACTACTCTGCAAAGCTTACAAGAAAGAAAATAAAAAGAAGGAAGTCATCATTGGAAAACCTGCAACAGCTAAGTATCTTGGCTTGTTTCTCTGGGCTCTGTAAGATTTAATATGCTTCTAATTTAGAAAGGATTAGGCAGTGCTTTTCATTTGGTTATTAGAGTGGCTCCAACTGTGGGTAGATATTTAAAAACTACTTTATCCCCTCTTGCAGTTGTCTTGCCTTTATTGCCATGTTGTTGTTATTGTTTACGAGAAGGGGCAGGATTTTTGCCCTTCCCCAGCAGCTTTGGAAGAGAAATCCAAGCAATTGTCTACAGAGGAGTACTATTAGAGAGGGATTCAGGTGGTGGAATTAGCCAAAATTGAAGAGGTTTTTTTTAATACATAAAAAAAAGAATTTAATGAAACTACCATCAAGCATTGAGCCATTCGTCATACCACACGGTGCAGAGACAGCCTTGACTACAAGCATGCATTTGTTAAATGTTCTCACAAAACTGTGATCATTAATTCTAAAGCACCTGTTTGCAGAAGGAAATATATGTTTTTGAGCTGTCGTGCAGTGCAAGACAGTTGTTAAAAGTCTAGAGAGAATGTGATTTTATAGCATTTTAATAACATGGCCAAAAATGCCTTTAGTGCCAACAAACGGTTGCTGGCCCCCTTTCTTTTCCTCCAGACTGAAGCTTGGGAGTAAAATCAGCTTTTTTTTTATGCAAGATGCATATTATATAAAACTCATAGGTATAGTATTAACATATTTAATTTCCATAAAAATAAATGATGCACCAAAATCTTCCATAGTTCTTTCCTTCAACAAAAAGAAAATGAAGGGAGGGGGAAGACTAGACATTCTTTTCAGAGAAACATCTTACATGTGGACATGTTAAGAATTCATTATTTGATTGTACAGCAGAGGATATGTACATTTTATTGGTGTTTCACAAAGATATTTAGGTACAGAAGCAGAATACGTTTGAGTATGTACGCCATATTCTGAATGATATTTACATACAGATATTTATATTTTCTGGGGAATTTTTTTTAACCTCACTTATCCATTGCATCTTCCATCTACAGGGAAGAGAGACAAAAGGCTAGCACACTGTTTCCCATTCTAGTGTCCTCCAGATTATTTGGCCTACAATTCCTATAAATCTAGGCTGAGGCAAATGATCAGGGATGATGGATATTGTAGTTCAAAACCCTGGGGACAGAATAAGGAATTATGGACTAAAAGAATTATAGACAGGGTCCATCTAGTTCACCATTCAATATCTGGAACTTGGAAATAATTTGTTAAGTTTAGCTTGCTTTAAAAAAAATGCTTAATGGGCCACACATCAGTAATATAATGTTTTAACCTCATTTAATGATTTCATTATAATGGTAATGAGGTTTTCTCTTGTTAAACATTGTTCACAATCACTGTGTCCCCTACCCAGGAAGCCAAACTGGGCAATTTCCCTTCATTGCTAAAGATTTATTTGATATTCTAATCCCTCTGTTTTCCAACTGAAATAGTGAGGGGTGGGCAAAGTGGAGTTTAAATTGACTGATTCTCATCCAGGATGGAAAAAACCATCAAGCAGCAGTTGGGATTGAAAAGGTAGTGTAGTTAGCTAAAAGCTGGGTATTTGAGTTTAAATCCTGCTCAGCAGTAATTTGATTTGAAACATATTGTGACTCTCCAGAGAGGGAAGAAAAAGCTGCAGGAAGAAGCCTGGGAGATTCATTTCTCCATAGGGGCTCTGGGAAGCTCTACTTGATGCTCTCTTCTACACGTTCCTCCAGAAGAGAAGAGAAGGTTTTGTGAGTGTGTATGAGAAAGAACAGGAAAATGGCTCCAGAGAGGGAGAGGGAGCAGAGGAGAAAGCTGAGCAAACAATAGGGTGGAGGGAGCGAATGACCCAAGAGAATGAAAAAGAGTGAGGTTGTCAGGGAGTGAAGAAAAAGGAAAAGAAGGAGTGCGGGAGCAAAGAGGGAATAAAGGAGTTTCCAACCTATGTGAAGTAGTTACGTATACCAGCCTGAAAAAAAGAAAAGAATAAGCAATGTAGTATTTGTTTGGTTTGGACATAAAGTTCTGGAAGTTCTAATATTAGCTAATGGTTAACATCACAGAAAGCTTTATCCAATAGTGGCTGATCAAGGTTGACTATGTAACGTTGAAAACATCATAAGTGACTCGACTGTACTGAAATGCAAGCATTTTCAGTATAATCCTATACAATTTACACAGAAGAAAGTCTCATTGAGTTCAGTGTGCCTTCCTCCTAAGAAAATGAGTATAGAACGGATAGCAGCTTTGCATCACTATGCAACTTGTCAGAAATCTCTTTACAAAACGAATTAGTAGCAATTACCAAGCTTGTATTTATTTCACCACTTAGAGCTAATAGCAACCATAAGAGCCAGCCTTATATTTGAAAAAAAAATGAAAAAGAAATCAAATATCCTAGAGAGCAAAACAGCTGTTTCAGATAGTGCTTGCACCCCATACACTATAGCAGAGTGACTGTTGCTGTTCACAGATCCCTGGGGAATAGCACATTTAGACTTAGGCCATTATGAAAATAGACTCAACTGTAAGAAGTGAAATGGAATGCTGTGACCATTATTTTGGTCCAAAAGGTGTCAGAGATGCTGAGCATCTGAAATTCACAACCTAACAATCTTTGGAGCGCATCTCACACAAAGCAGATATGTGTGTTTTTTCCTAACCTCCCTTGGAACAAGACATTAGCATTAGCTAACTCAAAATGTAAACAAGCTTTTGTTTTCTTTCCCACAGTTAATTCCACCACCACCACCCATGTACCTTGCAATTAATGTTTAAAAATCCCTTTTGGTGGATTGCCTTCTGACACTCTGAAAGAAAAAGCTTCCCTCAGCTTTTGGTACAACATTACCGATACCATACATATGCAGTCTTTCCCCCTTGCTTTAACCTCCCAAGATGGGATCTTTTCCACCTCCTCCCCACAAGATATAGGTGCTCGGAAAAGCTTCCATCTCAAATGCAAGAAATGAAGGGCAAAAGGAATGAGTACATGAAGCCACAGCAATATGTAATGTGATTGACACATCATACAAAATGCTATTAACCATAGCCATTTCTGTGTTAAGGCAAATCATTAAATTGCTCTTCTCTGAGTTGACTCTATGGCCAAGTCTCTTTTATATTCCTCCATTGCGAAGCAGGCTGTGGCAAGCAGGGAGTCACAACTTGGCTGCTGGCAGACAAGAAAGTACCGCTGATGGAACACCGGGTTAACTCCTGCACGATAATAGATCAGCTGCTGCTTTTGGAGCTGAAAAGCATCCACACAGTACATTGGGCACAGCAAGCGATAATGAAAGTACAGTTAATACACAGCAACTACTTCTGCATCTATAGGTGTGAACTAGTGTATTTGTTTACATTGCTAGTCTAATTTTATATATATATGCTCAGCTCTCTGGTTTACAGATTTATATATATGCTCAGCTCTCTGGTTTACAACAAAAGTGTTTAACAAACTGATATAGTGCTTACTAGGTCTTCATAATAGCTACCATCATGAAAGCAATATTGATCTCCTAATCTGCCGATGAATTTTCATGAGGTTCCATTTTTGTGGCAGAAATTTATTCACAAAAATCCATACCTTCTACTTTTTTGTGCATTTCTTCCTACCACTTTCTTCCCATCCATTCCCATCAGGCTCAGGTTGAATAACTAAGACAGGGGATCATAGCAGTTTCAGTCCAACAACATCTAGAGGCCAACATTATCCATTATCCAGTGTGCTATAGCTTTGGCTCCATGCTGTTGTGCTGGTGGTAGTGGTGTTGGTAGTTTTGGTTTAGTTTAAAAGGTAGGCTTGCATGCAGGTACATGAGTCTTGCAGTAAGGTTAGGAGTGTGTATTCAGCCCTCATCAAGTAAGCATAGGTCACAACCTACCTGTGGGATTGGGGTATCAGGGCATTCAGCAGATACCTCACCAATGGGAACACACTTCCTCTGCTATCTGACATCCACCACACCACAAATACAGCCATGAACCCACCACACTGCTACCTGCTTTTACAAAGGGGAACAGAAAGCCAATGCGATTCTTGGTTGTATCAATAGGAGTATAGTGTCTAGATCAAGGGAAGTGATAGTACCACTCTATTCTACTTTGGTCAGACCTCACCTGGAGTATTGTGTCCAGTTCTGGGCACCTCAATTCAAAAAGGATGTTGACAACCTGGAACGTGTCCAGAGGAGGGTGACTAAAATGGTTAAAGGTCTGGAAGCAATGTCCTACGAGGAGCGGCTTAGGGAGTTGGGAATGTTTAGCCTTACAAAAAGAAGGTTGAGAGGGGACATGATAGCCATGTTTAAATATTTGAAAATATGTCATGTTGAAGAGGGGACAGGTTTGTTTTCCACAGCTCCAGAGACTAGGACACGGAGCAATGGTTTCAAACTACAGGAAAAGAGATTCCATCTGAACATTAGGAAGAACTTCCTAATGGTCAGGGCTGTCCGGCAGTGGAATATGCTGCCTTGAAGGGTGGTGGAGTCTCCTTTTTTGGAGGTTTTTAAGCAGAGGCTGGATGGCCATCTGTTGGGAGTACTTTGATGGATGTTCCCACATGGCGGGGGGTTGGACTGGATGGCCTCAGTGGTCTCTTCTAACTCTATAAGAACAAATAAAAATGCTAAGACGCTGTGCTTTTCATGGGAAGGAATGACAAAATACACCATCTGCTTTTGGTTCAGCAGTAGCAACTATACCAATCAATTGGCTGAATCCAATTTTTAGCCTATACCAGATGAGGCTAAACTGAGCAGGACTTGTTAAGTCAATACTTATGGAAGACCTATTGATTTAATGGGTCTACTGTAGTTGAGACAAACTATTAGATTTAGTACTATATTGTTTATTGATGGTTCTGGTTCAACCAATTTATTTATTTATTTATTTATTTATTTATTTATTTATTTATTTATTTATTCATTCATTCATTCATTCATTTACATCCTGTCTTTCTCCCCATGGGGACCCAAGCCAGCTCCCAACAGCTAAAACTATAAAACAATCAACAGTTTTAAAACACCATGTAAAAACAAACAAACATATCAACATAAAAATCTATATTTAAAACATTTTAAAAATCATTTAAAATCTCTAAGTTTAACAAACATAGCATTCTTGAGACACTTATTGCTTAGAAGCCTGCCTGAAAATGAAGGCCTTTGCCTGATGTTGGAAGGACAAGGGAGAGGGGGCCAACCTGGCTTTTTGGGGCAGTGCATTCCAAACCACATGCCAGGACCATTTATGTTGTCATTAGACTTATATATTATTAGGGTCCATAAAGCAATGTATAAATTGTCCATGGGCTACCCTTGTGTAGCAAACAGACTTACTTCTTGCCTTCTACCATGCAGGTAAAGTATAGTTTGAATAGTGCCTATATAAATAATTGCAGTCTCTCCAGCCCCTTGCCCTGCCTCCTTTTATGGGGAAAATGCGAGCCGGGGCTCCCCACTGCAGAAAAGGTGCAATTCTCAGTTCATATATCTTGTTTTCTACTCGGCATGCTCGTTTCTCTACTTTGTAGGATGTAAGTATGGCATTGACACAGCAAATGGGTGAAGTGGTGTGTAGACTGTAAATATTATGCCATCTGTTTCTAAAAGGGTGTCTTGATGGCACCTTATGATGAATAAGGTTACTCCAATGAACAGCATATTCATGGAACACAGTCTAGAGAAGGTGAGTCACTTCATAATGAACAGATTTTATCCCCTTTTGTTGATACTACCTTCTCTTGGAACATGTTATTCAAAGTAGTAAGACACTCTATACACTAGCTCCAATGGTTATACCCATATTATGCTCTTCTAAGCCATGCCCTCTGTTTTTTAGCTACACCGCTGCTTTCTATAGCACTAATCTTCTCATAGCACATGTGAACACAGACAGACACACAGAGAGAAGGGGGGGAGGGAAAGATTTTCAGTGACTCTTCCATCCCACATGCATGTGCTATCTCTGTCTTTGTCCCTCACAATCAGAATGAGCTCTCCTAAATCTATAGGGCTGTTCAACCTATAGGAGCTATGGGGTAGTGTATAAAGTTTGCTTATTTGATTTGCCCTGTCCTGACTATTTATTTTAGTAATCTGAGGGACCTTACCAAACAGGACCCAAAGTTTAAGACAAGAGAATTTCCCAGTTCTATGTGGCACTCATAATCTTTCTAAACTTCTTACATGTGGCAATCTTTTCCTCTTGCCAAAGGTTTTTCCCTACATGGGATGACTTTGTTGCAATGAGGGTCACTTAGCTAGATGGCTAAATCTGCTGATGCTGAGGTGGGCAGAATGTACAGACTGCTGTGAGAGGAAAGAAGGAATTGGTTGACTGGCCTCTGGTTTCATAAAAAATATATACCAGGACAGACTTGCTTTATTGTAGGATCCTTAAAAAAAAAAAAAAGATAGCTTTAAAAGTTGCAAGCGCCCCCGAAGGTAATCTATTGGCATTGCTTTTCTTCCAGCTTTCTGACTGTGCCTCTCCCATACACGAGGGCAAAGCAGTTTGGGCAGAAAGAATAGGCCTGAAGACAGAAAGACAAACATGAGACAGATTTACCTACCAACAGTCTTTTGTCTACAGCTGGAATGGAAATGTAACAGATATATTTACCTTATTACGCATAATTTTTTATCAGCAAAGAAGCTGATAAGAAGAAAGCTAAGTTACGCTATTAGATAACAGTCCTTACTGCCAAGAGCCATAATCTGACACAGACTGAGCCATAGACCGAGCCTGGTACAGTAGTCAATTAATGGCTCAGTGCTCATACAATAATGACCTACTAACCTGACGGTGTGTTGCTCTCACATTTTGCTATCCCCTGGGATGCTACTGTCACTGTGTTATCTATTGCCTCCTTCCCTATCAAAGAAAATAAGCAGAGCTGAAATGTATGTACGCATCAAGCTCTGTAGTTCATTGCACACCAACCCTGGCAACTGGAGGAACAATAGATTTATAAGTTTATCCTACATTAAACCAAACATGCCTGACTGCACTGTAAATTACTAAATAATAAACCAGGTGGTGTAAGATCCTGACTTGGACAGAATATAAAAATCTATCAACCTGTAAAATACAATAACCATAAATGTGCTATGTAGCTGATGGCTCAGGTAAACTATCCACCTCCGGCAACCATGGTTTTTCCTCAAGTAAATTGCCACTGAGGTTATTCCTCCCCTATATTTAAGTTCTTTGTACCTTTGTACTTTTCTCCTATGCACAAGAAATATAATTGGGCTTAAAAAACAGTGCCAATTTATCCGTTTGTTTATGTTTCTTTACCTCATATGGGACTGCTCTATGGTAATGTGCAAACATATCGCCAGAGGCATTTTGGACTGATCTCAAAGGAGAAGATGAGCAAACGTCCTAGAGCATGCAACTTCTCTATTCAAACTTAACATTTAAATTAAATTGCCAAAGTACAGTGAGCACTCTACGAGTGAGCTGCTAGTATTGGACACTTGCTGCTTTCAAATATATTTCTTTCTTTTATCTTCTCCTTTTTTTTCTGAGAAAGAGACAAAAATCTATGCTGGCTCAATAAAACATTTCACACATATTCTACACACCATTAGCCCTCTCTTAAATTAAAATTGGAATTTTTTTTTTAAAAAAAGCCTCTATCCTTTCCAAAATTAATTCTCTGTGAATTAAGAAGGGGGAAGAGCAGGGAGATTTATTTCAAGAAAAGCCACGTTCAAAAATATTCAATAAATGGCAACTCCCAGTTCAATAAAGCTAATTAATTCCATTTTAGGAGCTGTTCAATAGCCAACCAGGTTAGGTTTATATGATTTACAAACAGTGTTTACATTCATAAAAGGCCAGTGAATAGTTGCATAGCTTGACATCATTACAGGAAAATGCTGGGGGATGCAGGCAGTTTAATTAGGGGTGGGTTTGAGTTCACTGTAGTAACAGCATCATAGAGCTTTCCTAATGTGCTTTCATAGAATGATAATACTATAACAAGATTATTGGGTGGGGTGCTCACTGTTTTCTTTGTCTTCCAAGGAAAAGCAACAAATTTCGCCTTAAGAATCCAGTGAAACCAGCATCAAGCTAAACCTTCAAATGCATTTACCCATTCATCTGCCCGCAATATATTGATTCTTAAGAAAAGGTCTTTATACACACACACACACACACACACACACACACACACACACACACACACACACACACACACACACACAAAGAACAGATGCTGTCAACCCCAAATTAAGTGAAATTTTCTCACCTAACTCTTGTAATTATTTGATTTGATAATATCTTCAAACATTCTTTCTGTTAGATGTCCTGCTTTCTTAATTGTTTTTTTAAATTGCAAATATCATTATGGTCAGTATGGTCTCTACAAGGAATTAAAAGGAAGTCTCCTCATTTACTTTTGCTTTGTACAGGACTTTGCAAAGACATGTTCAATTGTATAAGACATTCAGGTCTCAGAATGTGAATATAAAAGCAAAGTTAACTTGTGGCCAATTTTATGTTATCTTTTCCTCTGGATTTTCCTGCCATAGGAATCAATCTTATAAATAAATGCCTAAGGTGAAGGAAAAATTATTATATGAACTTGATAAATACAGATCTCCATCCACGAATCCTTTTTAATGGCAGCGAGATCTCTTTGCTTCTGCAACCAACGTTCATACTTACTTTATGCAGTTTCCTAAATAAATCTGTGTACCTTCAGAATCCAGAGCAAGTGTGCCTGCACAGAGGCATCCTTGGTATGGCTAGCAGTCAATACTACTAAATGAGACCATCTCCTCCTATTGTGAATCCTAACATCTTAAAGCCTTGTGCTTTTGGCTAGCATGACTATTACAGTTGTTTCTTGAACACTTCAATACATGATTTGCTCTGCCATGAGTTTTATAGCCACACACAGTATTTTGGTTTAGGGGTGTAAATACCTGCTTGCTTTGTTCTTGCAAATGAGGTCAAGGAACCAAAACATCCTGCTTGCCAGCTAGGACTGTGTGACATTTGCAGGTTCTGGTAAACTTGCAAGAATGAGTTTTGACGGCCATACCCCACCATACACACATAGAGAAGCCAGGATCAGATGAAACAAGCAAAGAACTAATCTCTGCTAGAAATTCTTGAATGTCCACAAATACACCTTGCCTCTTCCATTTCCAATTCAGTCCCATAAGAAAAAGCATGTACTCAGCATATACTTCGCCAGCTCAGTTCAAGTGTCAGACCTTTTGCTGTTGCTACCGCCCAGCTGGTGCCTCATCATCGGGTTACCAGGATGTTGAGATGCCCTGACTTCACAAGCCAAGTGCCCAGCTTTCTTCACTCTCCCTGGTGCAGATGCCAGAGTGCTCCAAAGTCCAGCAGCTGCTCCTCGTTGCTGGAAATGAAAGAGGAAAGAAGAGGAAGAATGTCTTCATGGACATTTAAGAATTTCTAGCAGCAATGGGTTGATTGCCTGTTTCTCAATAGCCATCCTTCGGTGTTTGCTTTGTGTGTGTTGACTGGAAGCAGATGTTTGTGAGGGTTTTTTGCACAAATTAGGGATTTTTTTAAAAAAGAGAAATGTCCCATCTCACTCGCTGCCAGAGGGAAAGAATCTCTCATGGCTTTGAAAGTCCTTGCTGAGGTATTTCATGGAGTCAAAACAGCCTAATTTGATGAGGATGAGGAATTTATTGAAGACTCTTCACATCCTTGTTCTGGTTCCTAGGCAATCATAAGAACAGGGATACACTGTCACTTCTCATACTGAAAAACGAGCCCAAGATTGTTATTGTTATTATTATGGGATAGCATCAAAGTGGCTGGTCATTATCTTCCGATGCTTCCCTGGCCAATGCCTTTTTACATGAGAGTGGCAAAGAGGTCTGGAAATATCAAAGACATTGACAATATTCTAGAATCTATTTAGTACTATTTGAAGATCACGGTGCATTAAGATCTTTTCCTGTCAGAAACAGAGAATTGAAAAAATATAGCATTCTCAATATTATGTCACACCTATTTTAGGCATTGCATGGGCTTATACACCATTGGTAAGCACCATTGGGAGTAAGCTGTTTGCATATGAGAGTCCTCTTATCTTGTTCGATGCCACCTGCATTTTTGTTTTATATAAAAATATTCACACCACAAAAACTCACTCTGTAAAAGGTGCAAAATCACCTACTGATCCTGACAGATTGGAATTTTTACTCTTCTCTTATGCCAGCATGCATTCTTCCCATTGAAGAAGCTCAGTGTGAATTTGCCAAAGTTTCTGATATGGCAGAAGTTGTTTTCCTCAGAAGGAGGTAATTGCCACAACAACTACAGATACACATTACAGAGGCAACTACAATTTTAGATCAGCTGGAAGGAATAAGGTATCATGATCTGTTCAACGTTATTTATTTAATCATTTTTAATGCACCCATCAGTGTAACATCTGGATTAATTACTTAGATTGAACGTAACAAAGCATTAAATTGAGCAATTTGCAATGGACAACATAAACAACTCCCATCATTTTAACACCCCTGTCTGTAGCTTTCCTCTTTACTATGCAGTATCCTGCTACCAATTGTTGGCTGATTCCCTTGTTCATTTTGGGAGCAACAGTGATCTCTTTCCTGTTGTTTTAATTGTTGCTGTACATAACTTGGACCAGCTGATGCTGTTGGCAAGTTGCAGCACATACACGGACCTGTACAATATTCCATCCCTACCCCCAATATTGGGATATGTACAAAGGCCTGTGAAGTTTAGGATTACCTGTCATGAAACATGGAACACCAATCCCACAGGCCAGAGCAGAAAAGTAAACTTCCACCTATTTTGTTTTCACAGGGGAGAATGAAAGATTTCTAAAGTTTTCTCCCCACAAGGTGAGACTGCAGAGAAAAACTGTATTCTGCATGGAAAACCTTGAACTTTCCACAAAGTTTTTAATGCAAAATACAAGTTTTCATGCAGAGCCCATCATTTTTTTTGTTAATACTATTGCTGCTGTGTTGTTTTTTTAAGTACTGATCTTTTTGCTTTTGTGTAGGAGTGGAAAATTTCACAGTAGTTACCAATATTTTTGAGAGGATGTCTCCATGTGTCAAGGTACCCTTGTCTGTGTCTCTCTTTTATTTTCTTGTCTATTCCTTCCTTCCTTCCTTCCTTCCTTCCTCCCTCCCTCCCTTTTTGGCCATGCATGAGAACATTTGTGAATGCTCAGTAAGTTTCCTGAGAAAAACCAAATGAAATGAGACATCCTCACTTTTGTGGGATCAGCACAAGAGCTGGTCACTCACAAATATTAGGTTCTAAAGAAATACAAACCAGGCCTTAGGGAACTGAGGTTACCCCTCTAAAGAGTCACATTCCACTGGAGTATCCTGCAACTTGCAAGTAACACTGGCCATGCTAGTACAAGTCCTCTTATCTCTGGGAAAACCAGTGAAAGTCCTGAGCATCAGTGTCTGTTGTTCTCAAGTGGTTCCTGGCTCTTCAAAACTCTTCTGTCCCTGCATTTCTGCCATCCTGGTATTCCTGCCTCCATGAGAGTCCTGCAGTCCCACTGAACCTAATCACTTCTTTGCTGACACAAGTCATGCACTAAACAAAACTTGCCTGGCACAATTCTGTGCTAAAAATACATGGGGCATAGAACCCAGGTTCTGTGACACAAGATTCAGAAACCAATCCTCTTAAAGACCTGGTTCTGGTACCCCAAGACCTGAGCAGCCAGGTCTTTCTGAAGGACTACACTAGTACACATTAGTAACCAGAGTTTCTGTGCTCCCCAGTTTCTGTTCAGGAAGGACTTAATGAGATCCAAGATAATGTATATTTGAAAGACCTGATCTATCTTCTCAAGGACCTTTCTTTACAAATTGTAGTCACAGTTTCTAAACACTCTTTTATATTATGTATATGTGTGTGTGTGTCTTTAAGGAAAGAGTCATTCTCCCTTTATACCACTTTGTGGCTGGGAGCCAAATCCCTTAGTGTAGCCTTCCCAGAGCCTGGAAATTTTATTTTTGGACTAAAAATAAAACCTCTGGTAAGAAGAATCTTAAAAAGTAATTTTAAAAACTCTCAGCTCCACCTGAGTCTACTCCAGTTAGCATGCCAGGCAAAAATAAAACAGAAATCAAAAAATAAAGAAGACAAAAACTCTGTGGCACCTTAAGGACTAACTGCTATATTTTAATGTGAGTTTTCATGGACAAGTCCCCTTCTTGAGACAGTTGGGGCTCCTAGGATGATACTGGGAACAATATTCTTTCTCTGATCAGGAATTTACTGGAAGACTATGGGTTTCCGTAGTGCCTCTCAGCTTTCACTCATGGATCCTCAACTTTTTGAAAGATGTATTCAGCTTTCCATAAACACTTTCTTCTGGTCAGGGCGTCCTGGGTGAGAACACAGCCAGGAACATGTCACAGGGGCCTCCTCTGAACTCTTCCTCTTCCTCAGGCCAATTATGTAATGCAGAAACTGGAGAACTGCCTCTGGGGTCTTTTCTCTGGCCAGTTCTCCCAGCTTCTACCTTGTCTACTGCTTCCTCTGCTGCTGTCTCTACTGATGGCCAGATCACACAGTGCTTCTACTGACCCTGGATTGTTCTTGATCATTTTTATTCTTTTCTGTCAGAACCCTCTGACCAATGAACCTACAATTATCTCATCTGCCAGCTCATTGGCCTATAACTGTGAGCCAATGAAAGCCAACAGACTGTTCACAAATGACCTATCAAAATGTGACCTTTGGACTCCTCTTGTCCAATATGTAAGCTGACAGGTCTAACTACTTACTTCTAAGATCATGACAGCCTCTTTGTAGGAAATGATAGAAATCAGCTACATTAAGTAAACAGAACAAAGTAACAGGTTTTAGGTAGAATTGTTGTTTACAAGGAAGCATTGCCTTGCAGAACTCACACACACACACACACACACACACACACGTGTGTGTGTGTGTGTGTGTGTGTGTGTGTGTGTGTACATATATGTACTTACACACACACACACACACAATCTGTGGGTTTGATTTTTTTAAAAAATTAACAGAAGCCAATTATATAATCAGGGCTTGAAAAATTTTAGAATGTGTCACCAGTCAGTCAAAAATTTCACCAGTCAGCATGACCGGACTATAGCCTTGCAATTTATTGGGATTGGGATTGGGAATCACTGATTTATACCCTCAGACTTGGGTTGCTTTATTACCTGCGTGCCTGTAGGGTCATGAAGCTTGTATTGAATGCCTTTCTTTTGAATGTCTCCAGCAAAAATAAAACTGAAAGCAAAAGGGCCCGGCCTCTTAAGGAGCCATGGTTCCCTCCCTCCCCAGGATGGATCCTCATTTGGTTGAAATTGGGAGCAGGGAATCTCCATATTCTCCAGCATGGGACTACTCTACATTCTCCTGCAGAGCTATATCTCTATGTGCCACTTGAACTCTCTTCTCGTGAGAAGAGGGCAGTTTTCCTTTTGCAATGGGAGGGGGGAGGGGAGAACTGCAGGATGAGTGAGAGAGAGACAGTCAGAGGGGAAGGAGGCAGGGAGGGAGGGAGCTGTGACTCGTCCAGCAGAATTTTTCACTCGTCACAGATGAGTGGACGAGTGCATTTTTCAAGCCCTGTATATAATATTTCCAGGGATTTAAAAAATACATATGCATTGCAAACCACGGTGAAGCAAAACTGGAAGAATTTCTAAACCATCTCAATAGCATCCACCCAAATATACAATTCACCATGGAAAAAGAAATAGAGGGACAACTCCCTTTCTTAGATGTCATGGTCATACGCAAACCTGATCTCCTCCAAGGTCTACAGAAAACCCACCCACACAGACTGGTACCTACACAAAAACTCCAACCACCAACCACGACAAAAAAAGAGGCATAATCAAAACACTGGTAGACCGTGTGAATCGGAACTGTGAAGCTCAATTTCTCAGCACTGCACTCAACCATCTGAATTGGGCCCTACAGGCAAATGGCTATTCCAGGAATGAAATCAAAAGAGCCATCAAACCAAGAAAACAACACCAAACTGAAGAAGAAAAACAGCCACCCACAAATAAAGTATTTCTGCCATACATCAAAGGGGTCACGGACCGCATGGGGAAACTCTTGAAAAAACACAACCTACAAACAATATTCAGGCCCACCACAAAAATACAACAAATGCTACGGTCAGCAAAGGACAAAAGGGACCCCCTCACCACTGCAGTATACCGAATAGCTTGCAGTTGTGGCCAGGTATATATTGGGACCACAAAACGTAGCATCCACACCAGAATCAAAGAACATGAAAGACACTGCAGACTAAAACAACCGGAAAAATTGGCAGTAGCTGAACATGCCCTGAAACAAGCTAGACATGAAATTCTATTTCAGAACACAGAAGTACTGGACAACACCAGCAATCATTATGTCAGACTACACAGGGAACCCATTGAAATCCACAAACATCAGCAGAGCTTCAACAAAAAAGAAGAAAGTCTAAAACTCAACAAAGCCTGGCTCCCGGCACTGAAAAATACAGCCTGCAAAAGGTCAACGAACTCTACCCATCCACAAGGACTGGTGATCACTGCACACAAAAGACTAGCTAACGACACCCACCAACCACAGTGACAGACCATCTCCCCCCCTTATCACAACAATACACCCATAACAAAAAACACCCTGATCACCATAAACACCCAATCTCCTGAAAAGGACAAAAAGCTGATCCCACAGCTACAAATACTCAACTATCCCACACAGTACACCAGAACACAGACAGAGTTCTAACTCCTGTCCTCTGAAGATGCCAGCCACAAAGACCGGCAAAACGTTAGGAAGAAAAACCTTCAGAACATGGCCAAACAGCCCAAAAAACCTACAACAACCAGCAAACTATTTTATTTAAAATATTTTTACCCGGCCTTTTTCCTAAAAAGGGCCAAGGTGGCTTACATCGGGGTTTTTTTTTTAAAAAAAGACAATATTTGAGAAGTAAAAATAGTAAGTTATAAAAGTAAGTTATAAAAATAGTAAGTTATAAAAATATTTTAAAATAATTAAATAAACATTAAAAATGTGAGATAAAAATATAACTAAATTTAAAAGCAATAAAACTACAAACCACCCCATTTTTTAAAAAACCCTCTTAGGGCTCGATCACACTTTGCAAAAGAGCCTCAGTTATACCAATATGGCTGTTGTTTAGATTGCTTCATAAATTTCCAAGCAGATGACGCACGGCAAAGAACGACTCATTTTCCCAGCCAGCAGTTTATTTCCAGTTTATTTCCCCCTTGCCAGGCGAGTTGTTTTATTTTTTCCCATTGATGAATCACTTCATTCCTAACCATTTGAGCCTGTGTGAATATTGCTGTCAATGTATTTCTTTCGCGAAGGGGTCAGGTTTCTGGGTGCTGGGGCCACTATACAACAATTACAAATGTTAAAATACTGTAAAAAGCTATATTTAAAAACAATTAAACATTTATCAATATTAAAACCACAAATTAAGCATAATTATTAAAATGTTTGAAAAAAAAATTTAAAAATATCTAAGTTCAATAACTACAGCATTTCTGAGATCCACACCAAGCCTGCATGAAAAGGAAGGTGTTTGCCCGATGACAGAAGTACAAGATGTATGGGGTTAACCTAACTTCACAGGGCAGTGCGTTCCAAAGCCTGGGATCAGCCACTGAGAAGATGTCTCTTGTGTCCTTACGAGATGAGCTTGGGAAGATGGTGGAACTGAGAGAAAAGCCCCTCCCCCCCCCGGATCTTAAAAGCCGAGAAGGCTCATATAGAGTGATATGGTCGTTCAGATAGCTTGGATGCAAGCCAAATAGGGCTTTATAACCAGCACTTGGTGACACACTGGCAGCCAACAAAGCTGTTGTAGTAAGGGAGTTACATGCTCCCTGAAACCCACACCAATCAGCAGTCTGGCAGCAGCATTTTGAACCAGCTGTAGTTTCTGAACACTCTTAAAAGGCAGCCCCTGTGGAGCATGTTGCAGTAAGCCAAACAAGATGCAAGTAAGGCATATGTCACTGCAGCCAGTTCGGACACTTCAAATTTAAATAAACAAACAAATGTGTGTGGAAGAATATATGACTTTTGAGTAGACTGGGAATATTTAATTTCTATCAATCAAAAAACCAGGAAGATGTATCATCCATGCCATTCTTTAACTATGACTCTTTGGTTCTGGCGAATTCTCAATAGTGAATCTTGCTCAGTGTTGTTCCATGTGCCTAGTAGGAGTGTAGGCATCTTGCAGGGCCCAAGAGCCACCTCTGCCCCAAGACCTCAGTAGGCCACACCCATCCTTCAACAGTCCTCATTCCCCACACTCCCATTCTTCTTTTTTTTAAAATGGCTCCAAATGGCCAATCATATCCTGTCTGGAGCACAGTTCATCATTTCAACAGTTGATAACTGCAGGCAATTTTCACCCCACCCCAATCTTATTTGGACATGTAGGACCATTTTTCCCCATTGAAAATGGTAGTCTTGCCCGAGGGAAGTCGGAGTGGCTCTGTATTTAATGATCTCGCAACAGACAGTGGAAAGGGGCTTTTTAAAAAAATAGTCTAGTTTTGAAGAATAGTTTCCCTTCTTTAAATATATATATATATATATATATATATATATATATATATATATATATATATATATATATATATATATTATTGCCCTCCTGAACAGAAAAGCTATTTTATATATTTTAAATAAACTGAAAACAAACAAGGAATATTAGCTCACCAAAAAGAACCCATAAAGTCAACAATTCCACTATAATTTTACCAGGATGAAACAAAGTGGCAATACAACATGGAATATTTGACTTACTGTGGAGTCCTTTGGTGAAAAGAAAAAGTATTTTAAAATCATACACATTACATATTGATTGCTTATTGTACACTAAAAAGTATCATTAGGTTTTATAAGAGTTTGACTGCAAGGACAAACACACCAAGTACTGTCACAGTCAATATCGCTTTTGTCATGGTGCCATCATCTTAAACCAATGTAAGGAAATTCATATTTAGTGAAGAAGGAAATTACTTTGGGTATGTATCATTCAAATCCTTAAGGATTATTGGCTAATTAGGAGCACAGTAATGTAAATTTGCTTTGTGTCAGGTTTTCAGGAACAGTAAAATAACATAATTAAGCAATGAACAATGTAGATCACTTAAGGTACTCTTCACTACTGCCAAATGTATATGATGTCTAAATATAAGCATGCCTTTGAACCTAACAACTAATAAAATATCGGGGGTAGGAAGCATAATATTTTCTATATTTTATAAATACAAATTGTCAGATTAGTACATTATAACAATGGCACATTAAGGCTTAAATTCCAAGGGTCATGCAACGCAAACCTACACTTGGACTTCTCAGGTACAGCTACTATACGTTGCAGGATCTTGACCTGCATGCAGTATTTAAAATGAAAATTTGGTATAATATCCCAAACAATCATGGAGAGAATGTATAGTCAGGTGGGCTAGTGATTCCTTCAAGCACTGATGTCCCTACATATTGTAGGAGCAGCCAGTTTAATTTTCCAGTGCTCAAAAACATACAACTAGAAGAACAGTTCTAGGGGGAGGATTTCTATGACATTTCACATTTTCTCTGCAACCTACATTTCAACCCATAAGCAAGTTCAAACATGCTTATGAGTAATCTAGCCTTTCTCACCAAATTACTCATAAACATGTTCAAACCCACCCATAAGCTCAAACATAGGTTGCAGAAAAAAATATGATATGTCATAGAAATCCTCCCCCATAGACATACTCCTAGCAGTTGTGAAAGGCAATTAATAGACTGGCAGAAATGGCGGGATTCTTTAGGGGGAGGATAGGGCTGAATGAATCTGTCATTTTTACTTTCTTCTACATTCATTTTCTTCAATCTGTGGGTACATATGCGCATAATGCTAGATTTTTAATAACTCAATGCCCTGAGTTCTTACCTCATTTCCCCCATTATTCCATGTTCAGTGTATATGTGTATATACTGAGTTCATAAAAATCTAGCATTATGCACATATGTACCCACATATAGCATATATAGCTAGGCTCTCTCTCTCTCTCTCTCTCTCTCTCTCTCTCTCTCTCTCTCTATATATATATATATATATATATATATAGCTAGGCTACTACTCTGGGTGGCTAACAAAAGGACACATAGTCATAAACAATAATGATAATGATAAAATAATAAAACAACGGTGAAAAATTAATAGCAGGCTGGTGGCAGAAGGGATACATAAAATTACTTAATTAGGAACAAACTATTGAAAGGCTTGGGGGAAAAACAGGTCTTCAGTTGCCTCCTAAAATGAAGGAGGGATGGGGCCAATCGCACCTCTAGTGGCAGGGAGTTCCAAAGTGAAGCAGCCAACGCAGAGAAGGTCCGGTTTCGAATGACTGATTTCCAGGCCTCTGTTGGGGTGGCAACCTGGAGCCTCCCAATATAAAGGGTGCAGCTGGGACCAGTAAATGTTGTGATGGAGAGGTGTTCATTTCAAATAAGAACAACAGAGAGTTTTATGGCACCTCAAAGTTTAGCACATAATGGCTGAAATCAAGTAGTAAATCATAACTAGAGTAGGCCCTTTGAATCAGTGGTGATTTGCTGGTTCAACTCCTCTGTAAATTCAACTGATTCAATGAGCCTGCTCCAATTGTGATTTACTACAGGATTTCAGCCAATACTCCGCCTAATCTATTGCAGGCTGCAATCTTCTTCATTAGCAGTTTGATGAGGCTGCAATCCAAGAAATTTGTCCCAAACAGCAATTGTTAGTCTGCAGGGTGCTACAGTGTTTTTGCTGCAAAAGAATAACATGCCTACTCACTTTGAACTTATCTGAAATAATGAATTTTATTGTACATTGCATTGAGAGTCCTGGTGAGCAAAATAATGGTAATATTGCTCCTACTACTACTATTACTACTAGTAGTACTATTATCACTAGTAGTGTTGCTGCTGTTGATGCTGCTGCTAGGTTTGTCTTCACATCGAGACCAGAGAGGGCCCAAATGTAAATATGTTTTATATTGATTTCCATGTTCCCAAAGCTAATGATTTTAATGGAAGGCTTAGAATGCAAGGTCATAATTCACCCTTACTCTGCATTTCTGAATCCGGATCATTACGGATACTACAGAAGTTCTACAAGATCCAAATGAGCTCTGGGTGGGATCTGGAGTGGATCAGGGAGAATGTATGTGGCATCATCCAGGCACAGATCCGATTATGGCCTCTGTGGAAAGCAACAGGGAGGACGATTTAAGCTTGCTCTGTCTCTACTTGGTTCCCTTTTGCTGCGGCCTTAGGGCTTATCTATATTTACATTTGCCTTGCAATAAGCTCCATTCTAAATGGATTCAATTTAAAATCACGTGACTATTTGAGACATTATTTGCGTTCCCACATGGAAGATGGCCGGCAACAGCAGTCCCTGTGTGGGGATGTGTGTTTGGGTCTACTTCCCTCCCCCCCCCCAAAAAAAAGCATAGAAACAAGTTGGAAATAAATCCTTGCATCTTCACCTAGCTACTGCCTGCCTTTATGGTAGGGATGGGGTGAGTCCTAGGGCGCATTTTGGGTGGTATGTGCTTCTCCCCCACACCTTTTTCTCCCTCTAACCCTCCCTTTTATGCCTCTTTAGTATCTCTCTCTCACACACACACACACACACACACACACACACACACACACGTGTGCGCACACTCCTTCCTGAGTAGCCTGGAGAAAACATTTGGCTTCCCTTTTCCTCTTCCTTTGCTCCAAGATATGGGGGATTCTTGGCAGCTGGAGTTCACAAAAGGGATGAAGTTACATCCCCAGCTCCCGTTCCCCTCTGCCTCCGTGGCTACCAACCTGCTCTCTAAATGGACCCAGCGCACATGAAAAGCTAGAAGAAACATTTCCTGGGCAGAAACACTCCAGGACACAGCAACTGGGCTTCATCACCTGCTGATCAGAGTCCTCCCCTTCTGTCTGCTCCCCAGAGACCGGCAAAAGCATTATTAAAGGGACAGAAGCAGCCAAGCTTTTTACAAACAACTTTCTAAGCACACTTTCCCTCCCTCCTTCCTTCCTGCAGCCTCTCCCATCACCTCTGCTGGTTATTCTAAGGCACAATTTACAGCGACAGGGCTGTACATATGCTGAAATGAATAAATAAATCAAGTTTCATATGCATACTATTTTAAACAACCCTCAAGCAGAACATTATTTTAGCTTGTGTTACACCTAAAGAACATGTTTCCCTGGCAAAGTAATTTGGCTTGTGGTCGCTTAATGGAGACACTCTTTTAAACACTGATTCATTTGAGGGTAAATGCGATTTAAAACGGGTTTCTTATGCCAGTGTAATCAAGGCCTAAATCAACCATTTTCTCCTCACTTTTAAAGTGTAGGATTAGATGGCTATCTGTGGACTGAATAGGAGCTATTGGTTTGCAATATTGACAAGATTTTTCATCTGCTTTGCGATGTTCCCCTGGTGGTAGAGTTGTGTCAGTTAGGCCTGGAGGGGTATTCAAATGGTTAAGCAAAGCAATAGGAAGGGTGTGAAGGGAAAATAATACAGACAGATAAGAACATTGATGAGCACTCTGGAGCACATTTAAGATGACATGATTTTCCAAGATGGCATTCAGGTTTGCCGGACCTGTGGGATAGGGTGCAGAACCTCTTAGGACATTTCAGGACCTATCCAGGAAAGTGATTCAGGACAGATTATTCCAGCACCTGAAGAGGGCTGGCAAGCTGAAAGGAGATGCCATAAAAATATCCAACTCTTGGCTGGGTATGGCACACCCTCATAAAAGTCAGAGATAGCTGCAATTTGTCTCCTGTACAGTTATTATGACAGTGTCTCCTGTTACGTTAAAGTTTATTTTATATCCCTAGCTATATTAGTGACTCATGCCTCCTATCACTATTCTGGGTAGTCACAAAAGAAAAGTTAGTCTAAAGTATCACTAAGCAAGGCAGCTCCAATCTATATATCCAACAAGTTGAGTGTTACTAGAGAGACTCAAGAATTTTGTCCACCTTGCATTTCTAAGGGCACCCACCTGAGCAACATTTTACAAACTACTGCTTCCTTCCTTCCTAAAATTTATATCCCATCTTTGTACTAAATATAGTCTGCAGACCAGACGTTAGCCAGCTATCAGCTCAAAAGTTAGCTCAAAAGACATACCAAAATGGACTTATAAATGAACGTATTTGATGTAACTGAGACTGGAAATAGGGTGATTGGTCACTCCCTAATTGTTGCTAATCCAAATGAACCAATGATCAGCATAGCAAAATGATCTATGAGAAACCACATGATCACTTCCATGATGATTTTTTTCTATCATCCACTCCCACCCTTCCAAGCATCCACATGTGTACAGGTGTGTGCATAAACGCATATGCATGCATGCACGCACGCACGCACGCACGCACACACACACACACACACACACACACACTTCTCAGGTGCTCCAGTTTCTTAAGAAAACCAAAAACCAAAAGCAACATAATCAGATAATGAAGTCTCTATTGATAAATACTGGAATATCCTCCATGTGCCAGAAAGATTATATCAAAGTTAACCAAGGAATCTAACACTGAATCCAACATCACTTTAATTGTACTTTTCAGGAACGTGACTCTTAATCCATAGTAATTAGATGGTCTTAAATTGTAGTCCTCCATCCATTTGCAGTGCCTATTTACAACACACAGGATGGCTTACAATGATCTCATCTCTCCACTTCTGGTCTTCAAGTATAGGACAACTGAAGCCTGAACCCAACAGCTAATGTTAAAGCTTGACCTATAACATGCTGATCTCAAGGTGCAGAGTGATTATTTACTTGAATTTTTACCAGCCATGATTCCACACTCCTCTAACGTGCAGGAGTGCATGACATCATAACCATGTCCCATACAAGTTGCTTAGCAACAACTCTACTGTGTTTTACTACTTCTGTTTGATAGACATCCTTTTATTTCCATCTCTTCTGATCCTATCATAGTCTGAAGAGAGACCAATATATATATTTATGTTAGAACAAAGTGAGCATGAATTATGAGTACAACAGCTATTTGTTTTTCCCCCTCACACGTATCATTTATTAAGCAGCCTGTTCTTAAAAGGTCATTTATGGAAGTTAATGGTTTAACTAATAATTGTTACATGATTTACACATACAGAGATAGCCCTTCTAATTTCTTGTACTTCCATTTCAACACCAGCTGAAAAAATTACCTATATTTCAATAAGAGCACAATTCTATGCATGTTTACTCAAAAGTAAATCCCACTGAGTTCAATGAGACACACCCACATGTAGGTGTGTATAGATTACAACGTTGATCTTAAGACACAGTACGTATACTGTAATTGTCATATATTATTTTATACTGTCTTATTAAATGGATTTAAATAGTTTATTGACAGATCAGTAGTTTAGGTCTCTGGTTGTCAAGCCAGAGGTTCAGAGTTCAATTCCCTACTGTTCCTCCTTGACAGGGGCTGGACTCAATGATCCATAAGGTCCCTTCCAGCTCTGCAGTTCTATGATGATATAAATGTAATTATTTACATTCATATTTATTTATATTTATAATTATAGTACAGCTGTAACATAAATGTACACCTTTTTTTAAAAAAAAGTCCAGTTTTGATATTCAAACTCAAGATTTGACACTTGAATTCTGGAACTGAAATTTTACATTTACCTGATTTGATTTATTATGTGAATGACTGACATTAAAATTCAGGTATATTAAATGTTCATTGAAACTTTTGACATTGTCACAAAATTATTGCTCAAACATGTCAGCTGTCATATCTTGTCAAATGCTGACTGCAGCATGTTAGAGACTGTAAAGAGACTACCTGCTACTGAATGCCAGCTCTCACATGTTCCAAAATCTTCAAATCTAACCATTCAAATATTTAGATGCAAAGATGAAAATTGGGGGGTGGGGAATTTTTTTCATCTTTTTTTTATACTGCCAAACCAAACCAAGCATCACCCCTTGATAGCTTCAAAATAAAACACATTACACCATAAAGTTCATTGCATATAAATATTAAAAACAAGTATGTGATATGAGGCAAAATACATTTTACACAATTTTGAGGAAACAAAGTTAACTGCAAAACCAGATGTTCATTGTGAAAAAAGTTGGAGGCATCAACAGAATACCACCACAGCCTTACTTGTATTTGTCAGATACTGTACTTTGCATCTTCTTTAATCATAAAAGAGGACAATGAAAATATAAGTTCTTATTAATTTTATTTTAAAACTAATATTCTTATTTCTAAGCAAATACATAAAGTTTATTTGTACATTGTTCAGTACTTATGTGGTTGGCGTCGAATATAAACACCTTGTGTGCTACAAGCATCAGCTTTCAGTTCCAGACATTTTGGAAAGAACAAATGAAGAGATAAAAGGCTGGATTCAGACTCAGGGTGCAGTGACGCAACAGGAAAAATGCAAATGGATCCACTGTCAAGTCTTACACAAGGAATCAGGTCTCCCTGGATGAATTCACTTTAGCCAACCAGACAGGAGTTAGCAGAGAGGATGAAACTGGGAATCAGCTTTGTTTGCAGTTTGTTAGAGTAGCTCTGCTGTAGCTGCCCAGATTTGCAAGATACGGCTATAGCAGAGATCTCTTAGCAAACTGTAAAGAAGTGCTGACTAGCAATTTCTTTCTTATTCTTTGCTGACACCTCACTCTTTTTCCCCCTTCAGTCTCCTAAGTGCCCTAGCACCTAGGCACCAAGCTGTTAAAAAAAAAAAGAACAGTAAGGGAAGAGGAAAATAAACAGACCCAGGTTTGGGAATGAGAGGATTCAAACAGCAGCCAGTTTCCCATCTGAATGGATTCACTGCTTTCCTTCACTGCTGCTCTAATCAGGATGGAATGTCTTGAAACAGGACAGCTAAAAACCCTTCCATAGAAAGATGAAACTATATGCATTGACAAAATATAAATCTGATTATACCAATCCCATAGCAATTCCAGTATTATTTGCCAGTGTAGTTGCCCTTAAGGTAGGTCCACTGAACTTGCTTTGATGTAAGTAAATTATAAATAACCAGTCCCATTGATTTCAGTGGGTCCATTTCATGACTATGTCTGGACCCAGCACAGATTATGCAACGGAATTCAAAATATAAGCATTCACTTTGATTTTGTAAGGATGCAAAGATATGGGGAAAGATGTGAAATAGGAAAGGCAGAACTTTCAGGAAGCTTGTGGCACACTATGAAACGTATTTTAAATGGTTAATTTATCATGGTTGGATTATAAAATATGGAGTAAGTTTTTCTTTTCTAAATGAAGAGCTTGCCATAAAAAAAACCCTTCCTATTCTTCTCCCTGATTGATTATGGGAGCAATTATATGCCTATGTAAGGTAAAATGTGAACACTCCATTTCTTTATTAAATGGTTCTAAAATCACTTTAAAATATTAATATTGGCATTACAAAAATGTATATCCCTGCACCCAAAGCTTAGCCTCTACCCTTGGCAACAGAATCAGTTCCAGAAAAAAATTGATCTTGTTATCCCCAAATGAAGTCATTTTTAGACATACTGAGTCTTATCGGAAGGAGAGTGGGCAAAATAAATCAGCTAAGAGTAAAAGTAGAATTTGCAATAACCTAGTACTACTGCTTCATCCTCCCACATCTCAGAACATAAAACTTACTGTCAAAAGAACTCACATCATGAGAATTAATCAAGGAACTCTTAAAATACTCCAAGCACCTACCTTCTGATGACTAATTTGCCTTTCCTATTGCAAACCACTAATTTTTTATCTCAGTCGATATGTACGAATATACTTCGCTATCAATCACCAGGGGCAAGGACAAACTTCCACTATTTATGTAATACTGACTACAAGATGAAACAAGAATTGACTACAGCTAGCTTGGGGCTGGTTTTAACAACTGTTTAGAGGGAATGACTGGAACAGGAAGAGAGGATAAGGGAAAGGAGAGAGATAAGGAAAACCTGTAAGGGCTTCAGGGATAACCTGTTGAACAGCAAAAGGTGAAACTGGATTCTAAGGCTTCATCACTGTGTACTGAAAAATATCAACAGAGACTAGAAATATTGAAAAGGGATGAACAAGGGATAAAGAACATAAGGTCAACCAAGAAAAAACCCTGCTTAATTGGATAGACCAAGTGTGTCCATTTACCTAACATTCTGCTTCCAACAGGGGCCAACCAAGTGCTTTGGAGTATATGCATGCACAGCTGTGAAAGAGAATGTTTCTGGTGGTTGTTTGATCTGAAAATGTGGTATTGGATGGTAATGGCTTCCTCTGCACTTGGAGATTTCAAGGGCAACTCCTTTATGAGGTTAAATCCATGGGCTTATCCTGACACAGCATTTTTCAGCTCCACAAGTGGCAAGCTAGCTTGTTTTTGTTTTGTGATGATTGGTCATTGGAAGCTAAGTACAGGTTTTGCTTTCAAGTGTGCATGTTCAGGTATGTAGGACTATGTCTCTCAAAAACACTAATGGATTTAGGCCTCTAATTTCATGAAATACAGTATTTTGTCTGTTTCTCTTCCATTCTCTGCAAATGTGGCAAATTTAGTTTAAAATTGTCAAAGAAGGAAGAAAACTGGAGATATTGGGAAGCACAGGAAAGAAGATAAAACACTATTCCGCAGAACAATGGTAAATGGGGAAGAGTTTTTTTTTAGTAGAGAAAGCTGAAATCCTGTTGCTTGGTGTCATAAGTCACAACTAGAGTGAACCCATTTGAATCAAACTTACAGAGTTGACTCACCAAACTCCCACAGGTTCAATGGTCCTACACTAGTGTGACTCAATCTGTCACTATCAAAGCACTGCCAGCTTGCAAATGTCAGGGTGGGAGATGGTGGTGGGTTTCATTTCCTCCTAGCAATGCTGTTATTTTGGTTACAATGGGGAAAAATTACCTACACCAGCATGAACTAGATGTAAGTACTATTTGCAGTCTGTGGAAGTGGTTTGGAGAGTGACAAGGCTTTAGATCCCCAGTGGATCCAAGCCTCCCTGATCCACCCAACACTCATATATTGGTTCGACATGCAATCATAGGGAGCTCATGTCTAGAGAATGGAAACAATCTAACCTGAAATTTTAGGTGAGCCTTCCTTCACAATCCACAAGCTTGCTGGTAACACTGCTATATCCATGGATCTATCCATGAATGTTCAGAGCATACATCGCAGACATGCCCAGAACTTGAATCTGGCTCCCAGAATGCCCCATCCAACATAGCCACTAGCACATAACACAGACTTCCTACTCCCATCTTCTCTTTCCCACCCTTGTTTTAATCACCAACGGAAAGAAGTAACTTGCCTCCAATTTCCCTCCATCACTGGATCCCATTGGTAATTTGGAGGAAAGGCACTTTTCAGATATATAGAGAAGTTTTCTTTATGCCGCCTGGGGAATTCTGGGGGCAAATTCCAGAACAGTAGTTTTTTTCAAGCTCTCTATATGTATATACTGTGTGTGTACACACACACACACACAAAGACAGACAGAGAGAGCTTGAGAAAGCTACTATTCTGGGATTTGGCTCCCAGAATTCCCCAGGCATCGTAAAGAAAACTTCTCTATATACGAAAAGTGTATTTCCTCCAAATTATCCTGTGATAGAGGGAAATTGGAGACAAGTTACTTTTCTGGGAAGGGTGTCTGCCCACTGTCTGGCACTACCTGTGTTGGGAATGTTATTTTACAGGGCCTGGGCTGTTCACCATGTACTCTCAGATCTATTTCCCTTAGCCTTTGCTGGAACATTTGATGGAATGACATCCAATACATCCATACATCTGTTCCAAGCAGGATTATAGAGATGAGTCTAGAAATTACAAATTAAAGCAATCCAAGATACCCTCTCAGTGGCTGCATTTGAAGCTCCCTGCTCCTTCCCCTGTACCTGCAACGGAGTACTACATTCCATGAGAATCAGGGCAGAATATACTTTGAAAGACAGTTGAAAACTCTCACTCTGCCTGGAGAATAAGCTACCAGTAGCCCCTGCAGTCACATAGAGAAAAAAAAGAAAAGAAGAAGAAAAGAGAGCTGCAATTCAAAATGCAGTTAAATCAGCTGGAGGGGCCAAGGTTAATATGGCCACTGAGAGCTTTCAAGTAAAGCCCTTTACAGTAATATCTAGCATTAACCTAGTAAATTAAATTTGCATGGCACATCTCTTTGAAAATCCCTGTGCAATGTGCAAACCCATCAAACCTCTCCAGGATCAGTTCCTAGCCACATTATTTTCTGTCATGAGCTTCAGTTAAATGGATTGTTAAAAGGCTTCCTGGCCTAAGTATCATCCTGTATTGCTCTTTCACAATATGATGTATTTGATCCAGAGGTACTGTATGTAGGTGTGCTGCATAGAACTAATACCACATGTACTTTGATGAAGGTCACCCATTAATTAAGATAGGAAGACTTGGGAGAGAGCCTGGAGACTCTTACAGTGATACCATTGCACATGTGTTTTTACATGCATACCAGCAAGATTCAGTCTTCTAGCATTCACACCAGGGAAGGACAACTTGTTGCTATCCAAATGTTCTTGTACTATGGCTCCCACCAGACCTAGCTATCACTGCTGATGGCAAGTAAGGGTGGGAGCTGCGATCTAAGGCCTAAATCCAATTGCTAGTCCAAACCAGAAAAGATGCCTTTAATCAACTGTTAAATGGTGAGGCAACAGTTATGTAAATCTCACCAATTCAGTGTGTCTGCTCTGCCAACTGAATCCAAGCCCAAGAATATCTGAAGGGCCAAATGCTCACTACTACAGTTGTCTCTTCATCGAAAGCATAGGAGGATACACCTTTTTGTTTCTCCAGGTAGAGAGAATCTGGACAGTGTTCTGCATATCAGTCACCTTGTGTGATCAATGTCTTTATTAAGCATAAAAGAAGATTGCTATGATCAGACCAGATAAATTCCATCCTAGAATATTTTCATTCCTAGTAGTGCCTCTAATTATTCAATAATTGTGTGTTGTCAAGTCGATTTTGACATATGGTCAAAACCTCACCGGGAGTATTGTGTCCAGTTCTGGGCACCTCAATTCAAGAAGGATGTTGACAACCTGAAACGTGTCCAGAGGAGGGCAACCAAAATGGTCAAAAGTCTGGAAGCCATATCCTATGAAGAGCGGCTTAGGGAGCTGGGAATGTTTAGCCTTACAAAAAGAAGGTTAAGAGGGGACATGATAGCCATGTTTAAATATTTGAAGAGATGTCATGTCGAGGAAGGGACAGGTTTGTTTTCCACGGCTCCAGACACTACGACAAGGAGCAATGGTTTCAAACTACAGGAAAAGAGATTCCACCTGAATCTCAGGAAGAACTTCCTGACAGTCAGAGCTGGTCGGCAGTGGAATATGCTGCCTCGGAGTGTGGTGGATTCCCCTTCTTTGGAGGTTTTAAAGCAGAGGCTGGATGGCCATCTGTCAGCAGTGCTTTGATGGAGTTCCTGCATGGCAGGGGTCTCTTCCAACTCTGTGATTCTATGATTCTATGGTGACCCGTTCCACTGTTTTCTAGGTATAAAGTTCTCACAAGTGGTTTACCATTCCCTCCTTCTGGGGGTGATCTGGGAGTGTGCAGATTGCCCAAGGCTAAATAGACTGACTTTTCTCCCAGGAGACATAGTGGGGTATTGAACTTCCAACCTATGGCTCTGCAGCTAGATATCTAACTCAACAAGCTATCCAGCCAACTACCATGCATAAAAACAGGATTGCACGACCAAACTAGCTATATTCATACTGCACCACATTTGTGTTAAGATCATTTAACAGATTGTCACATATGTCTCTAGTCTTCCTGCAAATGGCATCACCTGTAAGAAAACCATGTAGCAACACAAGATCTGGTATATAAAGGAGCATTGGCAATAAAAAAGCAGTTCCTCAATATGAAATACACCTCATAGGAAATATTAGGTGTATTTGCAAAAGATGGTTCTAGAACTCACAGCTGTCTGGATTATGTTAAATCTGTTTATTACTGGACACTTCAGATATTCTGCTCTTTGTTTACAATCTAGACATTTTTTAAACGGTACTCAGAATGTATTAATGCCTATTCCTTCTTTCTCTGCATATGTAAATTGCTTTGTTCAGATGTTCCCAAATGCTCTTGTAGTGATTCTGTTCTCTTGAAGAGAAACTTCCATTGCCTGCTTTTGGCCAGCCTAATATAATTTAATTATACTAAAGATGCAGGGTGGAATACAAAAGCCACTGCCTTCCAACCTCATAAATATGCATAGAAGAAGATAAAATAATCCCCAGATAGCAAACATCACTCTCCACTTCAGCTTCTTGTTAATATTTTCGACTAGGAAGTTGGCCTTCATTTTGGTTCAAAAGAAATAGTCATGTCTATAGTGGGAGGATGCAGTTTGTATCAATCCCTGAGACCTGTATACTTATATATTTAAGTCACCACAATTTGCATTTATCTTGCAAAATGGTTAGACAGAAATAAGAAGGCCTACTTAGAAACGTTTCCTTTCAGACTATAACTCCCAGAATCTCAACCAAAAAGCCAGTGAATTATGGAAGCTAGAGTTCAGAAAGTATTTTTTTTCCTAATTGGATCCTGTGCAAGTTGTATAGAAACAAAATCTCACATAATTCACTTACTTCCAAAAGTATGTGGATAGATTTTTTTTTTTTTTTTTTTTTGTCTGTGGATAGAGTTAGGTAAGAGGTTGGGAGTTCACTTCCCCACTGTGCATCCCAGAAGAGCCAGCCTGTGTAGCCTTGGGCAAGCTGCACAGTCCCACTACATGACCAGAAGAAGGGAATGGTAAATCACTTTTAGTACTCCCTACCTAGAAAACCTTGAAAAGGGTTGCCATAAGTCAGAATTGACTTAATATCATGACTATTATTATTATTTTAAATTTTCTGAAGCATCTTAATTTAATGGTTATTTTAATATGACAATATGCTTAATTGAATTTAATATCTTAACTTGCAATGTTTAGTCATATCTCTTTTTAAACTACATTTAGAGCTGCCTGTGAACCTCTGTATTAAGAGAATACAAATGTAAGTAAGACACATACTGTACATGTTCACCCAGTTTCCCCCCCCCCCATTTTTTCACATCTCAATGGCCAGTTGTACTACTATGTCCATTCACATACTCTGGCCTCTTCCCTTTGTCATCCATTCTACTAGCAAGGAACTTTTTAATTCAATTAAGCTTTTGGCAACAGACTAGCTCATGAGAAAGGGCCTTTTAAACAGATGCACATAAGAGCTTGTTTAAATGCACTTTTATGTTGCTTGGAATTCAAATTATTTTTTCACAAATTGTTTAATTGCGTTTCAACCTCATAATCAGGTATATGTTGTTCTTTTTTTTCTTTTTTACTCCAACTCTAAGAATTCCCCAGGCAGACCTCTGCGGAGTTCCAGCACACCAACCCACGGACACCCACATTTCACTCACCTGAACCAGGCCTACCTCTGAGATTGCATGGCTGTCTTGCGCCTTTTTTCCTGTTGAAAATGTACAAAAAAGGAAAGTGTCATGGTACTTCCTGAGAGTCACAGTTCATTGGGAGGCACCCTCGGTAGAGCCTTGAGGGCAGTGAGACTACAAATCCCAGTAAGCACCACAGTAGCTTCCTTTTTTGCACATTACCAACAGGAAGCAAGGCTTCAGACAACCTTGGAGATAGGCCTTGGTCCAAGTGAGCAAAAGGTAGGTGTCTGTAGGTGCAGGTCTTTGCATCGGAACGCCCAGAATTGTCTAAGGAGATTAGAAACAGCTACAAACATAGAAGCTTATAATTATGGATGTGCCATTTGCATTTTTTGGATTCCAGTTTCCAGAAATCTAATCTTCCTGTGAGCTGCCTTGACTCCCAGTTTGGGGAGCAAGTTGGGATATTGTTCAATAGATAAATAAAGAAGTACAACGTGAATTAGGGATGCGGAAATTGGTCTGTTTCATTTTCATTACATTTCATGGAATTTCACTGGCATGTCCGTCGTATCCCATTTTCTTGTTGGGTTGTAAGAAACAACAAGTCTCACTGCCATTTCAGAAGGATTGAAGTGGATATTTTCATAGGGAAATGTGAATCCAACAAATTTTGATGGGCTTGATTCTCTGGAAACAGCCCATTCTGCCACACCAGTAACATATGAACCAGAGTAAGGGAAGGGAAGGGATCTGCATCAAGTTGGCACCATGTAGAATAAGATAGGAATAGGTATCTGAATGATAAAATCTGCTTCAAGGATTTGGAGTAACCAGATGCAGGTAGCAGCATATGTTGGGCTGATTTCAAACCCTTTTTAAATCTTCCCATACCTTATCCCCCCACTCCCACATCCTTGTGTGCATTATGCCACCCCCACAATATCTCATATTTTCCATCCACTCTCCAAATGTAAAGATGTGGGGGATTCTCTATAGTAGTTAAATGTCTTTCTAAATTGTGTGGGGCTAGATATATTAACTTATATTAGTATAGTAATACAGGTCAGAGGTGACTTAGATATTATGCAATCTGATGCTGCCTTTAAGCAAACTTTAATTCGTGTAAAAGGCAAAAAATAATATGAACTGAGCTCTCATTTTTTCTATACATAATTCAGTTCAATGGAAAGATTCTCAAATGGCATTTTACTTTCTTCCCTTAAAAAAAAAAGTGACCTGAACTGAAATTTGCATCACGATCCATAAAAAGAAAGAAAAACTTCAAGGGGATATAAATTACCATTGGGAAAAAGGGACAAGGGCAGTCTATTCCATGGCACAAAAACAGAGATTTCATTTTCCTAATACTTTTATTTCACTGCTAATAAAATTGGGTAGTTAAACCTCCGTGGTAGAATACGAATGTAGCAGCCGAGTTAAGCTTTAGCGCAGGCCAAAGGAAAAGGAGGGAGGGGGAGGTCTTATTAAAATGTGGCCCCAGAGACTGTAAATTTGTATCCTGGCACTACTGGTCAGATTGGTTTTATAAGCTAAAATGAGGAAGTAACTGGATCTCACCTCAGCAGGCCACACAGAAAGTTATTTCATTTCTTTCTTCTTTTTTCCTTGCATTTTTTTTCCTTTACAAAGATATGCAAAAGCAATGGAGGAACAGTAAAGTAATAATCTTACTTATCTTAATAATAAAAAGAGAATTAATAAGTAACTACCTCACCACAGCCAGCAATGCAAGCAGCAGGTGTCAGCAAGCTCCTTCAGGGTGCACCAAAGGTTTCCACAATCGGCACAGAGCTTAGTCCCTGGACACTTTCCTAACAGGATGAAAAGCACTTTGCTCTCGTGTTCTTTTAAAACTACCCTGGAAGGCAAGGCTGAGAAGCCTGAGTGACCTTCCAAGTATTGGGGGCCTCCAGTTCTCAGAAACTCTAGCCAATCTGCCCACTGGTAAGAAACAATGGGCATGATACTTCATTGGCATCTGGAGGACCACAGGTTCTCCAGAGCATGCTAGTGTTACTACAGCAGCAAGTAGAAACATAAAACTGAGTAGCTTTCTCAAAATTAATGTGCTAGGATACAAAGTATGCAGCTGTACGTACATAGGTTTTCAGAACCCCTGCATGATGGGTTCCAGATCACCTGGAGCATCTATGTTCCCCACATAGGAGTCCCATTTCCATTCTTCAACTCTGTGCATAAAGGTAGAAGACCCAGAGATGGGGTCAGTGGCATGATCCTTGATCCCACTTCTCTCTTCCTGTTACATAATCACTGTAGGGAGAAACCTCTGAAAAAGACTAAGGTTATAGAACAAGGACTGGTGAATAGGAAAGAGTTCACCAGGCACAATATCCAAGGAAATCAGCAGAGTAACAGTTACATCCAATTGTTATTCGAAACTAGAACAGGCCCATTGGATCATCAAAAATGTTCTTTGTTGGTAACTTATCAACTCCATTTCATTCAATGGGTTTACTCTATTTGGAACTAACAATGTGATTCAGCCAGGAATGGAGGTTTCTAAAACAGACATATTCATAGAGCCTCAAATTACCTTAACATTTGTCTAAGCTAATGAATGTAAAACAGAAGCTTCCAGTCTTGAGCCAGTATTAGCAGATTTTGTTCTCATACTCTGGAGGGGCATGATTGTCATAACACATCAATCATTTATTTTTTAAAAAAGGTATTTGTAGACACAGAATAACATATAACATGATTTAATGGCACTGAAGTTAAAATAGAATCGTTTCCTAGAAAAAGCATTTGAGCGAGCAGCTTCTAGTCTCACTTTGGAGCAGCTTCTAGTCTTGGACTGCGGTCACACTGGCAATAAGAACCAGATTTAAGTGTCATTTAAATTGATTTAGATTTTATTGTTCACATGACACAAGGATGAAATCCATTTATATGGGCTGCAAAACAAGTTTTTTTCAAGTGGTGGCTGGGCCTTTTTAAAATACCTTGCTTCTAAAATCAATTCAATTTAATGCAGTTTTGTGAATGTGAATGCTGCTGTCATTTTAATTTGTGCCTATGTGGGTGGCAGGACCATTGCCATTTTTCCTTTTAAAAATTATTTCTTAAAATGTTTATCACTGCATCACTTCAGCAGCACATTCGGCATTACAACCGCCTACCCCAATCTCTCCATTCAGCTCATGAGGGCACACACACCAGGAGCACCACCCTGCAAAGCAGCTGGAAGTCTTTCCCCCATTTTTTCATCATTAATTGGCTGGGGTCACCTTACTGGTGTTTCCCCTGTGGTTTCTTGCAACTATTATGACACCAAGTGGCATCTCCTAGACCAGGGGTCTCCAAAGTATGGCCTGCAGCTACATCTGGCCCACTTTACCTGTTTATCCACCCCGTGCATGCGTGCATGTGTGCGCACAGGCGGGTGGGCGGGAGTGCGTGTGTGTGTGCTCGCACAGGCGCACGTTCCTTCGGCTCTCGAAAATATGGAAAATATATTATGTGGCCCTCACTGTGAAAGGTTTGGAGACCCCTATCCTAGACACTCAATTTATTGATGTATCACTCTTTTTAAAAACCAAAACCTTTAGAAACAGTGTGCTCCTAGAACAGAAAGGAAATTAGTCAATTTCAGCAGTGTAGATGCCAAAACTGGTTTAAATCACCAGAAATAAATCGATTTCCATTCAGTACATGTGCAGTTTAAACACCATGTGACTTGAACTTGATTTTTTAAAAGTCTATTCAAATTGCCAGTGTGACCACAGCCTTACTTTGGACATAGCCTCTTGTTGCTGTTCTCACTTTTAGTGAACCTACAAATATGCATTAAATTCAAGAGCAAACTAATGGGAAATTTTCCAAAGGGATAAAACAACATTGAAGAATCATGCATTCCTTGCTGTTCTTTATTCCCATTCCCATTTTAACTATGGAATACGCAAGGAGAGAGAGATAGCTAGTCCCACCCATATTTTTCCATCATTATTTCCATTGTCCTGGCTGGTGATCACAGAACCTGATCCTGGGTTTTTCCTTTCTTTTACATGTCCTTTTATCCTAAAATCCTTGATGAGATTCCATGAAACCAGAAGTCTTTTTTATATCTGTCCTTGTCTTGTTTTTTCTTTTAGTTGTTATGATGTATTTCTTCCACAAAATCCCACTCTGCCACCTCAGTGAGAAGTGGTTGTGAAGCTGAGCTCTCAAAAGCTACAGCAGCAGAAAGCAGACTTTAAGAGGTTATACCAAACCATTTTGAGTATGGCCTCAGTGGTGGATTTATGTTTGCCATCTGAGGAGTCACCCAGCTAAGAATGGAGAAGCTTGTCTCCAGAAGGTTGTCCACCAGGTATTGAATTGTCCACAGCAACTAGAAGTACAATGACAATGTGAAATGGTTCTAATCAACACCAGCAGATTAATTATCCATGTCAGTGAAATCATGGGTCTTGAAGAGATGACATATTTCTTTCTTACTTCTGTGTTGTGTTCCGTAAAGTCGGAACTGACTTATAGTGACCCTAATTGGGCCTCCAAAGTAAGTGGGATATTTAATGAATGGTTTTACCAGTTCCACTCGCCCACTGAGTTTTAATGGCTGAGCAGTGATTTGAATCCTGCTCTCCTTAGTCCTAGTCTGTCACTAGACCACACTAGGTATCACCTCTCTTCCTTACTTGCAAATGTATACTTTGTGCTTTAATTCATCACTTTGTTCACCTTGGTGGCCATTATAATGGACAGGTGAGGAACACCCCCAGATGTTATCAGACTGTAACTCCTGACAGCCCTAGTACCACGTAGCATAGTCAGTGGTGATGGATCCCAGACAATACAATTCAATGGCATTTGGCACTTTCTCGATTCTTACTGTAAATGACTCTCCATAAAAAAGGGTCCTGTTTTATTATACAGATGGCATATATTCAAATTTATCCTTTTGCTGCTCTTGTTTCTCAGTGTGTATCATTCATAACATTTTAACACAATATTTATAAATAAATAAGAGAGACCAAAAAAAGTGTGGTTCTCAACATGTTTATCCACAATTAAAGTTTGTATAGTAAGTTTGCATAAGACTGCATTCTAGAAATGTTACTATACCAAAGAAAGAAACTGCATAAAAGAAAAAAACTTTTCTTATTTTTTGGAAATAACAAATTAATATAATAAGCTGCAAATACTCTATCCTGATATTAATTCACATACATACAACCAAACAGCTTTTTCCTCTTAAGATTATTATGCAGTGCTGAATATTAATTTCACACTGTGCCTATAAAATGACTCCTTTACCAACTCAATCAGTGAATTTAGCAAAGATATATTTAAGAAGGGGGAATTTATGGATTAGGCACAGATTTTAGAAGTGAAATGGAAGACAGTCTAACAAATCTATCAGGAATAAGATCAACAACTTAAAGTTTAAACCAATCATCTTGAGTATATATTTGAACTTGGATATGTAGATGTGGTGAGGAAGTCCCAATGGTTCAGCAATACACTCAAAGGATCAGCGGCCCCATAGACAGCTAAATTACTCAGAAAGCCAGGGAATTTATCAAACACGAATTTCAAAGTGGATTCTAGCCTCCAGGAAAAACGGAAGTGCCCATTAATGTACATGCAAAATAAATGTTGTCTGCAAGCAGCTTCAGCTGTTTATTTTTGACATGAAAACTAGCTAAGTAATTTTAATTTATTGAGCAGGGGGAGGTCACACAAGCTATTACCCCTTTGACGGGAATTATCTGTCTACATTGTTAATTCTTTTTTTAAAATTGAGGGGAAAAGCCACCATTACCAGGTACAGCATAAAGAAATAATTCACAGGTCTCCACACCTATTATCCTTTATCCATTTACCTGTGTTTCTTACAATGCCACAAGCATTATCAACCCATCCCAATTCTACATTCAGCTGCAAGACTGTTTTTTTCTAATTCCTATATGAACGTTCATGTGTATTTTGATACACATTTTCACCAGTGTCAGCACATTTTATTGCATTTTCCTTATGGACTAAAGCATGTATGTTTTTCCCCCTCAAATATGCAAATTTTAGCACATTTTTTAAAGGTATGCATGGTTTTTGAGCATATTTTTCTTTGCTAAAACACATCACAGAAAGGTAAGAATGCCCATTTTGTCCCATTGCTTCAGGAGGGGCAAAATAGTATCTGCTTTTCCACCAAATGCAAACCCAGCGAATTTCATTCTCACCTCATCTTTGAAGAAGCCCCAATGAAGGAAAATGGGACTTGCTTTTCAGTAGACATGCATAAAATTGCAGCTTTCATCTTTTATTTCTAAAACACCAACTGGAGAATCTTAACATTAAATAGGCTTCATGTGTGTAAAGGAAATGCCTAGCAACTATTCATGTATTATGGATTAAAATGAGAATAGGAACTTTCCCTTACCTGCTGCAATCAGGTACGGGAAGGTGTATGAGAACTAAAGAATATTAGTGGCACACTGTACTTTTTGCAAACTTAGGCTTTGTTTATCTTACTACTTCAATATTTACTTTATTGACCAGAAGAATGTTAACTTCATCCAATGCTGACAGACCATTCATCAAAAAATAATAATTTTTAAATAATGGAATATTTCATAGGCAGGACTGTACACAAAATTAAGCACTGGCCTTTCAGCTCCAAGATCCCTAGATTCAATTCACCCAGAGGAGAGAAGCTACACATCAAGCTGATCAGATTAGCGGGGAAGAGGGAATCTTAAATGGAATAATCTTGACATATTTAGCTTAGCTCCTCGTGGTTTAGCTTGTCCCCATAATAAACTGGCTAAACAAACATCTCTGTGTTCATCTCTGTGGACAATTTGTTTCTCTCCAAAATTATAATAACAATTATCATTAAGCAACATTTCTGGAGATAAACCAGAAATCTGGTTTGTTAGCCATTACAGTCTGGCTCCATATATACCAGTTTATATATAAAGAACATCTTCATAATCTAAAATATAGGTTTATCAGATGCTGATTGCCATTCCCTTTTTTATAGAGTAGCTGCTGAATCCAGTAATATCTGAATGCTAGGAAATATGTGCACAGGCAAGCAGCACAGGCTAAAACCCATGCTGGGATTGACTGGGAGGTATGACTCCTCCTGTGATTTCCTCCACTAACATTTTGCTAGACAGCAAACCAGTGTAGAAGGCTTCAATCCTTTTAAGTCCTTGAATGCAAGAGTGGTCCGACTATTCGGCGGCATGAAACTGTCGCCTCAGCAGAAGATGCAACAAAATAACTATCCTGTCCTTTGCCCCTTCTGTCTAAACTAGCCTTCTGTCTTCAAGTGTGGTAGAAAATACTATCCCATCACCAAGTTGAAGAAAAATTGAACTGCCAGTCCAGGTAGTCTTTCAACACGCAGTGAGAGGAGGCATGATCATCATCTTTTTTTTACCTCAGAGGGTAAAAAGTGTGAGGCTGATCCTGCTTGGATGAAGACTGAAAGTTACTGCTAGATAGTCTGAGGATATTGCCTAAGAAAATGAGGGAAAAGCAGCCTAAGGGCTTCAGCACAATAGGATGTGTAAGTAATATTAGAAATTATGTCTTAGAAAATGTACAATTAGGGTTGCCAGGTCTCAGGCAACTGGCTGGTGTCTCCAGGAGTTACCATGCTCCTCCGGTCCTCTAAGTGGGGAGAAAAATCTCTGAGTGTGTGGTGCTAGAGGAAGAAAAATGTTGATTTGTACATGTGAGGTGGCTTTCAAGTCTGAGAGCCCATCTTCACCCCTGGGCCTCACTGGTTGAGCACAAAGGCATTTTTATGTTCTTGTGTTTGTGCAGCATGGCTCACTAAAAAGCCAGGAGACAGAGAAGGTGAGAGGAGTGGGAAGAGAGCCAATAGGAGATGCACTTCAGCAAATCATGGCATTGGGAGCAAGGCAGGAGTGGAGCTCCAGCCCTGCAGTTTGTGAGGCTTCATGTAGCCTGGGGACCATGGACTGATGTTGAGCTTTCTACAAATGCCTGCAGCACAGTAGAACCCAGAATATTTCCCCATGTATTCTCGAAGGCTTTCACGGCCGGGATCCGATTTCCCCATGTGTTTGTGCACTGTGGGTAAGGCTGTGTGGAATTAAAGCCCTAGCAGGAAGAGTGGCAACCACTAGAGCTGTTGGTCACATTTTGCTGTCCAGCTGGAAAACAGCCCCCCCCCCCCAGCTCTGGGCTGCTTTCTAATTAGAAAGAGGTGACCTTCCTCCCCTACCAAGTGGGGACGGGATATCAGAGGTTTGGTTGGCCATGCCCACAAAACATCCTGGAAACCTCTTGATAGTTGGTGCCATTTCACTTTTGTTGGGCCTCACACAAAGTCTCTGTATTTTGGTAGTCCTCCCTGGGTTCTGAAAAGTGCCCTCAGGGAACAACTGGGCTCCCTTTTTGGAGCAGTACCCTTGAGGGTGAGACAGGACTTAGTGCTAAGTACGTGGCTGCTGACATTGACTCCAGAGGTAATAAGCATTTTCAGGACCATGGAGTCAGCCCATCTCTGTAGGGTGTACCTACACACAGAGATAAATACCATCTGAAGTAGGCCCTAGCCCTCTGGGTGTCTTGACAGGATCCCTTTTATGTCACAATAAAAGTACATTTTACTTGTTCCACTTCTCAGGTGTATGAGACATTTCATGAAATATGACACCTCAAACCTTATAGAGTGCAGTATTTTTGCTCCGGGACAACGGAGGCCCAAAAAAGGATTGATTCCTAGGTTGCAGGGCTAGGAATAAAATCTTGTGATAGTCATAAGGCCAGATAAGGATCCCAGTAAGCTACATATGCAGTAAACAGAATAGAAGATTTATTTGAACTCACAGGCTAAGAAAAGAGTCAAACTGAAGATATTGCTTTGGAATGAGAGATGAGGTTGGAGCTAAAACCAGGATATTCAGGAATAGTTCATTAAATAAAGATCAGATCCTGCAAAAATTAAATTTTGGACTACAATTCCCAGAATCCCCGAACTGGCTTGGAGAATGTTGAAATTATAGTCCAAGAACAAAATCTAGTCTCAACTTGAATTATATACTTATTGACTTTTAAAGTCCCATTCATTTAGTGGACCCTCTCTAATTAGGATTAACAATCGGAGTTTGCTCCTGGAAGAATCTTTCCTCAGCTTTGTTCAGGACACATTGAAAAATCCGTGTGCCATTTCACATAATGCACTACAATGTTAAGACCACCTCTGTCCTTGACAAACCTTTGTAAAAAAATCAGCTCAGTTCCACTCCTGTTGCGTAAATGCTCGCACATTTTAAATATGTTTCCTGGAAAACTAGAAATATGTCAACTTCCAGAATGTATTTTTAGACTTGGTTTTGAAACACAGTATTTGAGAATTTAAAATGCATTGCTCAACAATGAAATTTCTCTACAGCTGACAGCAACATAAATAGTATTGCAGCATTAGATAATTAGACTGAGAATAAAAATGTGGATTTATGACACACTCATAAGTGACGGGATATTACAGCTTTTGTGTGCAAGATGTTAATGCTTAAGAAATGCCAGCTCTGGAATGCCATGATAGGGATTAATGCCCCTACACTTAAATATCATTAAAATGAAACGATGGTCAAACTGGAGCTGGAGCTCTGTGAGAGAATATATCTGTGTAAGTTATGCACTACTTAGGTTTATTGGAGCATGAATCTAGACCAGATTGCCGAAATCTTATACAGCATTTTTCTCTTCAAGTTCAATGGAGAAAAACATTGCAAAACCCTAACTCTTTTACAAGTCATTGCTGTGTGTTGCATTGCATAGTGGCAGAGCTTGCCACAGAACAGCAGTTAGGGTAGTAAAAATAGATCCACAGCCTTGGTGACCTCCAAATAATTAGAGAGGTACAGAGAGAGGATCTTGACTTAGAAGATCAGGATCATAAAAGATGCTCTGTACCAGTGCCTCCCAACACCCCAGTCTACCCAGACTAGGCAGTGTTTCCAGGGAGTCCAAAAATCCATAAGGCTAAGCACCAAGAACCACTACACCCACCCCAGAGCTGCCACCATATCCAGGAAGATATCAAAACTCTTGATAGTTGGAATGGATCATTGAGATGCCTTCCAATTATTATCTTTTGGCAAGCCCTGGCTTTAGTACCATAAAACCTCAGAGCCAAAACACCAGACATATTGGAAAGATTTTTATATTTTATTAAAGATAGTGAAAAGGCTAAAAGGCAAAAATTCCAAAAAGTTTCAAAAAAGTTTCAAAAAGCGCTTGGAGCATAAAACCACCACAACAATTTGAGATAAAGCAAAGGAAATCAAAAGAACACACCAGGAAATAACAAAACTAAGCTAATCTACTTCATACTCACATATTAGCATACAGCCAGCATAACTTTGATACGCAGAGTGCATCCTTCCAGGCACAGCACAGCAGGACAGCAACTGAGCATGACATCTCCTGAAAGGTAAGCTAAGTCAACTAAAGTAACTTCTGAACCCTTTTTATATATTAAACATGCCATTCTAGAGTCTTCCACATGATCTGCCAATCAGGCTTCACGTTCTCTCAAATGTTCATGAAGACAGAGCACTTTCTACCTCACCCCTCTTCACAGCTGAAATCATTTCCCAATTAGTACAATTCCAGGGAATAAGGTGACTTGGCCTTGAAAGCCACTCTCACAAGATGTAAGTTGTAGATGTTACTCCCCAATTGTCACTGGGCAGACATTCACCACCATACACCCATCCAGTCCACCCCAAGCACCCATGAAGAAGCTCAAACCCTCCAGATGGACTCCATGCTCCATACTCCCCCGATTTCTCGGCTCCTTCACAGTTGGCACACCAAACAACTGTGTTGCTTTTTTGAAGAATAAATCAAGAAAATTTAAAAACCAATGACATGGAACATTTCTAGTTGCTTTTTAGACTGCTGGATGTTCCGGTACTGCTTCCTTTAACTATTTTCCTTTCAATGTGAGGTGTTAAGTGGGACACTTAATGGTTTCTTTTGTCATGGAGATGCTCAGTTGGCTCAGATTGCTGACTCAAAATCCAAAGGATCAGGATCTGCTGAGCTTGTGCTTACTACTTTTAACCTGTAACTGCTTCTCGCGGGGTTCCTTCCTGCTTTTTAAGCAACTTATGCACTCATAAGCTGAGATGGGACAGGTAAACATACTCATGGGCTGAGGCATACTGCAAATAAGTCAGAAACTGAAACATGGGGATGTATACTTTGCATTATTGAAATGCTTTGCATTTGAGTCTTTCTTTCTAAAGAGCAAGTACAATATGAGTTAAAGTGCAGGTCATGGTTCTCATATTATTTTTAAATCTCAAAAAACAGTTCATTACACTTTAAATCTCTGACGAATGGATCAGTGAGATGCCTTCCACTTATTAACCTTTGGCAACTTGACCCTTAAATTAACTGCAGTAATTGTATTGTGGACTATTGAGTACCTGTACTATTAATAAACACCATAGGGTTAATATTGGTTCATTTCATTTTATTGTCCATGATATTTACCACTCACTGAATGACTTTCTACTTAATTATACAAAATCATGTGGCATTCACTTTTGATTAATGTGTGAAGTTGAGACAGATTTTGTTAAGCAAACATTTATTAGGTGCGAGGCATTATTAATTGCTAAAGCGTCTTTCCTCAGCTTCTTGTTCTTTGTGAAAATGTGTCTCTTATGTTGAAAATTGCAGCTATACATATATAAAGCACTTAGTTCTACTTTTGCATAGTATCAGGATAATTATATAAATATTTGATTGGCCTGTAGTATATATCAGTGTGGATGGCAGGATATAGTCTATTTTAAATATTAAAGATTTTCCTGAAGAAAGCACAAAGACAATTTTGCCTATGTTTTATATGGACATTATATAGAATCAGACTCAGGCTATTGGTCCATTAAGAAAGAAAGAAAGAAAGAAAGAAAGAAAGAAAGAAAGAAAGAAAGAAAGAAAGAAAGAAAGAAAGAAAGAAAGAAAGAAAGAAACAAAGAAAGAAAGAAAGAAAGAAAGAAACTAGAAGTGGGCTTAACCAGCACTTAAGTTTTATGCCTTAGAATAATGGTTTCAAACCTTGTGTAACTCAGGCATTCTTCAACTGCAACTCCCAGAAGCCTTCATCACTAGCTGTGCTAGCCAGGGTTTCTGGGCGTTACAGTTCAAGAATGCCTGGGTTATACAAGGTTGAGAGCCACTTCCTTAGAAGGAGAGAAACATTTCTAAAGGAGTGGGAGGACTCCGGTGGGTGGGGTGTCTCTCCTTTCCTCTGAGCCAGGAGAATTTAAGACCCAACCAGCTCCCCAATAGACCAGGGCAATATGCTTTGGGCAGAATGAGTATCTGAGAAACCCAGAGTTAGAGAACCCAAGCTCTGGAATCTAGAACCCCCACTGACATCCCTGGGAAGGTGATACCAGAAGAAGATCCCTTAGAGGAGGAGGGGGCAACTGGCCCTCCTTGAGGTGGGAAAGAAGGACCTGGAAAAGGAGGAAAACTGAAAGCAAGCAGAGCAGATAAGAGAATGCTCTTCAGATGTGATCGTGGGCAAGGTTGAAGAGCAGGGGGACTGGAGAGATGCCTTAGAAGAACCCCATGAAGGCTACCAAATAGAGGTAGAATCCCCAGATGAACCAGAACCTGCAGGTGACTGGGAGTATGTATACTAAAAAGAACCTTGGACTGGGGTTATTGTACATATGAGAATACCCAGGAAGAGGCTGAGAGACATCTAAATCCTAAGCCTTTTCCCAAGCTCAGTTACTTGAGGGCAGGGGGACACCGGGAGCAGAGATGTCAGCAACAGGAAGCCCAGACTGGTGAACTGGCTACACCCTGCCAGGACACTAGAGAAAAAAGCTAAAAGCTATAGCCGAGTCAGAACTGGGACTGCCATCATTGTCTTCAGTGTGGGCATATTGTGGAGGGCGAGGGAGTAGACATCAGGACTCGACATGTGGAGAAGGGAAGGGAAAAGAGACTGAGCCAGTGATGGTAGACTTTTGGACTCTAAAGACACTCTAAAGGACACTTACAGGAAGTGAAGGGAACTATCTCCTTGTGCTGTATGTGTTTCCCTGTTCCCGTTTTAATAAATCCCATTGTTGTTGAAGTTTCTACAGTGTTCTTTATGGAATTGGAGATCGAGAAAGGAGCTCCCGCCGAAGCTGCCATGGCTGATGCGGTTCACAAGGAGGAAAATGTATGAAATGATTTGTAAAAAAAAAAAAACATTTCCCTTTCAATGTAAATAGAGTTATTACTCATGAAACTTGGTAGATTAACAGCTGACACCAAAATCATAAATTGGCAGATGTGGTTGCAGCCGTGAAAAATGCCTGAGTGCCAATATTCTACAGACATATATCAGTGGTCCACAGCGGTCAGACTTCTGCTGTGTCCCTATGTTGTTTTCAATACGTAGGTCATAATTTAAACTACTCCTAGTAAGATTTTCACTTGTGGATTCATAAGGTGACATGATGTCACACCTCATTTAGAATGTTATTTTTAATTTTAAAAAATACAGAAAAAGCTCTAAAAACCATTTAGCATTTCTGCATCACATTCCTTAAAAGTTCTTCAGTGCTGGAACTATTTGTGCAAAAATCTATGTTCCTTAGTTACTTGTGGAATTGATCATTTGGAGGAGGAGGAGAAGGAGAACAAATGCATTATCCTTGTTGGTGCAAACAAATGTTATTAAATATTTAGGTGCTCCATCTTTTTGTTTAATAAGGATGGAATCAAACATAACAATGATCAAAGGCTATTACCAAAAGCAGCAAGTCCACATTGTAAATAGTCATCTACTCATTGCTAAACTGATCATGTCCTACTTTACTTAGAACAGACAAAGGGCTGTTAAAGGATGGTCTACTATTTGAAGGCATGATTCATTTGAAGGGTTGTCTAGTTCACAACCAGAAAAGAACTCTCAACTTGTCCATCAACAGTTACCACTATTGACAGGAGACTGAGCAGGTAGCCATGTTACCTAGAATTTTTTTCCTCTTCTATAGTTATATAAATTGCATGTCTTTTTAAATTCCAGGCCAAAATCCTGTTGTGTAGCTACCCCTGCATAACTCAAAGTTGTGCAAGCAGCAGCAAAATTTGCCCTAAAGCAGAATCATATCCAGCAAGCAATTCCACAGGTAAAGTTGCACATGTTGCACAAACAATTAAGTGCAAACAATGGAGACTAAATGTAACTTCCTGTGAAATTTGGCAGGTAGAACTTCATGCTACACCAAGTGCAATAGGATTTTAGCCATAGAATTATTTCTCAAGTTTCATTGAGACATATAAATTACCATGTGCAAAATTCATTTCTTAAGAAATCATTCCAGGATGCCTTAGAAATAGTTTTCATTTTCACTTTTTCCTCTAGCAAGCAGAAATCTAATATTTTTCTTTCTAAGCTCTAGAAATAAATGGAACTCCAAATATTAGGAATTATTATTACAGATAGTCAAAACTATCAAATCCAGATTTGGAGATATTCAGAAATATCTGTATATGGCATTATTAAGTGAATTCTAGATATTTCCAGATCTAAATGCACATCCCTAGTCATTTAGAGTTTATTGCTACACTGTTTCCTATGACAAATTCATTTCCAGGCCAGAGGCTACTCCTCAAAAGCCTATAATTATTTATTATTATTATTTTAATTTAAAAGAAATCCAGAGGCAAGCTGCAGAGGCAAGTAGGTTTATAAGGATTTGCTTCCAAAACAAAGTGATTTTCAAAGATGTGGCTTTGCAGTGTAGGACAGACATGAGCTTCCTCCATCTTCCTCCATCCACTTTTCTGCCTTTCTGGCTGTCTGTCTGTGGTACTTGTAAGGCTCTCCTCCAACACCACATTTGAAATGATTTTTGTTCCCGTCTTTCTTTAACATAGGAGGGATGATTTTGAGCTTGGTTTCCAGTGACAATCTTTAATAACTCCCAGCTCTTCCTGTTTTCTTCATTTTCAGAGGCAAGGGAACACCTTTTGGAAAACATGCAGACAACATGTTTGTAGAGCTTTTGGTGCAATAGAACTTTTCTTCGTTAGGTTGCCTACCCCAAAGAAAGGGTTTGGAAACTGGAACATAGATTTCTAGTCTACATTCTGTAGAGCAGGCATGGCAACATTAGTTTACCTGAGAGGGTAAAGAGTGTGAATGTCTCTCCATTGTATCTGCTGCACTCACTCACACTTTTGCTTCACCATTTCATTAAGTCCAAAACAGCATTTCAAAGTATTTTGGTACAGAAGGACCACAATCACGTCCCTGCTGTTCTCTGTTCTGCCTTCTCCCAGCAACTCTAGTACAGATAATGTGCTCATCTTCTGGAATCCTCTAGCACTGGGTAATTCTACATGAGGGACGTTTCTACTTAATCTTCCATTTTAATAAGTCAGGAAATTCAAAAAACCTCCAGTTTATGAATGTGGAATATAGTGCTTCTGCATCCACATTCCAGAATATCTGGAAGTGGCCTGAAATTGCTGCAGAATATTGTGTCCTCATTGCCAGCAGGAAAAAAGATGCCAATCTTTACATAGCAAAGGGCAGTCTGAATGCTGAACAATGCCGATGGCAGCAGTCAAGATAGTGTACAGGATATCCTCTTGTGCTCACCACCATTCACACTTGTTGAAATACAGCCCTAACAATTGCTTTGCGTTTGGGTAAGAAGTGGTGAACTGATGAACAAAGGCGGCAGCTTTTGGTATTTTCCTTTGTATGAAGTCACTTTGTGAATAGTAGTGAGCACAAGAGAGTATCCTGTACACCATCTTGGCTGATGGCTATTGTTATGTACTCATTTTGTTTGGGACACCTGGGAAGGTGTCAGAGGACACACTGAAATTTTAATGAATTCTGAATCTGAAGGACTGTAATTCTGAATTTTTTTTCCCAAATTCCAAATCTGAATTTTGGTACTAGTACACATCCCTACTAATCACTTTGGTACAACAATTTTCAGTTGACATTGGTATATCTTAAAAGTGCCTCTCATTGAGTCCTCTGTTTGTCTCACCTTCTCATAAATAAAAAAGAGTAATAACAATTATGCCTTCATAGTATTGTTATAAGAATAGTAACATCCCTTTGCCTGATGGAAGTAATACAAAATAAGATGCAAAATGTGAGCAGATTCTTTTCCAGGAAAAGATGAAATAGTAAAAGCAAAATAATTCATCCTCAGAAAGAAAGGAGGAAATGGGCTGTCCTAAGTAGGGCCCATTATTATCATAAATACAAATGCATAGCTAGGTAAGATGATACTCCAGAGCATAGACAATGCTTCTAATTAAAACACCACCCAACGTTTGCTCAGACTAAAATCACTTTGTATACACAGGGCTTTGAAATGATAATTTGTGCTACCTAGCATGATACACACATTGTCTCCGCGCCCTCCACATTTCATTTCTAGGATTTAAAATAGTTTATCGCGGAACATTCTACTAAAGCGTAAATATGAATGCATGGTATTTAAATAGTAGCAAACAATTAATACTAAAGCAAATGCCCTTCCTTCCTTCCTTCCTTCCTTCCTTCCTTTTTGACCTTTCCATCTACAGGTTGATCTGCCAAAAGACCTCCTTGGTTACGTGACAGCTTCCATTCAGTTTTCATGTCCTAGGCGAGTAAAAATGATCTCATCTATCAGTATTTAAGCTGCAACTAGAATCAACGAGAACCTCATGACAGCTTTTTTTAAAGTCTTGTTTTTATTTCCCCTACTTGTCTTTCAGTATAAACAGCCACAGTTATAAGACATCAGTTTTATACACCAGAGCCCCCATGAACAGTTGGCATTTAAAATGACAGTTCTACTTAAAGACCTGCTGATTCTCCAGAACGTATGATTTACTGTTCTGACACTCTATAAGGCTCATTTCATACCTCCAAGAACTAACTAGTCAAAAGTGTTAAATAAACATGAAGTACTGGGCTTGTTTTCTTTCCAAAAGTGCAATCACTGTGTTACTCTAATGATTAAATATTGTTTAAATATACAACTGAGAGACTAGTTTCACAGCTGATTCTTTTCCCGCACTTCATTTTTATGTATTAATTATTTTGTGTTCAGACAAAGGTTTTAATTAGGAATCACAAAGAGTTTCTGAAGAGTGAAGTGGTAATGGTTTTATCTGCTTCGAACCGTTGAAGAACAGATACATTTTGGAAAGGAAAGCAGCTGCCAAGAGATAAAGTGCACTTGGACCTGTATTAAGCTCTGTGGGACTGAGCCTGCATAGCATTGAGTACTGTTACTTGACCGTCAGTATTTTGCACCTCAAGCTTTATGAATGTAATCTGCACCTAGGATGTAAAGTAACCTTGGTGTCAATAACAAGATTGATTTTCTGGTTGTTAAATAATAAATTTGTGAGTGACCAGTAATTGTGAAGTGAGGATGCAAGCCTGGGGAAGACTGGTTCAGTGCTTAATTAAGTTTGAGGGTAGGAAAAAAATGCCCTAAAAGAAAATACATGCCAAGAATATGTTCTCCACTGTCTACTTTTCTTTTTAGCTCAGTTCCCCTCATTGGCTATCCACAGGTCTCAACAACTCCCTCAAATCATGTGACTCAAAATTGCCATATGCTGTGCACACAAACCTACAGTAATGGTAGAATGCTTTTGCTTAATTACTCTCACAATGAAGCCTATTGGCTCCAGTGGGTCATCTAGGTATTATAGAATCCACTCTAACATAAAGCAATGCCTTAAGCCCAAGAGACTGAATTAAGGATGCTGTTTTACTTTCTACTTCGGTGCCTTTTCTGGCCCCAAATCAAACCCTACACATTGTTCAAATGTATTTTTTTTTTAATCTTGTGATTTAATATAGTTATACCTTTTTTGATAGCAACCTCATACTAGAGTTCTGACACATTTGAAGAGAAAAAATCTACAGGGAAATGTAGAACCAAGAGCTATAAGACACTGGGTTACAGTTCAGGGGAATTTGCAATTTAAGTATATGATGACTGGAAAAGAGAGGTAGATAAACGGCAAAATGTATCCTTTAACTGCCACGTCTACAAGAAGGTTAATTAAGTCACCAGCATTCTGGAGACCAAGGCATGAGTCATCAAGTGAAATATTCTCATTCATTGTGCAACTTGTAGGCTGCAGACCCTCTTGTCAAATGCAGGCGCATCAGACAGACATGGATAGACTTACACACATTTGGATAATGAGAGCCAAACAGAATTAATGTCTCTTCACCATAAGTGACATTACCATAGGGCTGGCTCTACACATTTTGCTGTCTAAGGCAGAGCAGCAAGGGGCACTCCCACCCACCCACCCCCACCCCATGAAGGTGCAATGGCATCTCAGACTTGCAATGTTATCTTGAAGTTTGAAGCAGTAAACCCTGTCCTGTCTGCCAATACACGACCAGTAGGACAACAATAAATTAGATTACAACAGTTGGAAGCTCTTTCAGGATATTGAAGGCCTGAGGTAGCTGCTTCACTCTGCGTAACAGCAGAGCTGGTCCTGCGTTAATAAAGGGTGATTGTATAGCAGAATAAATTGGGGTCAAAGTAGAGTATGTACTTAGTATCTGTGTCATAGTGCCTGTTTCCAACAAGCTAGAGCACTGTACATGATCCTCTTTAATCCTCATAATAACTTGTGCAGTACAGTTGTTGTTGTTTAGTCGTTAAGTCGTGTCCGACTCTTCGTGACCCCATGGACCAGAGCACACCAGGCCCTCCTGTCTTCCACTGCCTCCCGGAGTTTGGTCAAATTCATGTTGGTCGCTTTGATGACACTGTCCAACCATCTCGTCCTCTGACGTCCCCTTCTCCTCTTGCCTTCACACTTTCCCAACATCAGGGTCTTTTCCAGGGAGTCTTCTCTTCTCATGAGATGGCCAAAGTATTGGAGCCTCAGCTTCAGGATCTGTCCTTCCAGTGAGCACTCAGGGTTGATTTCCTTCAAAATGGATAGGTTTGTTCTCCTTGCAGTCCAGGGGACTCTCAAGAGTCTCCTCCAGCACCACAATTCAAAAGCATCAATTCTTCAGCGGTCATGCTTCTTTATGGTCCAGCTCTCACTTCCATACATCGCTACTGGAAAAACCATAGCTTTGACTATGTGGACCTTTGTCGGCAAGGTGATGTCTCTGCTTAAGATGCTGTCTAGGTTTCTCATCGCTTTCCTCCCAAGAAGCAGTACAGTAAGTTTAAGTAATTAGATGTAAGAAATGATTAGCATGTTGCCCTTTTTCCATTATGGTACAATTTGAATATCTCACCTCTTTCTGTCCCCTCATATAACTACTGTATTAATGACCCCCTATTCCTTTTGTCACACTCACCTGCCTTGTATAAGGTTTCCATTTTCCCCATGAATCCTCAGTATTATATTCACACAATTGCTTTGTGTTTGACTAAGAAGTGGCCAAACAAGGAACAAATAAATCCTTTTCTTGCTTTGTGATCTGCAGGGATAGAGACATCTGGTCCAAATTTCAATCACAATGCAAAGAGTTAAAGCCTTCCTACTAATACCATGAAAAATCAACACTGACCATGTTTATTTTTTAAGTTTTAAATATATAGGTGCTTGCCATGGGTTTAATGGAAAGTGTCATTTGGCCATAAGGATTGGGACACATTTCTGAAGACTATCAAGTAAATGAAAAGAAGTAGGGAGGAAACAAAATCTGAGTCTTATAGCTTTCTCTCAGTGAGACAAAAACTCAAAATATATATGTGAACTTTCATTAACAGGCTCACAAATCATGAAGTGAAGACATCTGCTTAAAAATCTTGCTTGGACAAGCACAATAGCTAAGAATCAGACCAGGAGTGGATGGCAGAGTTAATATATTGTTTTATATCCTTTGGCTTTGCAATACTCCAGATCAGTTTGGATCATCTATTGATGCACTCCACCCTTTCCCATAGTATAAGCACCTTACCTCATGGTCCCACCCACCACTGGCCTTCCCCACAATTTTCCCCCCAGTCTCTTTATCAACCATCTCCATTTTCATCTTCTCTCTCTACCTGACCAACTAGATTCTTTGGTTATCAACCTTCAAAAGCCTGCCTGGTTTATTTGCAGCATAAAACTGACATATCAAAATGGCTCCACAGATAGCTGGGGATTCAGATGAGAAATAGACTTTGAAGGCTATTCAGAACTACTCACCTCAAACATATGACTGATACTTTCTTGTGAAAATTTTGGGGAAACAGGTTTTGTGCAAAAACTTGCATTTTGCACAAAATTTTGCATTTTATGCAAAATGCCAGGTTTCTAAATAAAGCACATTTTGAGCAGGAAAAATGCCAATGATGCCAGCAATGGGGGGGGGAGGAACCCTGTTTTTGTTTCTTTGTTTTTACTTTGGGAATTCAGGAAGTGAAAAATCTTGCACAGGTGAATAATTTTTTTTAACGTGTTGTCAACCCATCCTTTCTTTTTCAGAGACAAGAAAAACTGCATTAATGATATTCTTAGTAATCACCATTTATGGAGATGGTTGATAAAGTCCTTTCTGGGTTTCTTTGGTGATCTGCCAGCACAACACTTGTTTCCTATTAGGGACCTATTCTGGCACTCTTGGATGGGTGTTGTGATCACTCTTGCTAGTTCTCTCCTCTGTCTTTGATTCTTACCTGTAATTGCTCTCCAGTTTAACCTCTTAGTCAGAAACACTATCCTGTAGCACTCTCTGATTTCTGTTTGGATAAAGCACTCATTCAAAAAGTACTTCTCATGAAGGGACTCAACCTTTTTTTCAGTTGACTAGAAACTCGAACTAATACATGCTCTCCGAAACATATAACAAAAGAGAGAGGAGTGATTTTAAAAAAAATGTGGATCCTTCTTAGAATTGTTTGTTTTGTTAGAGAATTGCTAATGAGAAATGATATAGCTGCTGTATCTGTTTTTATAAAAATACCAATCGTGCATGTCTTAACAGTTGTATTCTTCATACAACAAAAGACCTTGCAACCGATAAATATCAGAACAGATTTGTTACATCTGCATTATTGGCAACTAAAAAAACAAATCACTCCAGTCTCCAAGCCTGAGCAATTGCCAGCCAGTAATAAATGGATGTCAAGTTAAGGATTTACTACCACTGGGAGAAAGTGAGCACGCACACACACACACACACACACAAAACCTGGCAGTGTTAGAGAAATAAGAACTGTGTGCAAGGTTTTTCCCAAAACAGATCCTAGCAAATAATTCTATCCTCTCCTCCCCCACCCCTCTCACACATTTCCTTTAAAGCAGATTGTATGCCTGGGAGAGAAGGAATGACAGAAGCACTCTATTCACCCTTTCCACAGAAATCCGATATTGGGTTCAAGAATAGATAGACAGAATACTCTCCTCCATTCTGAAAAATATGTATTCAACCCAGATTTTTTTATGTTGGAAGTTCTGTTTCTCCCATTCCCACCCAGTAATTCGTGGTTTTAGTTCAGCTTGAAATCCCACAGCAGCTGAAACTACAAATGAATTTGGATCGGCCTGGAATTTAAGGGCATCTCAGGAAGGAAACTGGTAGTTTAATACTCTTCGGATGAAGTGAAATTTCACTGTTCATCTACACATGCCTTAAATTAATCAGATAATGATCCTGGCTACAAATAAGCCCAACTATAGGCACTGAAGTTCTTAAAATGTCTTCCACATATTACAAGAACCTGCCTTCTGTGGAAGCACAAGGACTCATTTTCTGGTCTCAGGTTTTAGCCCTGAAATCTAAGGGCAGGGGAAGCTGCTGATCTGGCAACCCTGTTGACAAGACTTGTGCAGCATAAAACTGACATAACAAAATGGCTCCACAGACAGCTGGGGATTTAGATGGGAAACAGCCTTTGCAGCCTATTCAAAACTTATTACTTCAATATTAGAGTAAACATAATCAATCAGGAACACTATTTGTGTGAGTAAGGCAGATGAGACTGGACAGCATTTAGTGGAATCTCTTAGCTATCAGTACATAGAAGAACTATCTCAGAAGCCAACTAAAACCCATTTAAGGCTAAAACAATGTCTGGGCCTTAAACCTGAAGAGTAAAATAAGGTGGATGCCAGTCATCAGGAACCCACAGTAGTCCACTGTGAGGAACCACCACATTGATATAGCATATAACATGCCTTTTTGGTGATACATATTCCTAAGTGGACAATCCCAAATGCAATTCACTTTCAGGAACAGACACTCTATATGCGTATGTCAACAGATGACAGACTGTGTATGTGTGGTGTATGTACTGTAGGTACGTGTGTATATATGTAGACTGAAAGACAGATCACTATGCTAGTCTGTTTTCTGGAACCTGAAGCATAGTTTAGCCTTCCCCATCAGGGTGTCCTCCAGACTGTTAGACTATAATTCCCATCATCCTCAGCCAGCAGCTGGCTGAGAAGTGTAGTCCAACACATCTGGATGGTGCCAAATTGGGAAAGGCTGCTAAAACTCTGTAGTAAATCTGTCTATAGAAACCGGGTTCTGGGTTAACTTATAAGTCACTTGACCCTTTCAAGGGCAATGCCAGGGGATACTGTTCAGACTGCTAATTGTAACTGACGAGATACAGTGACTTTGCATGTTTAATAATATTTGAGGAAAATATTGGTATGTCCCAAGGAAATTGTGCCAAGAGCTAGGGGACTGGTTTTCCACTCCATTGGGCTGGTATGTAGTCAGTAGAGTGAAACCAATACTATAAAAAGAAAAAGAAACATAATGTGTGTGTGTGTGCGCGTGCGTGTGTGTGTGTAAACCAAGTCCTCTTTTCTTAGAAATATAACTCTAGAAAGTAACCATTTTGTAAGTAGTGTGTTATTAAATTTCTACACTGAATATTAACAATTCCAAAGAGAGAACAGAAAGGATGTGTGTGTAATTATCATTTTAAAAGCTGTCAATAAGAATTAAAACTATATCTACTAGGGGCTATCATACACCCTGGGTTTCGAGCACGGAAAATAGACTTACTATATTTGGTAGGAGAATCGAAGGAAGGGGGGAGGGAAAAGTTAGTCCATGAACATAAATATATGAACTTGATAATTACTTGGGACCCAATTAATATCAGAATGGTTGCCATTATTCTCAGAGGACAACCATTTCATCTAGCGCGCAGGTGTACTTTGCAACAGCAGATCACTGTGATGAAAGACTGCAAGAATTTCAATGACACCTTGAGGGATCTTATGAATAAAATATCAAAAAATGGACATCTCCTTTGTATATGGAGATTGTAATGCAAAAAATTGAAACAGGTTTATAATGTATCCAAGATAAGATGTGCACTATGTGTCTCCCAGATAGACAGACAGACACTACCAAGTCAAAGTTTTTAAATAATGAGATCCCCCCCCCCGCCGCCCGCCTTAAACTCAGGTTCTATCAGAAGTCTACAAGAAAGACTACTCAGTTGGAATAATCATGCATACAACAAGCTGATAATTCTGCAGTTACCAGTTCAGGAAACCATATGCAAATCCCTTCCTAGGACCTGGAAAGTCATCAGATCAGCATCTGACTTACTGTTGGGTTACTGCTACTGGTTACACAATGGAAGCTAAGCACGCCTTGGTGAACTGCGCCTACCCATCCGCATTTGCTTTGCTATTCTTGTCCATTTGGACAAACCCTAAGATAACTGTGAACGGAGAACAATGAATGAAGACTAGAACTACAGACTCTATGAAAACTGCAAAGGCTATTTTGGCAAGATTTCATATCAAGTTGAACAAGTTATCTTTTTTTCTGATGCAAAGTTCAGCAAATACAGCATTCACAAAATCCAGCAAAAAGTATTATCCAAGAGTTTTAATGACCTCCTAGGCCAGTTTACCCATCTCATTTCACCCCACCACACATCACCAGCAACAGATCTGTAAAAATATTGTTAATCTATTATTCCACCCACCCTCCTGTATTCTGGAGACAAGGAGATCAACTTAACATTTAGTATCATTCATAGAAAAAAAACACTTAAGACTGATACACAGGGCCACTGAATTTGTGGTATGAATTCATCACTGCATTCAGTATATAAATACATAGGGTTAACCTTTCTGACTCTCACGTGACTCTCATGAAGGTTCACAGTTGCAAATGAGTGGATGCCAGTAAAAAAAATAGGCAGGTGGGCCTTTGAAGAGAAGTTGTGTCATTTGTATGTTCTGCTGCAGTTCAAAAGGCCCTGTCCCTCACGATGGCCAATCAAGCCTCTGATACAACAAGAGCTAAGTCAAGGCCTCAGATGGGTCAGCAGATCACAATGAGTAGACATGTTCATAGGGAAGACAGCAGTCCTGAAAATATTCTAACCCAAAACCACAGAGGGCTTTATCAACAATAACCAGCATATAAAATTCAGCCTGGAAATGAATGGCTGTGATGTGTAGAATGAACCCTAAAACCAGTATCTCAGGGCCAAAACCCGACAACTGGCAACTCCACCAGGCACATGGAGAATCAAGACACTGACACGCTGTATAAAAAAAAGCTGTGCATAGCATGTAAACAACTGGAAGGAAGCAGAAATTCAACACAGGCAAGATTATTTTCTCATGCTTCTGTAAAGAGTGACAAGTTCAGAGACAGCACTGAAAGATTCCATTTCCTGTGGGTAAGACCACTGGAGACTTGTGGCATCTTTGTAATATTTGTTTTATTTAAACAAATTGATTTCAGCAGAGCCCATTCGAGGTAAAAGGACTTCTAAAAATGTTCAGCAAAACTGCTGATCTTGCATCAGACTGTACAAAGCCAGTGTGGCAGCCTATGAAGCCAGCATACTGTGTGTTTATTCAACTACATGTGTTAATTAGCTTACCCAGTGACAGGATGTTTGTGTTACCTTCACTAGTGCTTTGTGAAAGGGTACTGTTTGTTTTCTACATTTCAGCTTCATCATAATTGTCACAATCTGTTTCTGTACATCATTGTCCTGTGGTCTCACAGAGGTACTTGCAGCTTCCCACTATTACACATACACATACCTGTGTATATATATATGTGCAAACTCCAAGTAATATCTTGTGTGTTTGGTGAATTAGATTCTAGTTCATGAAAGCTTATGCCATTATAAATGTATTAGCCTTTAAGGTGCCACAAGGCTGTTATGTTGTTCTGGCTCCACACTATGTGTTTAGCTCTTTCTTTCATTAGAGCTGTAGAACAATTCCGAGTAAGCATTTCAGGTCAATAAAGATGTAAGCAGTAAGGAAGTGGAGTGGACACAGACCCTGGAAAAGTCACTTTTTTAGACTACAAAGCACTAAATGGTAGATGGACTGGGGAGTTCTAGCAACTGTAATCCGAAAGGTATTTTCCCCCCAGCTCTGTGCATGAGTATTTGCACTTGTGCATGTGATGCATGCATGTGTGTGTGCATGTGCACTTTGACACACACATACATGCACAGAGACTACACTTTAGCCAAACCCACAGGAACATACTGACTTACAAATAACCCAAGATGATAAAATCATTAGGAAGCCCAGCAGCCAAAGGAATCAGCTCAGTCCCAATAGCCGTGTGCACACGTTCTCAAATAACCAAATCATAATGTAGACAAGAGTCCTATACAGCCCCTCCCCTGTTGTTGTCACTACACTTAGAGAGATGTGATAGCCCCTTCCCTCTCTAGTGTTGCTTTCTCCACTTGGAAAATGACGTGTCCGAAGGGGGGAAACCCCTGCATGTACACAGGCTCTACACATTATGCATAGAGCTGACACGCAAACAGAATTTTTTTCTTCTTCAGACATGTTATCTGTGTAAAGAAAAAGATGGGGCATTAGAGAAGGAAGGAGCTAGTTGCTCCTCTCTGTGTGTAACAACCAGGTAAGTAACAACTGAAGCTGGCTAGATAGCTCAGTGATGTAGGTATCTGATTGTAGAGCCTCAAATTGGGAGTTTGATTCCCCACTATTCCTCCTGGGAGAAGAGCCAGCCTGTGTGGCCTTGGGCAAGCTGCACAGTTCCAGGCACCCCCAGAAGTGAATGGTAAACCACTTCTGAGTATTCTCTACCTGGAAAACCCTAAAAAGTCAAAATTGACTTGATGGCACATGATTATTAAGTTACAACTGATGAGAGTTCAGATGAGACTGAAGCTTGCTGTTCAAAGCTTTATAACTTTCTTGACCAAAAAATGAAGTTCTTGTTGCCTGCAGGTAGGCGCACTCAGGCCAAGACATATGAGTAACATACCAATGCTTCTTCTGGGTCCCATGTTTCTTCCAGAACACATTGATTATATGCTTTTGCCCCATGACTGAAACAATATAGGAAGTAGATGGAGGAAGTACCCCAATTACTTCTTTTATGTGACTCCCAAATATGTTCCAGCTGCAACATGGAGCCAAGTAGATGATAATCCAAGTTTCATATCTTTTAAAAAAAATTACCCATGTCCTCTTTGACAAAATTATACAGACACAAATAATCCGTTTTCAAATTCTGTGGTTTAAACCTACACATTCTCTTCCATTTGGTTGTTTGTACCTCTGCTGAAATGAATGAAGAACTATTCTGGCTGAAGCCTCGCTGTACCTTCATCTGATGTCTCAGGCCCAGAAGAAATAATTAGATGATGTTATTATGCCATTGTAGGAACACACACAGCTACAGCTATATGTTATACAGTAGGTTTCTGAGCATGGTACTTGTCAGAAGAAATGTCACAATCTAAAATGTGAGGAAGTTGAAACTCTAGTCTTGAGAGCACAAACAAATTAGGACAGTGATTAGCAAACGAGCACCTTTGTATAAGTGCTGCCAAGAGTCTTTGATGTTAGGTTAGGACGGATGTGGCACGAACCCAGGGTGAAGCCTGGGAAAAGCATAGCTGTGCAATAGACAGCTCCATCGCTGACGGGAGATGAAGAAAGATGGAAATAATTTGCCTGTTGTCATTATTGCTTATGGCTATTAATTTTCTTCGCATGGATAACTTCACCAGTGTGTGCATGTGTGTGTGTGTACCACTTAGCAGCCGTTGCTTACAAGCCCAGGTACTTAGTAAGGTAGCGTGCCTCCCTCTCACTTATTCCTCTAGTGGGAAGACTCCTTAAGACATTATGCAGCCAAGGAACACACTACTGGGACTTGCAACATTTCAAATGTATATGTTTGCTTGCTAATCTGCATCTAGTCAGTTTATGTTACGTAAGCTGTTTAGGTTCAAGGGTGTTTCACTCGCCCAGCTTACTGGGGACTGTATTTTCTCCAGGGTGCAAGGCAAGCTCTACATCAAAGCCTGATTGAGCAGAAAATATGTGCTAATGTTCACAGCAGTACTCTATTATGGTATAAGTATGCTTGTAAATATTCACTACATGTTATTACGCCATTTGAACCAAGAATATTGCAAGGTGAAAGGTCAGCCCTAATGCTCTCTCAGGAGGCAGCAGTTTTGAATATAACCAAATGGGATAATGGTCAGGAATACCCAGAGGGGGCAATGTAGCACATCGTAAAGAATTGTGCTGTGAGTTTTAAGTTTTCAGGACAACAAAGATGCCAATGAGATGGCTCATAAGCAGTCATTATTAATAGAATGACAAGGCTAATGTTAAGCAGGATGTCTTTACTGTAATAAATCTTGTCCCCGTGCCATTAGTAGTCCTTACAACTGCAAATAGCAGTTAGGTTATAACCTAACATGGCAGAATTTTATCCTCTCAATCTCTAATGTATTTTATAATGCTGTTAAAGTCAGGAATAGCAACTGTTTAAGCCCACTTAATCTGTGAGAAGTTTAAGCACGAATTCTAAATGCAAAAAACCTGCTTTGATATTGGTTCACTTAATTAAATAGAAAAACTGTTTAGTAGTCGATCTTCTGAAAGCATACGCTGTGCTGGGAAGCACAAGGAACCCTAGCCAACCACCCACAGTTCTCTTTACCCCTTAGGGGTATGTGCTTAGGAGTGCACCGTTAACATGAGATCAATAGGAACATGCCTGTGTTACAAAATACAGCAAATAGTAATTGTCACAGTTTTCAAGCTGATATCCAGGAATACAACAACGTGCCTTCAAAATAAGACTATAACAGATCAATTTATGGATGAAGTGTATGACTCAATGTCTGAAATCCTGTTGTTTAGCATAGTAAGTCACAACTACAGTAGGCCCATTGAATCAGTGGAACTTACAGATGAGTTGACTCAGTAGATCTCCACTGATTCTATAGACCTACTCTAATTGCAACTTACTGCCCTAAGGTACAGGAATTTAGCCATTGAAAATGCAATCCTATGCTCACTTACTCATAGCTCCACCAAACATAACAGGACTTAGTTCTGTCTGAACATGTAACTGATTGTACTGTAATACATCTCTTGGAATATTAGAGAGCTCAGTGACTCTACAAAGAAAGAAATGTATGAGCTGAGGTTAAAAAAAAATCTAACTCTGATCCAGGAAATTCATCAGAGTGCTAAGGATGATAACTAGACTGCTGAAGTGTCAGGATGAGGTGAGCAGGCTGAATTATTTCTAATGTGAATGATTTGGATAGCTTTACTTGTTTTACTTTACCTATTCTCACATTGGGCTAGGCAGCCAACTTGGCAGTACACAGTTTGCAGAGAGACATCCTACACCCAATATTGGTTGTAGTTCTTGTACAAGAGGAGGGTTACAAAAGCAAAGCAAAGTTTGCTGCCTATATACCACCCCATAGCACTTAAAGCAGTCTCTGGGCAATTTACAATTTAATTATGCAGGCTACACATTGTTCTCCCCATCACAACAGTGAGCTGGGTACTCACTTAACTGACCCTGGAAGGATGGAAGGCTCCCTGAGCCAGCTCCCTGAGCCCACTGGAATCAAACTCAGGTTGCAAGCAGAGTCTTGACTGCAGTGCTGCAGTTTAACCACTGCTCTATTCAGATCTTTTACAGCTCCTTGCCAGATGATGAGGTCTTGCATGTGTTAGGACTATCTGCTGTTGTAAAGCTTCAGAATGCAGTAGCCTAGTGCAGAAGTTACAACTAACAGAGAAAATGTAATTACTTGTTATTAGGAGAAAAAAAACACAAAAGCCTGTTTGTTTACTGTCTATTGCCCGTCTTGTCCATTCAGGACAGAACAGAAGGAAAAGTTCTTAAACTTGGTCACAGAAGCCCCTAAAGCTGGCTTCCATGTGTGCAGATCTTCTTGTCTAATTAGCTGCTAAGAAGAAACAGCAAGTGGCCTTAGAGGAAGGAAAACCCTGAGAAAGAAAGAGGTCTATTAGTAAATAATCTGCATGTGAATCTAGAAAAAGCAAGAGGAGAAAACATCTGGACCTCAGTGCAGACCACTTGCCTTATGCATTCATGCTGTATTACAACAGCCAAAACGTAAAAGGAGTTAGGTAACTTTGACTACTGTGGCCACCTGTCTCTAGTTTTCAGATCCAAGAAGCCATGGCCTGGTATTGTGATAATCTCCCTGAACAGATGCAACATAGGTAGCTTAGATGTGATCTCCACCACACTGCTCTTCTAGAAGATGTTGCACCCCCATGCTGAGCTCCTGCAGCGAGCAGAGACCTCAACCTGCCCTGACCATAGTGTAACCTGACCACTAAAATTCACATGGTTTTACTAGTATAAAGCTGTTCCTAGTATTACGTTTTGTTTTGTTTTTAAAAAAAAAACATGTATGCATCAAGAAACTGTAGACAGTATTTTTAATTGCACCAATAGGATAAGGTCTTCAGGTTTAGAAACAGATACATCTCTTAGACCAGGAACAAATATTTTCCATACTAGATGGCAGCCACATCATTGCCTAGAGTCGGAGCTAAATGAAATTTAACACAGAGAAGAAGGATACAGTTTGCGTTATACTATTTGTAATGTCTATATTCTGGAGGTATAGCCATCAGTTGAGCATTGACTCCAGTCAGCTGAACATTGACTCCACCAAAAATATCATCCACACACCCCTCCAGCAGAAGATAGTGATTGTTCTTCAAGGAACAGCATGAAGTCTAGCACTGAGTCATTCTATACTATAGCATCTCCGAGCTATAAGCATATCACACTTCACATATAAATAAATAAACTACTTCCAGTTTCTTAGAGATAAAGTACAGAAGATTTAGCGATTCAACAACATGAATGTTTAGATTTTTGATACACATGTAGCCTCCGCATCCCACCAGCATGAACTCCCCTTTGGCCATTTTAGAGGATGAACATAATATTAAAACCCAGGAGACTTGTGTTATTTGCTTGTCAGATGATCTTGCAGTCAGTAGCATAGTGATAAACTTTAGAGTGCAGGCAATCATCAGGATGGTCCTGTAGCTAAGCCCCAAAGGAGATTGCAAAAATGCAGGGAGTTGCATTTATCTGGATCTGTATCCACATGCACACACATAATCAAAGAGCAGTAATAATACCCAATTTATGAGGATCAGCTGACTGACATAGAAAATGTGAGTCAGATAAACACAGCTGTTAGTGTGTTGGCCTTTGGCTACAGTGGAAGTCCTCCAATTGCTTGAGAAAGGTGAAGGAGAAGAGTACAACAAGCCCCACGATAGCATAAGCCCACTAGTAGCAGTATTTCTATGAGTTCCTTTCCCAGAAGCAGAAGTGTGTCATCTCAGTTAACAATCTAGGTTTAGCAGTACTGATTAGCACAAGGAGCATATCTTTTGTAAAGGTAATGGGTCTTAATTGACAATTCAAGGCTAAGCCATCTCCAAATTCTTTGCATTACACCAGGGGGGCACTCATAACAGGAGACCACTGGTGGAAAACATCCTACCCTGCTCCCCAACAAGTCACACTGGCTCCACTGTTTACAGTGGCCATTGAATCTTAAATGCCCATTGGATTGTGTGGAAAAGCCACATTGGAAGGCCATTATTCTGCACAAAGAAGTTTCACTTTTACCTTCTAAAGTGATTGAAGCAAGAGACACTTTAAATTTCAGGTGTGAAAATGGGTGAGGTTTTGTCCAATGAGAAATCTAGCACACATTCACTATGATTTAAGCATTTTCTTTACCTCTTATGGTCATTCTCCCTACAAGTCCCTGTTAATGTGTCTGTTTGTTTTGAACAACGTACCCAGACACCAGGATAGCAAGCAAAACAGCAAAAACATCAGAACAAATATCCACAGGTATACCATTCACTACAGTATAAAAAAACACAAACATCCATGTACTTGAGAGTAAGCCTCACTGAATTCAGTGCAATTTACTTCTGAGTAGACATGCATAGGATTGTACTGTTAGATTTTCCTTAATCATCAAAGAGCATTCTGTTACATAAAATGCTATATTAGGTTGCATTACAGCTCCATCCCACCCTTGTTAGTTGCTCATAACAAATTAAGGGTTCAGTATGATAACTACTTACCCAGAAATAGTCACCTTGAATTCAGTGAAACCTACATCTGAGTAGACACACAGTATACTCTAACTGAATTTAATCTCCATTTTGTCCATAATGATTCAATTGATAAAGTGAGAGAGTATCATCCCTCTTTAATCACCCAGATCTGAGCACAAAATGTGCTAAAGGTGCATCTGTACACAATTTCCTCTTCCGCCTTCTCCCTCTTCCTCTTGGGAAGAGGGAGAAGGAGAAAGTCTGCCTAGAAACTTTGTTTCTCATACTTTCTCCTCTTCAGCAAAGCAGAGGTGTGGGTGGCATGTTGGAAAGCCAGTGAAGACTGACGCAGGGATAAATCAGTGGCTATTGGTGCTCCCTCCCCCCAAAAAAACCCCTAACGAAGTTGGCTACCTTAGATTATTTTTAACTGTTACTATTGATCTCTGCCCTGGAAACAATATTCACATTCTTTTAAGAGCATTTCTACCATTTTTTCCTGCCAACTATATTGAATACTCTAGCAATACATGCCTATGACAACACAAGCCATCAGGAATAGGCTGAGTGCTTCACTCAAATGTAAGATCCAGACAGCTAAAATGGAGTATATACAGAAGAAAGGGGCAGGGTAAAATTAATGAGTGCCTTTGTTTTCTTTTTCCACCAAAGCATAGACAGCTTGAAAGGTCTTCTGTCTTATGATGTTCAACATTAAGATCTAACAAGCACCTTATGTATATAAACGTATACAAATGTAGAGTCAAACAGTATCTTACAGGTGTCTTACAGGAGATGAAATCCTGTTAGCACCCAAACAATTCCAGCAGATCTTTGTGACTGAGGAACCAGACTGGGAAAGCAAACCAGTGCTTAGCTCCTGATGAGCAATCATAAAACAAAATCAGCTGGATTGAAGCAAGCTCATTTGCAGACTATGAGGCAGGAAGCAAAGAATCCCCTCTTCCAATGAGCTGCTACTTATAATGTACAATTGGACCTTTAGACCTGTGCCTCCCTACACTGTTCTGTCTATGAGCCATGCCACCCTCAGTCCTCAAGACATGCTTGGATATGTTCTGAGAGGGGAAATCTTTTAGATAAACCTTCTAAGCTAAATGTGGGGTGGACATAACACAGAGTTCATTGACAGACATTAGGATTAGAGAACGACATTTTCCTAAATGATCTTTCCCTCTGCACTCTTATTGTGTTGTGTTTATTTCATTGCCTGTGTCTGCAGCAAAAAATTACCAAGTGGCATATAACCTCTGGAGCATTTCAAATATCAGAAACAAATACAGAAGAAGTTAAAATTACTGCTTCAGATCAGATTCCTCAGGGATGGGCCCTGATATCTAAGAGGTGGCACTGTGTCCTCAGACTGGATTTACAGGAAACCTTCCGTGTCAAAGGAAAATTCTGTGACTCAGTGAAAAACCAGGCATAGCGCTTTTGCATCGTAAATCATCTGATCTCTAGAGCGGAACTCTGTGATTGTGGGGGCAGCTCCTCACCTCTGCTCTCAGCTGAAGAGGCTCACAAGGAAGGCTGTTGAAAAGAAAGATGAAAAAAAATCCAGTACTGTCAGGGAGAGAAAGGAAGAGGAGAGCCTGTCTCCTGGTATTCAGAAATCTCTCCTCCCCTTAAATTTGTGGTTTTCCAATCCCAATGGGATAAATAGGCAACATATATAAACACACCCTCCCCAAACAACAGTAAGAAATACTTTCAGGTCCAAAATGTTTTCCTGCTAGCTCATTTTCATTGCTGTTATGTATATTTTTCTCAGGCTTTTTATTGCTCTTTCTATATCCAGATGAATTTATGAAACACCCACAGAGGGTCAGCCTCAGCCCCTTTCAAGGTTTATATTCTAGCATATGGCTCACTGTCGATCCGTGGCACATTCTGTGCATGCAACTGTTTGTTATTGTTGCTTATAGACCTACAAAGAGTGTCACTGCCACCATCTCCTCCTCCTCCTCCTCCTCCTCCTCCTCCTCTCTCCCCCACAACTAAGCTGGAGCTAATAAACAGCACAGATAACCCTGAGAGGACCACTGAGATCATCTTGTCTGCACCCTTCCCTTATCTACAACCAGGAAATGTGCTGACAGAACCAACCCACATGGGCATTAAGTGTGTTGCTAGCTGATTCCCACTATCCAGATATTACATTTCTGGATAATGGGTTATATGAGTTTTCCCATTTGTGAAGGTTTGTGGTCGTGCTCCCAACCCATAGTCTGGATGCAGATCTTAACACAGAGCTTGGAAGGGGTCACAGGTCAATGGCAAAAGACATATTGAAAACAGAGGAGTAAAATCTCAGGTTCAGTCCCTAATATCTTCAGTAAAGGTAGGAGAGTTGCTGTTAGTAGGGCTGGCAAGACAGATCTAGATTGACTAAGAGTCTCACTCAGTATAAGGTAGCTTCCTATGTTCCTAACGAACCATATTAACAAACTGACACCCAGTCTCTTCCCCTCCCCACAACGTGTCTAGCCATGTGCTCGGTATGTATGCACATCAGTCTTTGGTGGCCAGCCACCACAATGTTAGCACTGCATTAAAAGCCCATCTGAATACCTAAAACAAATAAATGGGGGATGCCATTATAACATTAGTGCATGATTTATCACCACGTTGCAGTGAGGTAAATGTGACATTTTAAAAAGCTGCTTCCTCAAAGAAGCCTGATCCCCTGCTGAAAACTGGGGCTTATGATCATATTTCTAGTGAAAATGAAGTGGGGCAGGAAGTCATTGAGCAGCTAAATGAACGAGTTACTCTTACTAAAACACTTGTATGGCAGAAGCTATATTTTTAGGCTACAACCAATGTCACCTTCTCTGAAGGGGTTCGGTGGAAAACGACAAGTCTGAAACTGCAGCAGATTGGAGATGTTAAGACATATCGCCAGTGTCTCGTTTCGAGCTGAAAACAGGGTGTCTCAACATGGTATGAGATTCTCCAACCTCTGTTAGGAGATCTGGTCTCCATTTAGCAAGCACGAGAATAACCATTTCATTTTTTTTCCATCTTGTTTATTACATTTTGCATAATATGTGTTAGTGAGAAGCTACTGCAAAACGCACAGAAAGACTGGCAGCGGGACCCGAAGGACATGAACAACTCATGCAACGCTACAATGTTTGCTAATCCGTGCAAGAAGGGTGGCCACTTAACCCTTTTCAAAAATACATTTCTACAGAAATACACAAAAGTTGGTCTTGTAAATTGCAAAATTTATCTGAGATCAAACCTTCCCTGCACCAAGGAGAAAAAAATGTGCTTTTTTATTGATCGCTTGAGGGCAACCTTGGTCAGGATTTACACCCTTGCAACAGATTTCATGTGTTTTGCAGCTTTAGCCTTGAAAAAAGAAGACTGAGGGGAGATATGATAGCACTTTTCAAATGCTTGAAAGATAGTCATACAGAGGAGGGGCAGGATCTGTTCTTGATTGTCCCAGAGTGCAGGACATGTAATAATGGTCTCAAATTATAGGAAGTCAGATTTAGGCTGAATATCAGGGAGGGAAAACCTTAACTGTTAGAGCAGTGTGACAATGGAACCAATGACCTCGCTGGATGCATTCAAAAGAAAACTGGACAACCATTTTTCAGATCTGCTTTGATTTGGATTCATGCACTGAGCAGGAAGTTGGACTCGATGGCTTTGTAGGCTGCTTCCAACTCAATTATTCTATGATTCTATGATTTTAGTTTTAATGTTTATACCCATGCGGCCGGGCTAATATGTAAATTCTCCTTTATTCTCAAAATAAAGGAAAATTTCAGCCAATTTCAAACAAAGGAGAAGTTATCAGTTTCTTAGAAGTGGGGCTTACCATTAATACAGGCCGTAGCAAATCTTTTTCCTCCCTCTCCAAAAAAATCAGTTTTGGTTTAGTTTGATTTGGTTTGGTTGTCACACTGCCACTGCAAGTGGCACCACCAGCAACTCTGTTGGCAGCCTGGTTATGATATTGCTTCTTTCACAGTTGCCCTCCACCTAATCTCCTTCTAGGGAGTAATGGCAGCCATCCAAACAGAAAATGAAACAAAATATTTCAGGAAGTTTGGAAATACTTCTGCAAAGAAGACTTCTGTTTTTAGGGAAATGCAAAGAAGAAAGTCTTTTCTCAGAAAAATCTGAAAGCAAGAGCACTAAAAATGAAATAAAATTACAGACATAAGCTGTGCTGTCTGCCCCTTGCAGGACTTCATCAGGCTGGGTATCAAAAGTTGTGGATGGTGCAGAAAACAGATGAAAGTTCCAAAAATCATGATCAGATGTGCACGCCATGCTTCCTTGTTAAAAGCAAGTTTCACAATGGGGGCTGTACACTCAGGTCAGAGGTGCAGGTTTCAGATTCCACCTCTGGTAGTGTGGGTTGGACTGTCTCTCCCTATCTTGTTAGACAAAGGGTTGCCAGACATTCCTTGCACTATACCCAAGCACAAGTTTTATTTTATTTTTTACCTGGGAACAGAGGCACACAGGAAGGTGACAAACTCCATATCAGAGATGTTGATATAACACTTAGTCCACAAGATAAGCAAGCCACATGTAGTCAAATTAACAGCATTACCGGGGGGGGGGGCAAAATTAGTCCCATCCCTGAAGGCTTCTGGAGGTACAATCAGCCATTTTTAAGCCAGATTTGTTTTCTGGGGAAGGCTGGTGAAGGGGGCAGAAAAAATAGTAGATGCAGAATGAGTGTGTGCACTCTGAGGTGTAATAGTGCTGTTATATGCCACCAAGTTGCTTTTGATGTAACCCTATCAGAAACTCTGATTATATGAGATGTTTAAGGAGTGGTTTATCACTGCCAACTTCCAGTAAGTTTTCATGATCTAGCAAAGCCATAAACGCAAGACTCTTCGAGACTCAGTCTGACCCTCTACTTAATATACAACTTTGGTGGATTTTATTATGGAGCCTGACAATTCATGAACAGGTTGGTGTGTGTAGAAAACAGATTTGAAGCCCCTGGACTATAGTCTGAGGTATAGGGCCACAGAAGAGAGAAGAAATGTTCCTATTTGTTGATTCTTTCGCCAAGTTATGCTGGTGCTACTATTCTGTCATCTCCAGTTTTGCAAAGTCAAATTTCAAGTCAATGTCTCTATATAAGAGAGAGAGGATGAGAGAATACAGTGAATTATCAGAAAGTGGCAGAACAAATATCTCCAAGGAGTACAATTACTTTGGATGATACAACTACAAAAGCCTTATTCCAAATATCCACTAAAAATGCATTTTTACTACAGTGGGATGTAAAACGTGGCCTTTGAGATTGATCTAAAATGTGGTCAGGATCCTGTAGAAAAATGACACTTATAAGATTTCTGAGCCTCATAACATTTTAATGAAGTAATTCAGCTGCAGAAGATTCTGGAGACCAGCTGTAGTCAGCCTTCATAGGCTAGTGGTAGTCCCATTTTTTTTAACACCACTATACCATGGGTGCCAAAATTGCTAATTACAACTTTGGATTTTGGGATCTTCTCCATACAAACCATGTGCCCTTCCACTGAGCCACAGTCCTTTCTTTTCTTCACTGAATAGACCGCTGACCTGTGGAACTGACTTCCACAAGATAGGGTGATAAACACTACCCTAGATAGCCTTAAAGAGGGATTGGATAAATTTTGTTTTGGAAAAGACTACAAATATCTGCCTGTTAAAATGGCTAGGCACACTTTCCAAGTGCAGAGCCAGTGTATCACAGAATACAGTTACAATTAGCTTTAGCGTGTCATTCTATTGATTGTTCTTTAATGTCATTGCCCCAACTCTTGTTGGAAGCAGGATGCAAGGCTATTGGTCCAATCTTGGAGGGTTCTCCCCATGTTCTTTGGATTCTGTGGTGCAACCTTGGTGCCTGTGGACCATTTGGTTCCTGGCAATGTGGGCTGAACTAGGTGAGCCTCTGAGCTTGCAAAACACTTCAATATTCTTAAACGAAGTGCTCAGAGCCACTTTGCACATATACATTATGTCCTAATTTAAAATACATGGGCGAACCATGGGCTTTAAAAAAAAAGTAGGGCATGCAACCCACCCCACTCCCAGCTTCTAATCTGTTATTTACTGGAGATACAGTCTAGCACGAATCACTGTTCTTATCAATGTAGCTGCTGAATGTGCTGACTTTCATGACAATGACTGTTGGGTGCGCTGGACCAAATCCAAAGGATAATCCGGTTCCCATGCTCAAATTAATTTAACTGGATTTCAGTTTTTATGTATAACAGGCAGCTGACATACTGGAGCCATAGGCAACCATACTGTTGATTCAAAGCATACTCAGTGGTCCTTTTTCCCACCCAGTGCTCTGTTTATGCAAATTAAATGTTTGCATTGAAAATTCACCCTTAGCAGTGTTCACTTCAAACCTGTAAAGTTCATCTATTATTAGATATTGTTATAACTCTAAGAAACATGTCCTCAATACTGGCAATAAGTCTCAATGACTTATGTAAAATGTTTTTTTAAAAATCACATCTACTATTACAGACCAAAGCAATCACTAAAAAGCCACTGGCTACAAAAACTGCAAACAAAATGAACCTTTAAAAGTTAATGACTTAAGGGTGATTTTACAGATGTAAAAAGTATGTTAGGGGCTTACCCTATTTGTCATTAACACATATTTTGAAAGCCTGGCTAATATAATGTGACACAAAATTAGTCAAACACAATTCATGCAATATTGTTTAATTTTACTCCTCATTTAACTTGGTTTTAAGCAAAATCATTATGTCACAGGATAGCGTTGACTTGAACAAGAAATATTTTATAATAGTCTCTGCGTTTAGAAATGAATTATTAGGAGCTGCATGCCGAACACATTCTTAACTATGAAAACTATAAAGCTAATAGCTTAATCATATTTTGACAACATCTACATACTTTATGCATTATTTACAAGAAAGATATAAAAATGAAACCACTGAACATCTCGCTCCATACTTCACAGTCATAGTTAGCTGGTTAAAGATATAACACATTTATCTTCCGGAAGCTTTACATTTGCATAGGAACATTTGCATACCATGTTGCAATGTGATCTTAATGTAAAATTTAACCTTTGTGCTTTCTCTCTGATGTGCAAGGTATACTCATTAAGATAAAAATAATGGTAAAAATAAGTCTGCTGGTGATATACACTTCAAGAATCATTCCCATGAGGACTGTGGAAAAGTAAAAGGCGGGTGGGCAAAATGCTTAAATGAATTAATTCCTCATTTTATATATTTTACTTTACATTTTAATGACATGGAGCAATCCTGACAGGTATTTTTCCAGCATGCGAATTTCACATGGTTGTTACTGACTTTTCACTTTAAGCATCCTCTTAATCCCATTTGAAGGAAAGTTATATTTCAACATACAGACATAAACCCCCCAATATGTGACATCTTCTCATTACATGGCCATTTCCTGTGCTATGGAAATAATGTGCATGTTTAAAATTAACAATATATTTGGATGGATGTTTTAAAGCCTCTGGACAAAGATAAGCTAAATCCTTAAAGTTATGACACTTAACAGTTAACCTTTCATTTCAAGTGAAGGTAAAATGCTTACTGGAATAACTACCTAAGGACAATCACCTAATTGTTTTCTATCCACCTTTATACATCCTTAATTGTGTCTTTTCATGACTGAATCACAATACTTGTTTCAACCTTACTGTGGTTTGCAATAAGATCTAGAAGAAATAACAAAAGGTACATGGTTATTCATTTTGGATTGACTCAAACATCTCAGGAATAAATCACAAAGTAATATAAGGCAAATAATGGTTTGGCAACTTTTCTGGGCCAGTTAGGTTCACATTAACGCCATGCATTCTCGCCATTCCTTCCCCAAAAATCTGTTACTTTCATGAATTGATCCTGGTTTTCCACGATTGCTTTCTGTTGTTAAAACCCTTTGTGAAAAGAAATTCTGCATGAACTGCTTACATACAGTAATTGGAACACGGTTTCTTTCCCCTATGCACCAGGACAGGCCTAGTGTTGAAGTTTCTTTGACCCACAAATGACCTCTGATGTTGACCTCAAAGGACTACTTTCTCTTTTGGAAAGAGATAATTCAGTCTCCCTGGTATGCCTCCTGGGCACAGTCAAAATTATGTCTGGTGATTCCACATTGTGGAGTACTGTCTACTAAGAATTGAACTAATAGTGCTATATTCAATTAATTCAGGACCGCGGGATGGCCTTGAACCATAGTCCCAGGTGCTGAATGTCTTTTTCTCTCCCCAGTTCCCCGTGGTACATGCACCTTTAATAAACTCTGAGATTTGAAATAGATAAAGAACATGTAGAAGATATGTAAATATAAACCTCTTAAGAAATGAGTTGCATTGCAGGAGAGAAAGACTTACCAGTGCAATTTAGATACAGGGAACTACTGGAAGGCGTACCATTTTCTAAGTGCCCTTAGCAAAGAAGTGATTTGGGGAAAGAAATAGCGAAACAGACTAAAGTAAATAGTCGCAGGGTAAATGCACTGAAAAGCACAGCCAGTGTACATGGAAAGAAATGCTATATTGAACTTTTAGTTATTTGTTACATTATCTGGACTCCTACAGTGTTTGGCTGAGATTGCTCCTGTAAAGGTTCTTACTGAGGTAAATAAAACTGTAGAACCTTAGAAACATTCTATTATTACGGCGCCAAGCGAAGGTGTACAGAACAGGAAATATCTCTCTGAGGAATAAATTACATGTGATGAGGGCCAAAAGAATACAGCTCCTATTTCAGGAAGTCTTCCAGGCAAAAGCAAAGATTTGGCAGTTTTAGCGTTGCTTTCAAGACAATACACGTACACCAAAAACATTATTCTTCACAGAGGACCCCAGGGGCCTTCCCAATCATCTGGATGCTCAGAGTTATTCCATACCCTCAAATTCAACACAGATCTTCTTTATTAATTTTAATTTGTCATCAATAACCTGACAGGCTCTCTTCGGCAAGAAATACTGTATTAACCGTTTCACTCATTGTGGCAGCTATTAAAAATGTGATAATGATTAGCAGTAATGAGGTCAAATAGAATAATGTGAGTATACGTTGCTACTAGCGAAATATAACACAAGAGGATTTATTATGTTCACTTGCTGAAATGTAATTTAAGAACAGGATATTACCACCTGCTATGTTGGCGCATAGGGTTATCCAGATCATTTAACCATGTCCTGCTAATATGTTTATTTGCTTTCGGCAGATATTATCGTCTACTGTATTTTTGATAAAATGAAGTTAATTGTTGCTGTAAACAATTGATCATACAAAAAGATCATTAGGTGATCATTAGCTCAGACAATGGCAAAATAAGTGATTTGAACACCCATCAGATCTAGCAAAATATAGCCATACACTATGCTGTGACTATTGATTTAAAGTACAGTCCAGCCATACTGCAGCGAACAGAGATTTTCTCTTTCATTTCAGTGGGGCAGAGCATGTATGCTTCCTCAGGGTACAATCTGAAGTTTATTTACTTAGGAAGTAAGACTCATTGAAATTAATAGCACTTATGTGTGAGTAAACAATGTGGATACAGAAGAAAGCTGGTAAAGAAATACAATCCATGACGCTGCATGCTGTTTTACAGAAAATAGGAGTTCCATAACAATCATGAGTATTTATATTATTTAGACACATTAGGCAAAATCCAAACAGCTGTGAGCTTCTATAGCTTGTCTCCTGTACATTATTAAACATTTTCAGTGAAAACATAATCAATTGCCATAATGTAGGAAAAGGCTGTAATATAAAACTGTTTTTCTTTGGTTTTAGAAAAAATGTTTAAATAAAGCATGGTACACGTTCTTAATGGAGCCTGTTATTTGCTTGCATTCTCCGAAAGAAATTCAGCTGCACAATTGAGCTACCCATTTGTTTTTAGTCTTACTTATGCAGTCATTCGTGTGTGATATATTTGCTTTTTCAGTATTATATTGTTATGACATTAATGTTGATGCTGTCAGTGAGCGGCAAGAAATGTCTTCAATGTCCATTACTTACTTTTGTCCCTTATCCTACAATCCTATATGTAATTACCCATGTGTAAGGCCTACTGAATGCAATAAGACTTACCTCCAGGTCGACATGCTTAGGATTGTTGTTGACTGAGTATTTTTAAGCAGAGGCTGCACAGCCACGTATTCACGGTAATGTGATGGATAAAATGTGCACACGAAGGAACCTCTAATAGTGTGTGACTAGTCAAACCAGCATTCTGTAGGCCATTACTGATAAGAGGGAGCAGCGCAACAAAGTGATAACTTTTGAAGGGGGTCTTAAACCATATTTGACAGAATGATTACTTGCGACAATTGCTTTGTGTTTGTGTTGGGTATGGTTAACTGATGAATAATAGAGTCAGGTTCTGGATTCCCCCCCCCCCTTGCTTTGTGTCTTTGTGTAAATGGTAGTGAGCACAAAAGGGGACCCTGTAGACCATCATGACAGCTGACATTGGTGGAATCAACTTCCATGCTAGACTTTTTCTATGTGAAGTTCGGCTTCCTTCTTCCTGCTGGCAGCATGGGCATGATATTGCAAGGGAATGTTAGAACATTTTCTGGCATTTTGAATCAGAAACGAAAACAACCTCTCACATTTAATAAACCAGAAGAACTTAATTCCCTCTATTGGGAGAGGGAATGGTCCAAATGGCCTTTGAGGTCCCTTCCCATTGTATTGTCTAAATAAAACCTAAAATAACTTGAAATAAATGGAGTTCATTTCTTCATAAACCAATACAGAGATGAATTGAACAAATGAAATGCACTTTGGGAATATTTGAAAAGTGCTATCTGGACAGGAAATTTCCCTTTGGATAGACTAAAAAGCTTTGGTGACATATAAGAGTTCACATCACTCCTGGGCCACAAGACTACAGTAACTTTAATTTACATACTCTCCGTTATCAAGCTTATGTATGCTCAAACTCAAAGTAAAAAAACGAAACTATGATAAGGTATCATGGTCAGCCAAATGGCAACAGTAAGAATAAGTATTGCATATAACTTCTGTTCTTGTCCCAAACAATTCAGCTTCATCTAGCTACTCCAACACTGGCCAAATGGAACGAATTATTGTCAGTTTTTTTTTTTTCTGGTGAGGATGGAAACTAAGGGTTGATTGCAGGCTGCAAACAAAAAGAGTCTGGGACATGCCAAATCTACAATGGTATTATTCTTATGATGTTATGGTTTGCAGTACTGAATATTCAACAGTGCAGGGGTTCTGCAGTGTGGTTGCCAATGCATGTCAGGAGTTTGTCGTCTTCACCATTTACTTCAACATTCTGAACCTAATGACCACAGATTTCGGCATAACAATCTTCTTTAGCAATTACATATAGTTGAAATCCTGTTCGTTCAAATATACCCTAAAGTTACGCTCCTGTATCTTTGCCAGGTGTGATGCTGAGACAAGGAATTACACAATTTGTGCAATTGGTGGTGCAATTTTCATTGTGATCAGTGTGCAGTGAGCCAGAGGAAGTGCTTTGTGGATAGCATTTCCAGCTGGGTGCTATTGTACTGTGGGTGTAACACTGAGTTATGCCCTTGTAACTACAGTACAGGATTTTAGCCATAGTGGCAAAGTCATGTATAGCTCATAAGTGGAAGCAATAATCTAAATAGCAATGGATTGATAATATTTGGGAGAAGATACTCATGAAAAAACATAATTACCAAGCACAGAAGTCAAAGAATCCTGGTTTTAAAAGACTTTACCATGAACCATGGCTTTCATTGATTTCTTTTGTAAAGGCCATTCCAGTTTTTGATTAAATTTGAATCGAATTTAGGTGCCTTCCATGTTTTTCCTGATTACACACCTTGTATATGTTATATAACATAGATATATCCAGACTTTCATTAGTCAGCTCACTCTAGTTGTCACACAAATATATTCACAACATATGACTCCTTACAATGAGTTGATGTAGTTTTATAATAAATTTGTAGCATTAGGTATACTTTTTTGTTTCTTGTATTATTGACTGAAATCCTGTTGGCATAGCTGTGCCTGTGGAACAGTGATGACATCACTAGCAGGGGAGACTTTCAGTAATGAAAGACCTCTCCCCTCTTTCCTATGTTTTTGGGGCTTATGAATCATCCTCTTCATCAGTTGTAACCCATGGGAGCCATGGGACAGGAAGAGGAAGTCTTTCATTACCAAAAAACAAAAACAAAAACCCTGATTGGCTAAGGAGAGTATTTGATTGGCAAGGGAGATTTTCAGTAATGAAAGACTTCCTCCTTCTGTTCCAGGGCTCTCACAGCTTCCACTTGATGAAAGAGATTATTCAAAAGTCAGAAAAGCCATTGGAGAGAAGGGGAAAGTCTTCCATTACCAAAAATTCTTGCCTACTTGTGACATCATCATGCTTCTGCAGGTGTAACAGGGCTTTGATCATAATCTTTACTTTAAAATTGAATTGAACATTTTCATGCTGAGAAGAGAAGAGAAGATTCTGTTTTGCATTCTGCCACCAATAGGAATTGGTTCTTGACAGTTAATCTGCACATTCCGAACAGTGGCTTGCATTCTAAATACCTCCATTCAATATTTTTAGTTACAATTCTGCTCATTTTTGTGAAAGACAAAATCAAGATCACCTCTTTTTATATTTCTAGTAATGTGTTTGTCATCCTTCACACATTCAGGTAGGCAGGGTGTATAAAATATAGGAGTGCCTCTTTGTGCATCACAAAGGACATCCTTTCCCTAGAATGATACATTGTGAGACCAGCCAAGAGCTATACATGCTACTGTATGATAGAATGTACTGAAAGAAAATATTCTAAGAAGCAAATCAAAAGCAACACATATAGCCCTCAAAGTACCTGAATACCTGATAACCATGAGATAGGAGGAGGTGAAGGTGAGAAAGGTAAACAGTTCTGGTACGCTGTGTGTGTTTGCCCTTTTAAAATCTCACTTTTTGCCTGTTTCCCCAGCAGAGCAATGGCTGGAGTTGCTTTGCTGGAGAAAACCACCAGGGGCCAGGCTGCTTAAACCCTCTTTTGTATTTCTGTAAACAAGTAACAGCCTTCCAAGTCTGCTGTTCATGTGATGTAACAACAACTCAAGACTTTACATACTGAGCTAAATTTGAATTGATGATAGGTACAATGTTTGTAATTCCACATCAAGCGGCTCTTGTATCTGGCATTTATTTGTGCTGTTGCTCTGGCAGGTTCTTCCACAGAGTCTTCTCATCTGATATGTCAAGCCTACAATCAAAGGAGAATAGTGAATTCACTTTTACAGTTAGACGAGCTGAATGCTATTACCCATGTATTTGTCACCAACCCGCAGATCCTGCTCTGTAATCTGCCATCTGGATGGATGCTACAAAGTTAAGAGGCAGGGACATGCATTTCTCAGTAACTACCTGCTGTCAGCTATTATTTTAAGGATCCTGTGATTTTCTTTTATTTTGACTTGGAAAAAAACACAAGGCAGCACCAGTAATAAAAAGGCATATCAACGAGTCACTTTCTGGCAGATTTGTTACCGGTGTGGATACAGCAAAGGGCTTTTGTTTGTTCTCTTGTTTTTGTTGTTGTGACCAAATGTATATGCTGAAACATAATATTGTAAATCTTCAATGGATGCTTGAAAGCAATCCCTTTTAGAGCACTGGATTGTAGAGAATAGGACAGAATATGTATATACTTGCTCACACACATTTGCATGCAGCTTATTGTTCCCATGTATTATGTGAACACACATACGCACACATTTACTACGTTTTGGTGTCAGGATTACTGTAGTGATGTGTGTGTCATCTGTGTCCATCTGTCTGCATATATGTACAATCTTGTTCATGTCATAAATTCTCCTATGTCTTAACAATGCTGGATTGCTCAGTGGCTTAGGATGCGAGTTCAATTCCCCACGGTGCCACCTTGACAGCGGCTGGACTTGATGATCCATAGGGTCCCTTGCAGCTCTGCAGTTTTAAGGTTATTATTAAAATGCAGCATTTTACTCAAAAGCACGTTCTGCCAAGTGGGGCTTACTCTCTAATAGGCATCTACTGGATTGCAAGTATAGCTCATACCTGATTAAGGAAAGAAGAAGAAAAGAATTGATACATACACACACGCAGAACCAGTTCCTAACTGGATGGCATTTCCTGGAAATGAAGGGATGCTACTAGAAAGAGATGGACCGGGACCTGTACCTTTTAGCAACACCATCCTGCAGGCATGCCAGAGTCCTGGAGAGAATGTCCTGAATTGTATTGAGAGTATCCATGCATAGGCACCAACTGGTTTGTGTTTTCCTGTCCTGTCTTAATTACTGGTTACAGGACAAAGGGCTTTGACAAGCAGTTCAGGATATAACATTACAGTCTGCTGTTCAATGAAAAACGAATGTGAACAAATTATACTGACTGTAATACCTAAACTTTTTGCTCACCTATATGTCATCTGTTTCTCACCTTGATTCCTGTCCTGGGTTCTTGCAATGCTAAACTGTAATACAGTATATTCTGATTAATTAATTGGCCAGCCAAAGTGACTGCACGTCCCATAACTATCTCTGTGTCAACGTAATCCATCATGAATAGCATGACCATTTACTATGACGGGATTTTTGTTAAAAAAAAGTGTGGATAATTGGGATTATTATACCTAAGCAAGTTAGATAGACTGCTAAAGTAACCTTTTAAAAAGTATCCAGGCTTTCCACTTATATTTTCTCACCATGTTTGTTTGTTTGTCATCCCCAGGTGTCAGAAACTAAAAATGGCAAATTAAAGATTAGGTGAATACAACAAAACTTTTAAATGTAGGTCTACTGTGAAGCCTGACTGTGAAAATAACCCAGTAGGAGGTCCATGTTTATTGTCTTTCTGTGACAGGTGGGAAGAATGATTTTTTTATTTCTAACTGTCAGGCACACAAAAGGGAACCTGAGACAAGAATATCAAGTTATATTCCTTAAACTACGGCTTTTAACCCCCAGAAAAATACAATACAAAAATAAAATTCTCGGTATCAAATTCTGTTCTAGTTCTTGCTGACCAAATGAAGCAATAATAATCCTTACAGTATTTTTAAGGGTTCAGAGGACTCTGTATTACTGTTTTTGTATTCCTTACAGAAAGATCAACAGGGAAACATGTTATCTGACCAGGATAAAATAGACAAATAGAAACAATATACTGAACAGCTATACAAAAGAGATGTAAGGGTGGCAGATTCCTTTGAAAACGATCCCTGTGATGAAGAACCTGCAATTTTAGAAAATGAAGTGAAAGTTGCTTTCAAACCACATTGAAAAAATAAATCACCAACAGTAGATGTACACCAATAGAACTGTTTCAAGCCACAGAGGTTGAATCTATCAAAATGCTAACAACAATATGCCAAAAAATGGTGGAGGGCAACAGTCTCCATACTCAAAAAATGCAATATATGTTCCAATCCTCAAGAAGGGAGAAATGAAATAGTACAGTAATCATAGAATCATTGCATTAATTTCCCATATAAGCAAAGTGATGCTATGGTTTTGCAACTAAAACTTTCACCACATATTGGGCAAGAAATGCCTGATGTGCACACTGCATTCCAAAAAGGAAGAGATCATACTGTAAAGATATGCTTGATAGTGGAGCATACCAAAGAAAATCACTTTATGCATTATACATAACAGGAAAACCTTTGACTGTGTGGGTCATTAAAAGCTATGGGTTACTCTGAAAGAAATGGGTGTGCCTCAGCATTAGACTGTACTGATGCACAACCTATACTCTGGACAAGAAGCTACTATTAGAACAGAATAAAGAGAAACAGAATGGTTTCCTATAGGCAAATATTTCAGATAAAGGTGTATTTTATCAGCCTATCTGTTCAGTCTGAATGGATTGAATACATCATACAGAAAACTGGATTAAATTCAGGGAAAGTGAGAGTTGGTGGAAGAAATGTCAATAATTTAAGAAATGAATATTACTAACAGAAAGCAGCACTGACTTCAAATGACTCCTGGTGGAGGTGTAAAAAAGAAAGTACAAAAGCAGGACTGTTGTTGAATATTAAGAGGACAAAAATCATGTATACATAATTCCGTAGCTTTAACACTGACAGTGAAAAAAATTAAATCATTAAATATTTTCTGTATGCCCTGGTTCAGTCCTCAATCTGAAAGAAGACTGCAGCCAAAAAAAGCACAAGACTGAGAATCATGACAGCTATGAAAGAATTAGGAAATATCCTTATACGTCAGGATGTATCAGTGGAGACCAATGCCAAGATCATCTGTATCATGGTATTGCTATTTATTATGTATGGATGTGAAAGCTGGTCAGACAAGAAAAACAAAGGATTCATTTGAAATGTGGTGCTGGTTGGGAGCTTTACAGAGACAATGGGCTCCCAAAAAAAGCAAAGAGATCAAATCAAGCCTGATCTCTCTCTCTCTAAGCAAAAATGATTAAAATGAGGCTGTTTTGCTTTGGGGATATCATGAGAAAACACGACTCTGAAAAGGATTGTAACAGTTTGTCTCAACCTTGGGTTCCCCACATGTTCTTGGACTATGACTCCCAGAAATCCTAGCCAGCACAGCTAGTGGTGAAGGCTTCTGAGAGTTTTAGTCCAAGAACATCTGGGGACTCAAGGTTGGGAACCACTGGACTATAATGCTGGGGAAAATTGAAGGCAGGAGGAAAAGAGGAAAACCAAATAAGAGATGGTTTGATACAATAAAAGGCATCAAGGCCATGAATTTGCAAGAATAACAAAACTATTAATGACAGGATTTTTGGAGGTTGCTATAAGTTGGAATTTAACACTAACTAACAATGAATTCCTTACAAATAACCACATATTATAAATCAGTATTGTTAGCCCTGTATTGCAGATAGCAGGGAGCCCAGGCTGACAGTGTATGGTTTATCTAATTGTATCTAATAAGTGTCTGAGAGAAGTAAGAGTCATATCAGACTAGGGACATCAAAACCTATCATATTTCATTTGTTCAATTGGTTCCATTTTTCAGAAGCACTAGATCTCAGAATCTTCAAAAATTCTCAGAATCACAGAAAAACCACATTCCCATCCTCTCCAAGTTTTGTTTTGCCTTTTTTTTTTCTTCCTGCACTTAAGTGTGTACAAAATTTGGCAGGCAGTTTTCCAAATATAATCATTCTTGATGCATTAATTGAAAACATATTATCATTGCCTATAGCAGGATAGTCTGCATTACTGTTTTTCAAATATACACATTTTAACCTGTGTGTTTTTATCTAAAAAGGAAAGGAGGAGGGGAGAATCTGATCCTTAGCGTTTCCACTGAACGATGACAAAAGAATGGAAAGACATAGTTTTATTCAGTCTTGCCATCACAAATTGGGGGGGGGGGGGGGCTTTAAAACGCAGTAAATTCAAATTTCTTAATCAGGCACATCTTGAATTGCAAATCAGCTTTTCACAGTACAGTCATATCCAGCAGTGAGCCCTGTCAAAGCTAATGGGACTTACTCCTAGATAAGTATATGTAAAATGGCAAACTCAGCCCCAGTATACAACCTCACATGCAGTTTGAGTGACTGGGAGGAATGATTGTCTGTCTATCCAGTACTAACCATTGTTCCTTCCAGGTTTTGAAATTCAATGAAAGCCCCACTTCTCAGCTGAATGTTCTATCCCTCTTTTTCCTCAGTTGATGGCAGTTCTTTTGTTTCTGTTGATCTGTTCAGTTGGTTGCTAGTATGGGTGCAGTAAAGACAGCAGGATATACAAATTTGTAATTTCAAGTAACTATAAGTAAAGAAAAAATTATTCTTTCTCCAGAAATGTCTCAGAGTGAGTTGTTGAGACTTTAAATACCAGTTAATGAGAAAACTGTGGATTCTGGGGAAGTTGTAGCTATTCTCCTCGGTGAAACTCTGCACTTCTACTGTGTAGCAAAAAGATAATTTTACCAGAAATTCAAAACTCTGTGACATGTACACACCTCCTGTAATACACAGGTTCCTGCATTTTTCCCATAGGCAAAAAGCCCAAACAGCTGAAAGAAAGAATTGGGAATTCTGCACTGAAAAGCAGTTCCTCTCCCTTTCTCCAGATTTCTTCTTAAACTGCTGTTGCAAAAGACCAGGAGAGAAATCTTGTGACAATATGTCACAACTAGTTTGAACCTTATTTGCCCCATTAATTTCAACAGGACATAAGCATGAATGATTTTCTTTGGATAAGGCCCATTGTGTGAAACACTCCTAAAATATTCTATTAAAAACCCCAAGAGGCCAGCAACAACATCTCATCTTATCCTGGAACAAAACTCTGACTGGATTTTAATCCTGCCAAAGTAAATGTATATAAGTAAGTTATTCCAGATGATCCATTATAAATCTTGCTTGTTATTTTATGTGAGTGTAACTGTAATTCCCAAGAAGTAGGTAAAGCTAAGTAAAGATAACAATGAAAATTTCCCTTTCCTTTCCCTCTTGCATAACTTAAAAGCACTCTTCCAATAATATTTCAGAATAAAGATTAAATGAAATTTGCAAGCACAGTGATTGTGGCTAAGGGTGATAGAACCTGGCAACTACTCTTGGTGATCTGTGTTAATCCTCTTTTTCCATCATTCATTTTTGACTCATATATTCATAGCTTCACTACAGACTACGGAATGTTAGGTCTGCATGTTTTATCAAACATAGCTTTCCCACTCCCCAAAAACCCAGTGGCTTCCATTTCCTTGGGGTTTAGTATATGCTCCTTGAGTGTTAGCTAAATAGCACAATCCTAACTGGAAAGTCTATCCAAGAGTGGATACAGAAAACGGTGGGCACAGACAATGGTAGCTGAAGCTGGTACCAGTCCTAGCCAGAGTCAGGCCTAGATAATTCTGGTTTTAACCTTCTCCTTACTATTGGGTTCCAGTATCACATAACATAGCCCCTCACAAAGCCTGATCCTGCACATTTCTGGCCATCTGGAATGAGGAGAGCAGGCTGTGGCAGCAGCTGGGTTGGAAAAAAATAAAGAAATATGGCTGCCCTGGTGTTGTCAGCAGTCACGGATATGGGCAATAATGGCTACAAAGAAGCGTGTCTGTGAGCGAACAACTTGTCTGTGCTTGTTTGTACCTCATAGAGAGGGTTTAAATGAGTCAAAAAGCCTTTACAAGCCTGCTCAAGTGTTAAGATCATCAGGAAAGGCCTTCCTTTCCATTCCACTATCTTGGCAGTGCATCTAGTGGGGACACGGGAGAGGGCTTTCTCTGTTGCTGCACCCAGACTTTGGAACTGCCTCCCATGGGAAGCCAGACTGGCCCCCTCTTTGCTGTCCTTCCACAAGCAGGCAAAGACCTTTCTCTTCAGGCAAGCTTTCCTTTAGTCACTGCCTGCCTGAGTGGGATTGTTGCAGTTTACTGCTTTCAATGTGTTTTGGTATTGCTTTTGTTTACCGTTCTTTAGTGTGGTATGTGTTTGAGCCTTTTGGTATTGTTGTCAACTTTACATACTGTCTTTTAATGTTGTAAGCCACCTTGAGTCCTTTTTTAAGGTGAAAGGTGGTGTAAAAATATTTTAAATACAGAAATATTAATTTTATTTTATTTTAGCCACCAGATGCCTGGATATACCTTTGGAACTGTGCCCACAGACCTTCAGCTACACTGACATAATTTCAATGTTCTGCTGCTAGCACTTCATCATATCTGTAGCAATGGGAAAGCCAAAAAGAAATAAAAATGGATGGGAGGGAAACCGCTAGGACAAGGGCAGCCAAAGACCCTTCATTCCAATGAAATATCCATGATAAGGGTACTTTATCATTGCTACATCCAATATTGGGAATGTGTGGGGAACTTTCAAACCCTCTCAAATTTTCCCTGTTTTCACACCCAGATTTCTATCAAACTGAGGACTTCTTAGTCCCAAGCCCTATGAAAGACACGGCTGTAGCTGTTAGAATGATGACATGGTGATGTCATTTGTGTGATATGTGTTGTGACTCAGAGGGTGCCAATATAGTAGCAATATCATGAACATGTCATTGGCTGCTTCCACCTCCATGTATTTTGAAGGTTTCACCGTGGGCTTCATCTCTACTTGTCTGCTCCGGTTTTTTGCTATTGTACACTACCCATTTTGAAATTTCCTTTCTAGAGCTACTTCTCAGTATGCTGGCTGGGCTATAGTTGATGTTCCACTGACACAGCAGTTGCATCTTAGGGCCTGGTTATGCCACCCAGATGTTCCCTAGTTATACCCCAGTTAGATCGTTGAATAAATTTCTGGTCATATGACACATGGCCATTATCAAATCATTTTCCCTGCCAGCGGTGTATCTGCGGCTTATTTTCCCCTCACCTGGAGGGTTGTGTTATTTTGTTCCAATGACATATTGGATCATTCCTTACCGGTATTGCATGTGAGAACATCAACCCCACCAGGGAAAATGGAGAAGGGAGAGTGGCCAGGAACAAGGAGCTGCCTTGAAGAAGTACACCTGCCTTGCAGGGCTTGGCCAGGGGCAGCAGCGGATACGCCCAGCCTTTGCTGGTGGAGGGAGGGAGGGAGACATGGGCTGATGGGAGCTGTGTAGAGGAACCTCAAAGTGATCCCATACGGAGAAACTGTAGGGCAGGAACGGGAACTGGGGAAGGAGTAACATGGGAGAATGAGTGCTGTGGGCACCTCCCACTGCAAGGTTAGGCTGCCAATGCCCCAGCTCCCCACAAAACTAATCCACATAATCCAGACTACATCTAACACAACTGGAAGTGGCCAATGGAGCAAAGGACTCTAGAAATCAAGCCAAGCTATAAGGTGCAAGGTTTAGAGGTCTTTAGCCATAACAGAACCTCTATGATATATCTCTATAAATATAAAGTAAGGGGCTGCACTGCCCAAGGAAATGAGAGGAAATAAATTGATTCCATGGTGTAGCCGGCCATAATGTTTCAAATAGGAAGAAAAAAATCGGTAACGTTAAAACAAATGGGATCATTCACCTTAGTATATATATATACCACATGACCGCAATTCAGTACAACAGAGGTATGGAATATATTGTTAGAACTGGGGAACAATTGGCTGGTGTGGTCAGGCCCTTAGTGACCAGGGTTGGGATTGTTCTTAAAATCTTCCTTTGTTAAAACCTTGCAGTTTTGGTCCAATGTCTGTTTACCCAGAAATAAGTAACAATGTATTTGATGGTGCTTTCTCAGAAGTAAACCTACACACTTCTCTTCTTGGAAATTTCTTTGAGATGAATATTGTGTCTCTGTGTATATTTGCCCATAAATGAATCTCCTTAGCATCAATAGGAGCTTCTTCCTACAGAAGATTCCAGTCAGAAGATTCCAAACTGTGGCTACAATGAGGCAGTATTGGCAAAGAAGTCTGGAAGTTAGAGGTTGGGTTAGTCAAACTCCAATTTCTTCTATTCAAAGACTGTTCTCATTCTGCCAAAAAGTACATTTGTGTTTGCATAAACCTGGCTGTAGTAAAATTTCTCAGAGAACTGAATCCTGATTTCAGAAGTTGTGCACACTTTGTTTTATCAATCAATGTGTGACCTTGCAGACACGGACATATTATTAAAGATATCGTTCTGAAGCCAAGGGTATCCTTTCTTGACGTTCAGATGATCCATGTTTGTATTGCAGATACATTATCTTAGGAGAAAAGGGGATGCCTCTTTTAAGCTAGCAGTAGCCACCACCATTTTTACAAGTACTCACATGAAAAGTAATATTTAGCCCTGCTTGAAGTATGTGGGGCCCATATTTGTTGAGGGCATCATGGAAGATCCAACCCCTGTTGTCTGTTTAATCATGGAAACTCAACTGTTTGAGGAGGGAGAGGCTGCCGCTGTACCCAGGTAGCCTCTCCCCATAGGCCAGAATCCCAGTTTGGAGTAGCTTGACTCACAGGGAAAGGCTACTGTGATATATCAGCCTCCCTTTAATATATGTAGGTTTCATGTGCTTTAAAATCTGAGCTTTTGTCTTTTAAAATTCTGCTGCCCCATTAATTGATATATCTTTTTTTTTTTTTTGTCGAATTAATGTTGCAGCCCTGTTCACAAGTAAAGTGATAGGACGCTATCACAGGCTTGGGATAGGGATGAGAGAATGCCTTTAATCTGTAATCTTGAGAGAATCTTTAGAAGTGTACCAGTGCAAGATCAGATTGGTACAGGAAACACACCTTAAGTAAGCTTTTTTACTTGAAACTTGAGGCAAGGTGTTTTCTAATTCAATTATTTAAAAGCTATTGATTGCTATTCCTTTCATAACCCCACAGTGTAGTTAAAACACATAAGAAAAGGCTATTGTTTTCAAAATCTGTCTTTCAGCCTTCGTCTCCCTGCAGATGACACTCCAGCTCTGTCTCGTTGGGGAATTCACATCAAACTCTGGTTCATAATTTATGTAATGACATATACTTGGACACTGATTAGCTACCTTATCAGCCCTGTAATAAAGGAAGCATAACCCCTAGTTTATCATTCATTTATCTGAAGTCATTTTGAATAATATCACAAGATTGTAATGTAATCATTATGCTGTACAGCATGTGTGGGCCAGTACTCTACACTGTCAGTGTCAGAGGACTGTCATAGTTCATACTACTTAATTTGCTCACTTCTTGCACATTTATGAAATTGGAGTCAACAGTCTAGGGTAGCCGTAATATTCTGAAGAAGGCATTTATACAAATTGTTAATAAGATGTTGAATAGAAGTAAAAGGCAAGGAAAGAGAAAATAAAAGAATCAGCTCTGTGGATGAGTGTTGAGAGGGGTGATGACCCCACATCAACAAACTGAATGAATTTTCTTTGATTTTTTTTTTAACATTAAAATTACAAAGACTTGGCTTGGCATTTTGTATAGTCCTTGCTCAGTATTCAGTTTTTCCTTTACTGCTTGTTCTAACAAAACTAATAACAAGATTGCTATTTGAATTTAATGAAATTAAAATTAGCAAATAGATTTTTTTCCCCTGGGATTTATGAATAAAACTAGGGCGGTCAGATTTATTCATGTTCATACCTCTTAGCCCTCCCTAAAAGGTATACAAAGTGCCAATAAACATTCACAGCAACATGCACATATCTGTTTCTGGAATGTCCATAGTTTTAGCACAGGTATGCACAAGATATATGTTCTTTCAAGGTAGCAGGGTTCAGATGGGCCATGTAGCACTCAGAGAGAAACAACAGGGAAGCACAGATGGCAGAGTGTTCATTAGGAACAGCCAGGGGTCTGCAGCAGCAACCTCTAACTCTAACACCAGTGGTGTTTGTCTCACTCTGCCTAACAGCAGAACCAGGCCTGATAGAAACAGTATGGTCCTGACCTTCACATTTTTGACTGGTCTGCAAAGTATCCCTGAGTGGGTCACCTTGGGTGCCCCTGGTGCTCCATCTAGCCCCACCACACAGGCCCAGAAGCAGGAGAGTCTCCTGGGTCCCTGGCAGGCAGGGAAGTGGACAAAGAGCAACAGCTTGATGTGGGGCAGCTGGAGGAGGAAGCGACAGCAGGGATAAAGGGGCTGGAACTAGAGGACTCAGGGCAGTCATCATCACCAGAAGAAGAGAGGCTGGAAGAGGTGGTCAAGGAGTGGGACCCCATCTTCTGTGCCTCTGTGAAAATACAAGGTAAGATAGAAGACATTTGAAGCCATCTCCTCCCATTCAGCCTGTCTGGCCATGGAAGGGGCTGAAAACCAGGGGCCACTACATCACAACATGCTGCAGTTCCTGCACTGCCTCGGCTTTGGTGTCCTTGCTGCTCAACAGGAGATGCAGCACCAACCCCAACCCAACTTTCGCGCTGGAAGCACAAGGAACAATGGGTTGTTCTGGGAGGAACAACTTGGTTGACCTTGGTCCCCCTCACCTGGTTCTACCAACCCTCTTTAGAAGGGCTATGACCCAGACCAGGTCTCATTCTCATCTCCTGCTTTGCTGGACCTGGACTGTCAGTGGTCCCAGTGAAACCCAGAGAGTTAGAAACCCAGAGAGTTATTGTCCGAAGACTCCCTGGTCATTGAGTTCCCAGGCGGCTGAGCCAGTGGCTGTTACAACCGCATTCTCTTTCAAGTACGTCTAGTTCAAACGCTAACCTCAGAGTCCTTGAATTCCAGAGTTTGGAGAGCTGGGCATAGGGTGCAAGATACTAGAAACAAGAGCTGCGGATGCTTCAAGACCTGCTCTGCACCACTTAAGATAGCTTCCTGTTGCAGGTGTGGTGGAGAATTTAAAATAAGGTTGAGCTACCAATCTAGTTGCCCCTGGTATCTGGACTGAGGGAATGAGAGAGCACCATCTCATCCTTCTTTTGCGGAAGCAACATATCTTGGGCTTGTCCTGAGGACAAGGAACATAATTGCTTTTTACAGCTTGAGACTGCATTCATTTTGAAGGACCACCACCTCCTATATCATTCTGCCTATGGAGAATCTTTTATATCTCACTCCTGTTTCAGACCAAATTGATGGGAACTCAGCACAAGAACCTTGGAAGCTGACTTACACCGAATGAGAGTATTTGTCTCTTTAGTGCAGTGGTATTTACAGTTCTGGCATCAGATCCCCATGAGTGTACTGTGGCATGGTAGGTGAGGCAGCGGCTTCATAGGGTCCACAGTTTTCCTGATCCTCAGACATGAACTCAAACCAGCAACAGATCTACAACAGTCGTAGACGTGTGTGCAATGTGTGCCATCAAGTTGCATTTTAATAATGGTGGTGATAATAGAAATCTCAAGGTATGTTTTAAAAGAATCACAGAATAATTGAGTTGGAAGGGGCCTATAAGGCCATCGAGTCCAACCCCCTGCTCAATACAGGAATCCAAATCAAAGCAGATCTGACAGATGATTGTTCAATTTTCTCTTGAATGCCTCCAGTGTTGGAGTGCTTACCACCTTCCGAGGTAATTGGTTCCATTGTCATACTGCTCAAACAGTTAAGACATTTTTTCTGATATTCAACCAAAATCTGGCTTCCTGTAACAAGCCCATTGTTGCATGTCCTGCACTCAGGGATGATTGAGAATAGATCCTGACCCTCCTCTGTATGACAGCCTTTCTAGTATTTGAAAAGTGCTATCATATCTCCCCTCAGTCTTCTTTTCTCAAGGCCAAACATGCCCAGTTCTTTCAGTCTTTTCTAATAGGGCTTGGTTTCCAGTCCCTTGATCATCTTTGTTGCCCTCCTCTGAACTAGTTCCAGTTTGTTGATGTCCTTCTTAAAGTGTAGTGTCCAGAACTGGACACAGTGCTCTAGACAAGGCCTAACCAGTGCCAAATAGAGGGGAACTAGTACCTCACAGTACTTCTGTTAAGAAATCCTAAAATAGCATTTGTCTTTTTTGCAGCCACATTGCACTGTTGGCTCGTATTCAGCTTTTGATCTACAACAATTCCAAGATCCTTTTCACTCATAGTATTTTATTTTATTATCTTTCTCCCAACACATGTTAAAAACATATAAAACAAACACTGTACTTTAATGTTACATTGAAAAGAGCAACTGATTTAAGAAACACTAAAGAGTGAAGAACTGCAGCACCCCTTCCCCTTAAAAGCCCCTTGGCAAAGCAGCTAGAAATTGCCCAAGGACTGCCAGAAGAGTAAGGTATTTGCTTCCTAGCAAAAAAAAACAACAGGGAGAGAGTGATATAGATTCCCTTGGGAATTCCACAACCTGGAATTGCCACTTCAAAGACCCTCTCTTGGGTCCTCACCAAATGTCCCTGTCCCTGTGTGCATGGTTTATTTATTGTTCACATCCTTGTAAATATATAGGTAAAGGTTCCCCTTGACATTTAGTCCAGTTGTGTCCGACTCTAGAGCGCGGTGCTCATCCCCGTTTCCAAGCCATAGAGCCAGCGTTTGTCCGAAGACAGTTTCCGTGGTCACGTGGCCAGCACAACTAGACACAGAATGCCGTTACCTTCCCACCGAGGTAGTACCTATTTATCTACTCACATTTTTACATGCTTTCGAACTGCTAGGTTGGCAGGAGCTGGGACAAGCGACGGGAGCTCACTCCGTCGCGTGGATTTGATCTTACGACTGCTTGTCTTTGACCTTGCAGCACAGAGGCTTCTGCAGTTTAACCCACAGCGCCACCACGTCCCCAATATATATAAATATATAAACACTGACTATTTCATGAGAAAGATCCACTAAAGGACTTGCAGATTTGAGAGTGGTTTCATTTGGGAGTTTTGCCAAAAAGTAAATATAATCTTTATACTCATATATATAGCAATAGAAATGGCCTTTGAGACTCACATTAGAGTAAAACTTCTTCAGATACGTTCTTTTTTTCGAATGGATGCATCACTGATAAAAAAAATCATTGGCAGACGTCTGCTTGTTTTTCCTAATTTTGGAGTGCAAGGAGAATAAACATAAATGATGGTCATGCTTCTATATACTGCCTGGATTCTCTGGATTCTTGTCTCTAAATTAAGAATGTTCCTCCTCCAGTCATTGGCTATCCCCAATGTCTGTTTCTGGCCTTGGAATAAAGTAAACATGCATTGGAGCACACTGTTGGAATGAAACATATCATTGCCGCCCTGAGTAGACATTGTCTAGAAGGGCGGGATAAAAATCTAATAAATAAATAAATAAATAAATAAATAAATAAATAAATAAATAAATAAATAAATAAATAAATTGCGGCAAACAAAAAGGAGCAGTAGCTGAGAAGTTCTTAGTTGATGCAATGACATCATGCCATACTATCTGCTTTACTAGAACAGAAATGGACAATCTGTGACCATCCAGAGATGACACTGCTGGACTAAAATGTCCATCATGGGCATGGGTGAAATGAGTTTGAATTCAGCGACAGCCAGAGGGCCACAGTTGCCCACCCTGTGGTAGATATTGCTAGGGCAAGATGAATGGGACATGTCTTGTATCTTAAGATCCCATATGTATACCCACTGTGTATATCGCCTGAGCATTCTGCAGTAAACACCAAACTAGTGTAGGTGATGTGAAATTTGGATATGGATCCAAAAAACCAGTTGTACAGAACAACGATACTGTTGTGCAGAAGGACTTTCCTGAATTGAGCAACAATCCTCAACCTCTTTACTCTAGAGTAGCTCTTCCAATTTGTTTGGAATCATTCAGAATCAGGCATACAATGACTATGGTTTGGATAGGCTCTTTCCCCTTTATAAGCGCTATGATTCTAAACACAAATTTATGTGAAGCCTTATCCAACTGTTACTGCCGCTCTGTCATAAGTAAATAATTACCTATATGAAGAATTACGAGATATGTTTAGTAAAAAACAAAACAAAAAACCCAATTAGATTAGTCACTGTTTTTTAATGTAAGACAGTAAAAACAAATGAGGACATCATCAATCTTGTGTCCTACTATAACTCATGAGTAATTTAATCCTATTTAAGATTTTATCCCTATCTAAATAACAGAAGCAAATTCATTAATGCCATGTTTCTGTGCCTCTTTTTTTTTCCAATCAAGAAATTCAGTGACAAATTTGAGATTTGTCTCCTGGCTTTGTTATTCCGGAAAACAATTTATAGTATACAGTTTATGAGATAATTATTATAGTTGTTAAGACTGACTCCAGCCCCTGCAGGAGTTGTGGTACAATGAGCATGCTAGGATTTTATCACTGTGATAGTTTGACATTTGGAACATTTGTTAGTTAATGTCAGATTGTGATGAAGATAAAATAATAAAAATGATAGCAACAATGTCAAGCCTTCGGAGTAGATGATTAAAAAAAATAAAGAGGGTTGAAACGCACTTAACAGCTGGAATAATATCTAGGTTGGGTAACTGCATGCAAAAACTGGATATAAAACTGAAAAACTGCTACTCATTTGAGCAACACATGGTACATAAAACAAGTCAGAGCACAGCTGCATGGACACATATATAAATATGAGTGAAATAAACAAAGATTTTTTTCATGTGACTGAATAGAAAAGGCTTGAGTCTTTATGAAATTATACAAGGTAAGTTGATTTTTATTAGTAAGTGAAAAATAACTATACACTCAGAGGAAAAAAATCTAAAAGAAAACCTACCAGCCAAAGATGGCAATTACCTGCCTCTAATTTCTATTCTAAGATTTTCTAATATTGCTAGCCACACTAATAAACCCTGAAGATTCTGTAAAATGAAATATAGTGGATAAGTAATGTCATTTTAGTATTTGTAGTCATAAATCAAGTGGCTCATTATTATCTAGTAGCTAAAGGCCTTTTACATTTGATGGCAGCAGAAGGAAGTCATCACTGAGACAGTTTACTTTAACCCTGCCTCTGCTTACGTCTGTTTCTCCAGTCTTCTCATTCTGTCTTCATCTATCTTTGAGTTACAGACATGGGCGGATCTAGATATAGTTTCCTCAAATATTCTGCCTCTTCTTTCCGTAGACTTTGGATGGTCTCTAAGCCCTAACAAGTACTACAAACAAGCAATGGCCAACCAAGGAAGGGCATTGAAAGGGCATTAAAAGGGCAAAGAAGTAATGCCCGGAGGATGTGGTGAGGCAAATATTTGAAACAATGAAGGACTGAAATGTGAAATGGTTGAACAAGGGTGGCCTTTTGCCCATCACCAAACTTGATGAGAAGCATCACCAAAAAGAGGACACCAATCTGCATAATTTATATGAAAACTAAAAACTATTTTATCAGTGAAATAGAATCACCTTCCAACTCATCTGAATGGGAAAGAATGTGACTAGGTAACCCATGTGCTCGCTGAGTCTGTTGTGCAGGTACTGCTAATGGTGGGTGGGCAATGTCAAGGCCCTAAATCTCCCTCATTATGGTTCTTCACCTCTAAATCAGACTTCATATCAATATTTTTGACACAGAAAACACCTTTAAAAGGAGGAACGCCATCTGCTAGTCTCTTAAATAGCAGGCTGTAAAAGAGGACATGTGATCACCCTAGCTTGAATTAATTATCTCATTTTGAGATTGGCCTAGATTGTTTTTGAACTGAATAAACACAAAATGCATTTACACCTTCCCTCAGCTCTACAGGTTATTCAGACATTATATATTTTCTGTGTATTTACTAAAGGTGGAGGAGAGTGTTCTAGTGCCACATATCTGTCTCTGGTTTCATCGCCCTCCTGCATATGAAGGGCAGTATTTCTCTCCTATGGGATTTGTAGGACTAACTCCTGAATTACTATCAAACTATGAAAGGAATTGCTATTATTTCCTGATTGCAGATTGGGAAATATGGCAGACTATAATGCAATCTAGATGCAGAGATCCTAGTACTATCCCCCATCCCACAATTTTTGAACCCAGATCCCATAGCTCCTGTACTGCAGGATTAGTAGACTTTTTTTAAAGCACCCATGAAAAATGTTCACAATATCACTAGACCTAAGTGCTAATTTCAACCACAGGAGACACACTGAATCAGTTGGCTGTGGTATTGACCTACTAATGACTAGAATCCTATTTGTGTTGGGATACAATATGTATAACTTGCTTTGGCTACTTATAGCTGGAAGATGAGGTGCTGGGATGCATGTCAGGTGCACAACAAGCAGGAATGTTACCAGGCACATGATTGAGATAGATCCAGTTACACAATCAAGCACCTCATCAGGTAGCTGCAGTTGGCTGCAGCAAGGTACACAAACCTTATACCAATGCCAATAGAATTCTACCAGTGAAGGTGCAACTACACAGCGAATCACATTCACTCACAGTCACTCACTGAAGTCACACCAGGGAAATCGGGTTTGTTCACATTAAGTACCACACAGGGAGAGAGGAGGAAAGTCTTGTTTGCAGCTTGTTTGCAGTTCTCTTGTAGCCCTACAGGACATATGATTACAAGAGAACTACCTGATAAGCTGTAAACATGGGTTTCCTCCTCTCATTTCCTTCTCTTGTTCTCTTTTGGGGGCTGTGTAGGTGCCCTGGAGTAACAGCGCTGGCACCAAGCTGTTTTTAAAGAAAAAGAAAAAGTGTGTGTCTTATCAACAGGGAGAGGGTCTCTAATTTATTTTTCACAGATATAACAAAGGCTTTATATGTCATTGATATTATCAATGCATCCTTGTTTGCCTTTGTTTTGCTCGTGTTCCTATGGGTTTGAGCTGGTGTGGCAGCTGTTCTTAGTGAACTCAAGCGATTATACCATCTGAATCAATATGAAAGGATCAATTTTTTAAAAAAAGTAGAAGCCCCAGTGGTGGAAGCAAAAACTATGAATGGGTGGGGGGACTCTGGGCTTATTTACACTTCCCTTTGCATCATGTGGTCAACAGAAAAAATGTGAATTGGCCTGCCCCAAATCTGTAGCATTTCCCAATTATTATTATTATTTTATTAATGAGGTTGCACCCTGAAACCATGATAACTGGGAAGAGCATTTGTATTTAGCTTGTAATATCTGAAAACTTCCAAGAAATACTATGCCTCTTCAAAGGTGGACAATCCAATCTGGTGCATGTTAATGTAGGAAAAAACAATTTGAGTTCATAATGAGTATGCAGAAGATGGGAGTCTCAATCAGAAATGCATTACTGATTTTTAACATAAAAGCTACCTTGTCTGGTCTATACTGTATGTTTATAATTGTCACCTCCCTCTTTTGCTTTTCTTTTCTTTTTTTCCAGTTCATCAAATGATTTGGAAATATTGCCTCTTTTATATGGAATTCTTGGACTTTCCCCTCCCCCTCTTCTTTTTTAAAAATGTCAGATATTTTCTGTTATACTTCTAACCTACTATAATGTTTATTTATAGTTATATTGTATCATTGCAGTAAACAATTCCAACTGTCTGTTTCTCCTGATTAAAAACTGTATCATTAAAAAAATAAAAAAATGATAATAATGAACAGGGCCCTTCCACCCTGCATAATATATGGCTTTCATATTTCTGACACTTTGGAAGATATATGAAATGCAGATCTGCAGCAGAAGGCTAGTAAATCAAAGCAAGGTGGAAAGGATTCCAATTCGCTTTCAAGCAAAGGGTCATTTTTGCCACTCTACAATCTGTGGGTGCTTTTGAACTTCACTTGGGCACTAGCTCTGTTCTAGACATGATAATAACTTCACTTCAAGAACGTTAAAAAGCAAGTATAACTATTTAGGAAGATAATAGTTTCCAGTTCTGTGGGAAAAGCACATTAAACGCTGATAGGGTTAATTCAAAACTGCATCTCGAACACCCCCCCTTCTGAACACTCAAGCCGTCCAAATTTTGGCTTATTTGAAATGCTTTGTTATTTCTTGTAGCAATACAAATACAGACCAATGATTTGAACTGGGAGGGGGACAGGTGTCAAGGCTGAATAAATTAAGATTTCAACAAGCAGTGTTATGTTGGGGTGTTTGAATAATGTTTGCTGGATAGCTCAGTGGTTTAGCCATGGGACTTCGATTCCCCACTGCATCTCCTTGACAGGGGCTGGACTCATTGATCCATAGGGTCCCTTTCATCTCTGCAGTTCTAAGATGGTGATGATGATGATGATGATGATGATGATTAACAACCATTAAAACGGGTGGGTGGCTGTGTCAGTGTTGTGGTTTTTCAAACAGAAAGTGATGCATTATGCTTTCTGATATGTGTGGCACTATAATAGACAATTCCAAGAGGCCATAACACAGTGGATCTTTGCTTACATCTTACCCCCTTCCTCTTCTTCAGGAAACATAGTGAACCAGGAATAAAGTAAGCGAGGAATAAAGTAGATAGAGCAGAAGTTTTCCATCTTTGTAAGATGATTTCTTAACCTTAAGTCATTTTTTTTAAAGTTCCCTAAGTGAAAAGGCAAACATAATATGTACAGAGCTTTTTGAATTGCAAATGTACTTTCATAACCAAAGCTGCAACAATGAGCAGGTGACTTCTCCCTTACTCTTACTCTTGCCCCTACCTCCTTCTCGCTACTGTGTGCTTCAGTGATAAAATACATTACATGAGAATGCCTGTAGTAAAATTAAGGGATTTATTTTTAAAAAAAACTTCCAATGTCAAGCCCTCAGCTTCATGGTGTTTTGCTAATCTTCACCAGATGGAACAAGGGGAGGTAGGAGAACTAAGAATGACCATTTGACCTGGCATTCAGTTTCTAGCTATTTAAGCTGACAGCTTGTCCCGGCTCTGTGGCCCTTTTTAATACTACATTTGTCTTCTTCTCGAGTTTCTGCAGAGGTAACAGGATGTTCCATCAATAATTCCCGAGTTATTCCTGGTAGATGAGAAATGGCAGGAACAGGCCTGCCTTGGAAACTGTAAACTTGCCCCTCACACGGAGTGAGGCAGAAAAGATATTTTCTTATGGCTGTCCATAGTTGAGGACACATTTCTCCCAGATTAGAACTTGATAAATTTTGGAAAATTCTGATTTAAAAAAAAAAGAACCAAAAAGAAATTTCACCTGTCCCAAGGCAGAACTACATTTATTGACTTGATCTTGTGCTGCTGGTGGTAACATTCTAGCTGTTGAAGTTGTCATCCTCATGCAAACAAAAGCAGGAAGCAGTGTGAGGCACCAGTTAGTTTTTTGGAGTTTAGTGGGTCACAGCTAGGTGAAAGCAGCTACAAGAGGAAGGCATGGAGAAATGTGGTGTGGCTATGTAATAAGTTACGTTATTCTATCCCTACTTCTCCTCTGCTGTTGACAGTCCATCCTTCACTGTGACAGAATTTTATAGTCTTACCTGCCTAACTTCATAGTACTTTGCATCTTTCTTAAGGTAAATGCCTGCATATGCTAAAAAGTGTGCTATACTCTAGAGTTAAGTATTCCCTGACCCCTGTTTGGCAATGACCAGGATTCCTGGATCTGTGCTTGCTATTAACAGGGCTGGTCTATGACATTTTCCTGCCTAAAGTGGAGGAGGAGGAAGTGAAGGAAGTCTTCCTTCTCCATGGGAAAAGAGTTGTCAATTAAACCTTTCTTCAGCACCAAGAATGGGACACCATCCTCCACCCCCTCCATGCCAAGACCAGTAGGCTTGCTTAGGCTGCTAGCATCCTGCATCTGTTGCCCAAGGCATCCACCTCACTTTGCCTAGCAGAGGAATCAACCCTGGTGGGACCAGCCCTGCTTATAAACTACTAGCTTCCAATAGAAACCACCCCCCTCTGCCACATAACAAACTCCAACTCATTCTTGGAAATAATTCCAATAGACTTGTTTCCTTGACTCCCTAAGAATTCAGTTTCAAGAAAAGGCCATAATGCGATCTTCTGATTTTAATTTTTTTTGCGTGCTTAAAAAAAAAAGCAGAACAACACATTTTCTGTTTCTTTTCTTTTTTTTCTTTTTCTTTCTTCTTCTTCTTTTTTTTATAAAGAAAGGATTTTAAATACTGATGAATACCATGCAAACAGGAAGCCCTTTGATTAGGCAGACTGGTATAAAATTAGTAAAAGAGTTTGAAATCATGCTAAGCTTTTGGAATTCTATTGTTTCCAAAGAATAATTCCATCTATTTTAACATTTTCTTGTGTAATTCCATTGGCAACACTTCTTCCTTTGATTGTCAACTGCCTTAATTGAAAGGCGTGGTGCAATGTCTGTTTTGGCCGTTACACTTATATCTTTTGTTTCAAACCTCCAAGTGTTGGCTTTCCTGTCTGGCATTCCTTAGTATTTTCTGTTTTGGTGATGTGATGACAGACTTACAGTGTGTTTCCTTGTGTGTGTGTGTGTATGGTAACAGATGTTTATGTGAATAACAGACTTTTTTATGAAGGCATACACTTTATAGCCAAATACTAATTAAAAATAATTGCATGTAAGCATTTTTGTTTATTCCCTGTTGTGCATCTTTAATCATTTGAAATCACCTGCAGTTGAAAATTGAGGCAAAGATTTGATACTGCAATTATAAGGGGCCATCTGACTCCAAATTTAGGGAGGAGGGGGGCATATGGAGGGGAAAGTTGTTTAGAAAATATGACAAAACTAGAGCATTCTGATTTCACTTTCATACTGCACTGAGATACTAACTGTGGTCTGAAACTACTAGGAGCTGAAGGCTAGGATCCTATGCATACTTAACTTGGACTGAGCCCCAATGTATGCAATGAGACATACTTCTGAGCAGAAATGCATAGAACTGCACTGTAATTTGCTATATACAGTCCAGGCAACTCACCATCCCAAAATCGTAACATATGTTTCTGAATGTATCATATGATTCACCAATCATGAATACAATGTATATTCTTTTTCACTAACAAGCTCATTACAATTAATTTTAATTATGGATTACTTTAGTGTGCCCTAGGTGGGACTGACTTTGGAATGTGTTCAGACTCTCCAAGAGGCCGGAGTGTTGACTAGAGCCAGTTATAGTGAGAATAAAAGTTGTCTATCAGTTATGGTCCATTTGTGGATACAGTTCAAAGTACTGGAGATGCCCTATACAGCTTGGGTCTAGGTTATCGAAAGCTGGGCTATCTCTTTGTATTAGCACCCATGGGCCTTAAGATCTTCAGGAGGAGATGTCTTTCTGCCTTTCCTCACAAGGACATTTGGGAGAGGGCTTTTTTCAGAGCTGCTCCTAAGCTATTGAACTCCCTTCCCTCTTAACCTTGCTTTCCTTCCATTGGCAGGCAAAACTATTATTTTCTCAACTGACTTTTATCCACTGATCAGAACCTTTTAACACTTTGTATCCGTCATTCAAAAGTTATGCATGATCAAGTAGAGCTCAGGTAGGTTCCCAGTGAGGGTCTTCAGAATACGCTGAGGAGCTTCTAATACACACTCTCCCTCCAGGTTACAATAATACACATTTTGGAATTATGAAATGAGACGTTTAAGCTTTGCATAACTGAGAGCCTCAGCATGATCTGAATCCTTCCCTGACTGTGCTAAAATCCACACCTCAAGAGCAGAAAAGGAAAGAGTCAGAGCAAATTATAATCTTTTCCTTGGGCAGTGGACTATTAGCTTATGAAGTATCTTCTCACACATTCATTCCGCCCCCCCCCCCCGATCTGCTATAGTAAGTTTGCAAATGTGGCCCTGGTTACAACCATTTTGTTGTTGTTCATATCCTATTTCTGGTAACAGTTCTTCTCCAAATTTTACGCATACCCTAATTCATGTGCACTGTTGTAGTATAGGACCAACACAAGAAATGCAGCTTCCTAAATTATACACAACATATCTGAAGTGAATAATGACTTGACTTTTCTTTGAGTACATAATTCTAAATAAACTGGCAAAATACTGTTGTGCAAGTTATCCCTGCAGAAGGGTGATGATATTACTGGCATGCTCCTCCTTCTGTCCTGCAGCTTGTCCAACTCACAAATAAACAATTTCATTGAATGGAAATTGTGAGAGTCACAGGATGGAAGGAGAAGTTTTTAATTACAAAAAAAGTTAAAAAGTGGTAATTAAAGACTTCCTCCTTTTATCCCATGGTTCTCATGGCTTCCACACAATGAAATGGATTACCTCCAAGTTGGACAAGCTATGGGACAGATTCCATGAAAAGCCTATCAGCATTAAATGTAAAGGTAAAGATTCCCCTTGACAATTAATTCTAGTCATGTCCGACTCTAGGGGCCATGTTGATAGTGAAGCAATTATAATTAAAGATTTTCTATATTCTGGTTCAGTCATCTATTTCAGTGGTTCCCAACCTTGGGTAACCCAGGTGTTCTTGGACTGCAATTCCCAGAAGCCTTCACCACCAACTATGCAGTCCAAGAACACCTGGGTTAGCCAAGGTTGAGAATCACGGATTTATCCAAAAAAGACTGCAGTCAAGGTATCAGAAGACTGAAACTTGGAAGAGCAGCTATGGAGGAACCAGAAAATATCCTCAAGCGTAAGGGTGTATCACTGGAGATTAAAGCCAAGGTCACTAATACTATGTTATTCCCAGTTACTATGTATGAGTGTGAAAACTGGGCAATGAAGAAAGCTGACAGAGAAAAAAAATCAATCTCTTTTGAGTATTGTAGGACAACTTTACAGATTTGATGGACTGCCAAAGACAGAAAAGTGGATAGTGGATCAAATTGTGCCTGAACTCTCTTAAGAAGCTGAAGTGACTAAGCTGAGGGTGTCATACTTTGCACTTGATGGCTGGAATCCTGTTCTCAGAACTATGCCGTGCAAGGCTGATGATGCCATCAGCTGCAGTGATTTTTCAGAAACACAAACATTCCATTTCCCCCTCCCCAAGGTTCCATCTTGGCTACACAATCAGGTGCATGACCTGACAATCAGGTCAACTGAGATGCACCCTGGGACCTTTCCAATTAGTCATGGCAAGTTACATACTTCACATGAATTCCAATAGGATTTGGACCAATGTTTAGCAGGAAGGTCAAACTACTCACCTAGTGTTTGGGGGTGGGGGGGTGGGATCTGGCAATCTTATAGAACACCTTCCTGTTTTGATCATTTTGGCAACAAGAGCAGCAACACCAAAGTGGCTTTTTATTTATAATGCCCCTGCTTGTCCATGCCCAAATTATGTCATTTTGTTCCATGATGTCATCATACAACCCAATCTATGTGGCTGTGTATAATCATGACACCATTCCTGGTCACTGTTAAATTCCTGGCTGAGTAGTGTCAGCCATATGACAGATCCAAGAAGACAAAAGATGCAGTAATTCAGGGAGATTGTTACTGAAGCAGCAGCAGCTAGGAGAAACAATGACCTTGAATAAGATTTTTTTAAAATTAATGTTTGCAGAATCAATGTCTTGGAAATTATTTTAGCTACCTCCCACTCCTCCATTGCTGTTTTTGGCTTGAAACCTAAAACTGGGGAATAGTAATTGTAGCCCTAATTATTCATGCAGTTTGCTGCCTGGTTATTCCCACAATTAGAATATTCTTATGGATGTGGAGAAAATTGATAACAAAGGGAAATGTGTATACAGTTCTTTTTTAGAACTTTACCCCAAGGCAAGCAATTTTGTAGATTTGCAGGCTGAGGGAAAGGTGGTGTAAGGAATAAGGGGGTGGGGTGGGGGCGAAGGAGAGAAAAGGAATTTAGCTAACTTTATGTGAATAAGTCCATTATCATTTCAGATGGAAAGGTGCCTTGTTTTGTTGACTTTGGCTTGAGTATGGAAGGAATACTGTGTGAAATGTTGTTTTTATTTAAACACAATAACAAAGTTAAGTCTTAAGTGGCTTCAAAAGTTATTTTGCTATTTGAAATAAAAATATGATTGGCTGGGACAGAGCACTGCCTCTGCCAAGTTTATACTACTTGTTTTGATAAGCATGCTGCTTGAGTCCCAGTTTGGCAAGGCAGATCTCATAATCATGAATTTCAAGAACTCATTATTGTCAAGAAATGACTGATCATGTGGAAAGAATACTTGAACCAAATATATTTTTAATGACACCGCTCCATGCTTAGGTCTCATTTGGCACAGACCCAACATTTCAGGGGCCTAGAAAATGCCTGCTAAAATAACCCCATAATGTTTTGTAACACAAATCCCCCAGTTCGGTGATAGGGATATATTATATGCATATTTTGTACCTTTGCATATATTTGGACATGTGTTGCAAAATTTATTCCTGCTTTTTTGTTTTGTTTTGTTTTCAAGGAATGGGGAAGAAAATCTGGAGTCCACTCTAGGAAACAGAACTAGAAGAAGATTTCACACTGGTACAATGGGATCACCAAAATTTGGCGGGGGGGGGGGGGGCTTGTATTTCCACTAAGTTCACTGGAAATTATGCAGAAGTCAGTACGCTTCATATTGTAGTCATATAGACTAGGCTAAGCATGATTACTCAGAAATAATTTAAATAAGTTTCTGTAGGATAAATGAGTTTTGTGAGCCATTAAGCTTTTCCATAGGTTTTAAGAAGACTTATTCCCAAGTGAACATCGTATCAGCCTTATGGTGCAATCCTACATTTACAATGTACATTTACTTCGGCCTCAACTTTACTAAAACAATAATCTGCTAAGTTTTGAGTCAGTCAAATTCTTTGGCAACTTTTGTGTGTGTGAGAGCCGGGTTCTTTCTTTCTTTCTTTCTTTCTTCTTTCTTTCTTTCTTTCTTTCTTTCTTTCTTTCTTTCTTACACTCTCAAGTGCTAGTTTTGGCTGTTTGTCAAGACTGCAGTGGAACATCAAAGCTATAACCTTGCATTACAGCCATGACAGGGAGTAAAAGAAAAAAGCACTCCAGTAGCTGTAAGTTAACATACTGGATCCTGTTCACCATTCATGCAATGAAGATCTTCAGACTCCTAAGTTATAATCTCACAAAATTGTTGAAGGCTGAGAGCCCCCTCCCCAATAAATTTACAAACAGTGATTTTTATTTAGATCATCGTAAAAGAAGACTAACATAATGTCTTCTTTTTAATTTGCAGAAAAACAGGGATATTTTTTTAAAGGAGCTTCCAAAATATATTTTGAACAAAGCAGTGTATAACTATAAATCAGCTTCTACAATCTTTTCTCTAATTCTTTTATTAATTATTCAGTTTTGACATTGTGAATGAGTGCCCCAAATCTCTGAAACTTTCAACAACAGAATTAAAGAATAAGTAACTGAGAAGCATCAATACTAAGGTACAAATAAATTACCTATACTACCCAGCAGCCACTACCAAATGCAAGTAGCAAGTCACCCTAGCCACAAAACACTAAAACAGAAACTCCAGCATAACCTTTCCACTCATTTAGTTATCATCAAATGTTGGTCCTTTCCGCTCAAAACCTGAGCAGGCAAGTGGCGGTTTTTATATTCCTTTTTCACTGCTGTGTAAAGCCTCAAGCTCTTTCTCCCTCACAATACCTCTCACCAGCTACAATCTCTGTTTTCCCTGCTGCTTCTCTGGCCGAAAGCTTTCATACAAGGCCTCTGACAACCTGCAGCCTCTGGTGTTCCTGCTCCTGCTGCTGCCGCTGCTGTGCTGGCCTGAAGATCTTTCTCTTCAACGTTGTTCCCACAGGTTGCAGCCTCTGTCTTTACTGCAGCTGTCCTGCTTTAAATCCTGTGTAATTCGCCCACTCCCTCATAGAGGCTGCTGCTCAGGTTGTTTCCAACACTGTTGTGGCCTGCAGTGCCTTCCTCACTCTTTCCCATTTCCATGCTGACATTTCTCAGTTTTGCTCGGTTACCATGTCCTCCAACCATCTCTTTTGCCTCACATCCTCTACAGAAGCAGGAGTCCGGGAACTGACGCTCAATTTGCCTCCTACAGAATGAGCCAGACTTCAATTACGGAGGCCAAAAGGAGTCAGACCACTTGCATGTATTCCTATTGAGAAACCCTCCAGAGATAATTAATTAAAAGCAAATGAATTAAGAAAATATTTGTGCTTAACCTCTCCCTGCATAGTTGGTGGTGAAAGTTATTTAGGTATTTTAACGATCACCTAGTTGTTCATCTCTTTCAGAAAAAGTTTGCATGAATGACAAGCTGTGATCATTCCATTGTTACTGGGTTGTTGAATATTCTATGCAGAATTCTATGCAGAATTGGAGTGAATGCAATAATTTACCAAGCAGTAATAGATGTTTTATCATCCAACTGTGAGTCTTACCATTTCTTTGCTTCCATTCAGTATCTATCTAGCTATCTAGCTATCTAATTTTGATTCTGCCAGTCAGCCAAAAAGGGTCTTGGGGTGTCCTACATATAATCAACTTTTAAAAGGCAATCCCTGCTTGCAGACTTACAATCTGAAATGATATGACTTCAAAAAAGAGAGAGAGAGAGAGATTAGGAGAAAAATAGAAGCAAAGAAGTCATCATTCAGTACTGGTGAAATGACCCTTGTTCCTGTTTCCTTACCCTCTGCTTGCAGCCTGCTGGAATGGTGACTTCTGGCGGCAGTTGAGGAAGCAAACCTTAGGAAAGGAGTTCTCCAGCAGGGCTAGTGGGGTCTCTCTCTTTTCCCTCTCATTGCTCTCTCTGGTAGCCACTGTTCAATGAAGATACAGAGTTGGGCATGGCAATAAAAAGGCATCATTCTGTCCCTTGAGTGAATGGAACAGGTTCAGAACTTGGAAAAGTGCATTTTCTGGACTCCAGCTCATGCAATCTCCCAAGCAGTACAGATGATGGCTGAATTTTAACTGTGGAAGCTAAAAGATGTCAGACCACTGCTCATGTATTTTGCTCTTGAGAAACTCTCAAGAAATAGGAGGAAATGAAGTGTGGGAATGATAGGCCAAAAACCTCCTTTTCTAACTTCTGAATAGTTGTAGAGATTTTCCTAATGGCTCAATGACCTTCTCATGTTGAAAGCTCTTGCAGCTCTGAAGATTCCAATAAACTGAAGCATGTACACTTATTCTGTCCACAGAAAGGGGGCTTGCCTAGAGGATGTTTTGGTTAATGTATTGCAGTATGAAGCTTCTACAGCTGTGAACATTTTATCTTGGAAGCTGAGAAAAGAGCAGGCCACTCAATGGTTGCGGAAAAGCTTCTTTCAATGGAGCAGGGCTTTGTGGACCTTCTCAACCCCAGGATGTCATCAGAGGCTAGAAAGAGTTCTGCTTTTAGCTGTCCCATCTGTGATTCAACTTTTCAGCACTCTTACCACTTATCACGTTTTTCAAGGTCACCCTCTAACATTGCCTCCCTGCTTCCCTAGTCAATAAAAGCAACATCACACTCTTTCTGGGGGAAAAAGAAGTTCAAATCTAAGCTCCACAGAGCAAAAAGTTGCACTGCAACATCTCAACCAAAAGGCTCAGTTCTGTTCTGGTTGAACTTAGTAGACCCTTGCTGAATCAAAATTTTAGTATGAAAGAACATCACAGTGTAGTAAAGAAAATCACAGGTCAGCAAAGTGCAGAAGTTTTATAACCAATGAACCCCAAATCTTCATTGACTTTCTGAAAGGCTGGAATCAAACATTTACTGCCACAATGTAAGTACCTTCCTGGACTGGAGGAACACATTGCTCAACACATCAAAACAATAATTCTAATCAAAGGGGTGAAGGTTTGGGAGTGTTAGCTGCTACCCGTGCCTTTCACTACAAGAAGTAAAGTTTATTCTGGTGTTTCCAGGAGACTATGACTATGGTCTACTTTGGGAGGCACCCACTTTGAGTCAAACATCTTTGAAATCTGCCAAAATCAGCCCAGTTTGAATCCAAAGCACAACCACCAGTTTCAAGACCAATCACCACACTTTTTACGTTGTCCCATGGATTTACTTTAAAATGTCCTGTTTGTCTTCTTGGTTTCTTGCACAGCCCCACTCCATTCATATGTATTCATAGAATTTAAGTGACCTCTTAAGAACAACAGGTGTTTAAATCTGCTGCTTTTGTACACACTCCTTTCATTTAGTAATGCTTAATTTTCGAACATTACAATAGGCTTATTTTAAACCAAGAAAACAAACCCGGTGCTCAAATGTCTGCTGCCTTTAAGAGACAAGTCAACTGATACACTCTGGCTTGCCCTGCCATTAGTTAAGTATTCCAAGTATGCTGAGACATTCTACAATTTCTCTATGTCTCACAAGCAAGGAATTATCCAAAATAATGGATTATGAATGGAGTGGCAATACACACATGATACAATACATGCCCAAACCATATTTAGGCTGCAGTCCTTTACATGCTTTCATAGGAGCACTACCCATTGAACTCTATGGACCTTAGACCTGATTAGACAGATTACATTGTACAAGTCCTAAAGGTGGCCATGGAAAAAGAATGACTTGCAATTAAGCTACAGAAAATTGTGGTTTTTTAGAAAGCAAACATTAGGAATGTAATTTGGGGCTACCACTTTTCAAATCCGCAGCCAGCATGGCAACCATAGTCCAAAAAAAAGTGATGTGCTTGAACCTCTGAGCCCAACTAAGTAACAACCACATGAAAGACAGAAAATGACTACATGGCTTTTAGCCTGCTGTTTGGTCCATTGAAGGGACAGGCTGATTCATTCCTAAAGAAAGTGATCAGACAATGCCTTTCCTGGAGTGAACCAGCCTGTCCCCACAGCAGTCCTAGTTGCACCTTTCTGGCCCCTATCAGAGGCTTCTCCTTTTTTTATACAGGTAGGATCACTCTGTTTTGGTCTGTTTCCAGTCTGTGATCACTGGAAACAAACCCAAAGTGAGACTTCCTCTTTTAAGTTGCCAATATCATGAAGAAAGACACTTCACAATATTGTCAAATTAAAAGCTTCCTTACTCCATGGAGGAGCCAAGGAACTGAAAAAAAAATGTAAGTGTGTATTAGAGCAAGGTGTTGCCCTGAATGGAATCAGCTCTGCAAAGTCATGTTAAGAAACAACCTACTTTTTTGATATCTTACCAAGAAGTAAAATACAAAATCTTTTAAAAAGAGAAGGAAAAAAAACTGATTTGAGTTTAGAAAAACTCAGTGGCTTGAGGAGGCTGGTAGTTGGACAGTGTTACTTGGCCTGCGGTGTAGATGTTTGTATTCTTAGTGGGGGATTTTTAGTGGGGGGGGAGTGTTTGGGGATTTTTTATGTGTGTGCATGTGGGTCCGGTCTCTGGGTGTCTGTGTGAATTTCGTTGTATGTGTATACTATGTATATACTTACAATGACAATAAATTTATTTTTTTTAAAAAAAGAAGGAAGTTCCCCTATAATCTCTATGACAGGACTTCTGTAAATCCCTCATGTAGTGGACCAGCAATTTCCCCCCATTGTGGCAGGGACCAGTGTAGGTTTGCCAAATTATTTTTGGGGTGAGGTGGGCATTACCACTACCTGATAGAAGGGACTGGTTTATTCCTCCCCTCCCTGCCCAATCAACTGATACACACTCTTTCTTTTAAAAACTTTAGTACAAGCAGAACAGATGCAAACAAGCAACAGGGCATCGGATTTCTGCTTGATGTACATGGTAAAAACTACATTTTCCACCAGGAAAAGAATTGTGGTAATCTTCAAGAAGCGAAAGTGTGGAAATCCTGGAAGAGCTAGGATGTATGCTTGAACCTGGATAGGCATGCTCTTCTACCCTCTGCATGCTTACTCAGAACTAAGTCCCACTGTGTCTATTGCTGCTTACTCTGGTATAAGTGTGCATATGATTGTGAATTAAATTAGCCATGGAGAAAAATTTTACAGCTGTATGGGCTGATCCAAATTGCAATGAACTAATGGCATGGTTGCCCCTGGTTTCAGCAGGTTTGTGGATAGGCCACACTGTCACTTTAATTTGCTGTGCAGAAAGCAGAAAACAAATGTTGATATGACTGATAATATTTTAGATTACATTCATTATGATAAGATGAATGGATTCAGTGAATAAGAAAGGCACATACAAGATCTGGGAAATCTAACAAAACAACAACAACATATGAATAATAAGTGTTTAGAAAGGCTGGTGTGAACAGAATTTGGCAGGTGGGATACTACCAGTGTAAACAAGGTAACTAATTATACACTGTTTTCTCATTTCCCAGATATTACACCCTACAGTGAATGGGTTCCTTTTAATAAGTGAGGCTCTGCCATTCTGGAAGTACAAACTGAAGATCTCTACTGACCCATCCTGTCTTGGAGTGACCAGAAGTTTTCAGGCTAAGGGCAACTCTAAGCCTGCTTACTCAGAATTCATCCTTCTAAAGCTTAATGGACCAGTATGGTGTAATGGTCAGACTAGGACTCAGGAGACCCAGGTTCAAATCCCCACTCAGCCATGAAATTCACTGGATGGCCTAGAGCCAGTCACACACTCTCATATGGAGGAGGAGAATCATGTACAACACCTTCAGCTCATTGGATGAAATGTGGAATATAAATAAAACAAACAAGTAACTAAGAAATGCTAGGCCTTCTCCCTAGCTGACCTGCTTATACTACATAACAAAGTGTGCTCCTCTGTTGTAGTTATGTGCTGTCAAGTTTGAACTGCTTTATAACAACCCTAATAGGGCGTCCAATGTATTCCGATGAGTTATGTAAGGAGTGCCACCCTTGTCAGTTTCTGTAGCTCAGCAGGGATTTAAACCCATGTCTGCTGGCCCCATCACCTCCTGGCAAATAGAAGGGGAAGATATGGAGGCAGTGACAGATTTTACTTTCTTGGGCTCCATGATCACTGCAGATGGTGACAGCAGCCACGAAATTAAAAGACGCCTGCTTCTTGGGAGGAAAGCGATGACAAACCTAGACATCATCTTAAAAAGTAGGGACATCGCCTTGCCGACAAAGGTCCACATAGTCAAAGCTATGGTTTTTCCAGTAGCGATGTACGGAAGTGAGAGCTGGACCATAAAGAAGGCGGACCGCCGAAGAATTGATGCTTTTGAATTGTGGTGCTGGAGGAGACTCTTGAGAGTCCCCTGGACTGCAAGGAGAACAAACCTATCCATTTTGAAGGAAATCAACCCTGAGTGCTCACTGGAAGGACAGATCCTGAAGCTGAGGCTCCAATACTTTGGCCATCTCATGAGAAGAGAAGACTCCCTGGAAAAGCCCCTGATGTTGGGAAAGTGTGAAGGCAAGAGGAGAAGAGGACGACAGAGGATGAGATGGTTGGACAGTGTCATCGAAACTACCAAGATGAATTTGACCCAACTCCGGGAGGCAGTGGAAGACAAGAGGGCCTGGCGTGCTCTGGTCCATGGGGTCACGAAGAGTCGGACACGACTAAATGACTAAACAGCAACAACTGCTGAATACTACTCCATCACTCTATCCACTACACCATACTGCTCCTCTGTCTCTATTTTATTCATATATTTATTTATCCACTTACATTTATATCTCTCTTCTTCTCTGGTGAGCTCAATATGGTAGATCACTTGGCTCTCTTCCTCTCCACTCATTGTCACAACATCCCTGTGAGGTAGTCAGGCATAGGGAGAGTGACTGCTCAAGTCATCCAGTTATTTTCATGGGTCAGAGCCCAAAGGAGGTGAGCCCAGCACCCCTTCTCTCTCTCTTTCTCTCCCCCTCCTGCCCAACCTGTGGGCTGCTGGGGAAGACACGAGCCTTTCAGAAGCCTGGGCCTGTGACTCCCACAGAGTAGTGGAAATTAGGCTGAGGGCTGTCTGAGACCACCCTGAGGGCAACAGGTTTCCCACCCTCGGCCCTACAGGAAAAAGATCATCATAATGGCAACACAACTTTCATTTAGAATGATGGAACATCACTGTCCTGTTCCCTGAGATTTTGCAATTTTTGCACTGGACCTCCAAGATGCCACTGGAGTGGATCTTGTGATTTCACCGCAGTGGGGCAGGAGAAGGTTGGGCAGAGTTTGGAATTGCTTCTGGGCCAGTAGATTGTGGATACGGGCATGAGAAGAATCTGATCAATTGTCCCAAGGTCTAGTGTGATTGGGTTCTGTTAAAACTGGTGACAGTTCCTCACATTTGGTGGGAAGAAGAGGCTGAGACTGAGTCAACGGGTTAACATTTCTGATTTATTTGCGCGCGAAGATTCAACATTAAGACCAACAGGGTCGAAACAAGATAAATCAGGTAACTGTCCATAACTGGTCAATACGGACCTCTTGTCCGACTTTAGTCCATTTACTGCGGGGCTGGACCAAACCGTTCGCGATCGGTAATCTTGCGCATGGGAGCACTCCTCATAGCATACACTGTCCCACAACATGGTGACGCGCCCAGTCTCCTTCCTTCGGTGGAGTGTTGTAGACCGGATCGGGGCATATCACCCTCTTGCCACATCCTTGCCCGCGCGGAAACACTATCACAGTCCATTCCTGTGTCTCGTAGATTGTCTCTCCTTCTCTCGGGTTCTCAGGTTCTCAAACCTCCTACTTTTAGGTTGGGGAAGTCTTTTAGTAAGTTGCGTGCCTTTTCATATTTTTTCTCCACTTTCTCTGGTTCTACTCTCGCCTTGTCCTCTCGGCTCTCCTCCTCTATCACTCTGCTGCTGAACCTCTGTTCTCCCCCTTCTTTTATCTCCTCCTCCCAGAGTGAGAGTTTCAACTCCTCCCCTTTTCTTCCTTCCCCCTCCTCTACCAAACAAACTTCTATAGCCTTTTCCCCTTCACCTAACGCTCCTGTCATTCCTCCTATATCACCCTCTATGGTCTCTTTCTCCTCTCTTGGTGGTCTTGCTGGCGAGGACGGCACACTTGTCTCCTGTTCTCCTTCACACGGTAAAATCTTGCTTACCAGATGATATGGCAAACCAGAAACAGAAGATTTTTCAATGGCCAAGCATGCAGAAGCCAACCGCAGTAGCTGCCATAATGCCTTCTAGGGCTTGTAGTCCACATGGTCTTAATCTGTACTACACATGACAATGGGGTGTTGTTCCAGGCCTGATGTTGATGCTTGGGCTTGTGGAAAACTCACTGCCAGCCCACTGGGAGTTCTTCTCCAGGCCAAGTGCTTGAGCTAAAAGACAGCATGTGCTAAAATAAATTAATTAGTTTAACACCAGTGCTCCACGCCATGCCTTGATTCAAATGGTGATAGGGGGCTGATTGTACATAACCACGGGTCCTCTCCCCATTCTCCTTCCCTTGATCCTGGTGTTTGGCTTGTGCTGACATTGTGCATGAGAGCTGGATATTAATTTTCTGACCATGGAAGGATGGAAGGCTGAGTCAACCTTGAGCTTGCTACTTGAGCCCATTGGGAACGAACTCAGGTCATGAGCAGAGGCTTGACTGCAGGACTGCAATTTAAATTATTTGCTGCAGCCTTAGTGAGACAGAATGGCTTTTCCAAGATGCAAAAAAAAAAAAAAAAAAAAAAATGTACTAGGAAGTTCCCAGTCACTCACAACATACTGTGTCTAGATCATGCTGCATTACCAGAAAGACCAACTTCTCCTTTATAAACTTTCTAGACTCTGAGATTTCCAGGAGAGACCATTCCCTCTGTTCCACTAACATGTGAGATGCATTTGACAGGGACTCAGAAGCAGAACCAAATGTTGAAGAATTTGGTCTAGGGGATAGAAACAAAGCAGAAGAATGACTCACAGACTTCTGCAAAGCCAACATTCTGTTTATTGCAAATACATGTTTCAAGCAACTAAACAGATGGTTGTACACATGGACATTACCAAATGGTCAATACAGAAATCAATTGGACTACATAATTAGAAGCAGGAGATGGAGAAGCTGTATTCTCTCTCCAAAACAAGACAAGGAGCAGATTATGATACTGATCGTGAACTGTTAATATCCACCATTAGAGTAAAGCTGAAAAAGAACACTAAAAGAATTGTAGTACCAAAACACAATATAAACGACTTTCCTGATGAATTTAAAGTCCACATAAAGATCAGATTGGCATTACTAAACTCAGTTGACTGTGAACAAGAAGAACTGTGGATTGAAGCCAGATATATCATTAAGGGAGCATGCAAAAAGACAACTGCTGTAGTAAATAGAAAAGAAAAACCTAGATGGAGGACAAAAAAAATTACCTAAAATTGTAAAAGACAGACAAGAAGCAAAGTAAAAGTGATAGAAGTAGGCTCAGAACCTTGAATGCAGTTTTTCAGTGGTTGTGACGTAGAGACAAAGAGAACTGCTATAACAATAAGTGCAAAGAAATAGAGGAGAACAATGAAAGGGGGAAAACCTCCAAGAAATCTCTTCCAGAAGATCCAAGAAATCAAGGGGAAATTTAAGCCTAGATTAGGAATGCTAAAAGACCAACAAGTAAGCACAGTATATGACCAAGATTAAATAAAGGTAAGATAAAAACAGTATACTGAAGACTTATACAGAAGAGATAAAAGGACAGACTCATTTGAAGAGGAATACAGCACCAATGTTGCAACCAATGAACCTTCTTGTGGCACAAGCCCTAGTGACAGCAGTGCAAAAAAGAGTTCCTTCCAAACCCTTTCTTGTCCTACCTCTGTGACATCACAAGGGGCCACACTGGGGTATCTCTGAGGGAATTAGATGTTATTGATCCGGCAACCTTAGTCTTGGTCATTGGCTTAATTGCCTGCTGATTTAATGATATCATTTTTCATACTAATAATCTGCTCTGATTTTATGTTATGATTTTAAGAATTATATTTAGACACCTCAGGCAAATTCCTCTGATAAGGTGGGATATAAATGTGTGTGCCTGACAGAATGAGAGAGAGAGAGAGAGAGGAGAGGAGAGGCATGTGTGTTGCTAGCTCGGACGTAGCTAGCACAGTTTCTCTTGTCTTTTGAGAACAACACAGGAACACTAGGTCGTGCATCATCAGCTCAAAGTCTCACTAATTCCAGCAGTCTGTTCTCAGTAGCAATCAACCGTCTATATGAAGCCTTGAAGTAGGTAAGAACATATGCCTCCAATATTGGAGGTATATTTCCTGTAGTACTGGAGGAAATAAATATATAGCTGCCATAACACTATAGTGATTAATAACATGATCTTCTATGGCTTTGCCTAATCTCCTTTTAAAGCCATCCTATACAGTGACTGTGACTGCATCATGTGGTACAGAATATGACAAGTTCCACACATGGTGGGAAGAAGCACTTTCTTTAATCTGTCCTGAATCTCCACTAATCAGCTTCAGTGCATAACTCCAGGTTCTGGAATTAGGAAGCAAGGACAAAAAAAAAAAAAAAAAAAAAACCAACAAAAACACACACACAAAAAACCCCTCTCCTTGTTTACTTTCTCCATGCCATGCATAATTTTATTTTCATTATTGGTCTCTTGTATGCTTCATTTTTGTGGTGGACGGTGCAGGATTGAAGAAACCTACCAAACGGCGTTCAGTCACAACATTGCCGAGCGGGGAAATTTCTATCAGCTGCTGCAGAGCTTTTCAGAACGGAATCCTATTAGGAATCTTTGGTTCCCGAATTATCTGTGTCCAAACTTCTTTCTGATGCTGTTTGCTTGGCAGTCTAGCGTTACCATTTGGGGAAAGATTTCAGCAAATCTGCAAAGGAGGAACAAAGCAGTAGGTGCTAGTGGATCAAGGAAGTCAGGGGGGAGTTACAGCAAGGATGAAAAGCTGTTTGTGGTGCTGGGAAGATTGCAGGGCCATCAGGGAGCCATCTGGGAAAAATCATTTTATTTATAACTTAAGTAATAGCACAAACCATGTAGCAAATCGATTTGCTGGTGGATACTGGCTATTGTCTGTTTGTCCAGAAAAACAGCATCCATTTTTAGTGAACGCCAATGCAGTAATAACAAGAAAGGAACAGAAATTTTAATTATTTTTCATGTGTAAGTACGCAAGACACACATTTTTATTTTTGGGGAGGGTTTTTGGTTTTTTGTTTGTTTTTTTGTCCTTTACTAACTTGTGGTTGAAAATATGTCATTAAAAGCTATGTGTTTGATTTTCTGCTCGGCTGCTTGGGATATTAACCAAAATGATAAAGCATTCATTCTTTGAGGGGAAAAATAAGCAGAAATAAATGCTGAAGGTCTCAAGCTGGAGATATTATTAGAATGACGCCACACCAAGAAAGTTCAATGCCCTTCACTTGTTGGTTTCTGGTTTGCTGCAAGCAAAGCAAACGCCAGTGTGAGAAACCAGAAATGACGAATTTTGGAAGTGATCTGGGGAAACATAAATGACAGATCCCTGCACGGAAGTCAAAAGCGCCGTCAATCCTTCTTCTTTTCCCCCCCTCCTTTTTCTTTTTTTAGTACAAATGATGCTTTGTTTTCAGAATTTCCCCCCCCCCCCTTCAGTACGAACATGAGCAGCATGTCAGCTGCTGCAGACAGTATATGCATTTGACAAGAAACACAAGGATGGGGGCTTTCATATCACAAATGATTCAAATTAATTTGTGCCTTCCTTCACTTGTTTCCTTCTCTAATTCTACAAGCTTGACTTCCTACCCAGTGAAACTTACATTTATTTGTAATCTCACTGCTGCTTACACTCTGCTGAACAATAAAAGAACAATAAACTTAATAAAAAGCCCAAGTGATTGGAAATTGCAGTGGGAATGGCAGTCCAGTATGAAAGCTATAAATTTACTTGTATACTCATGACATTGTCAGCTAATTTTTATGAAAAGCCCATCACAGAACATTGCTCCAAAACACTGTGATCACTTGCATGTCACACATCATACTTCCCCTGATAACAAAATAGGAAATGCATCATAAAACGATCCTTCAAACCACAAATTCATCATCAAGTGCTCACTATATACAGTAATGTTCCTTTCCTGACCCTGTCTTGCACCTGAGCTTTGAATCAATCATTTTCTCTCTCTCTCTCTCTCTCTCTCTAACATTAAGGAACACCCAGAGGTGTTTTTGATGAAATTTAAAACAAACGAAGAGACCACAATCATGGGATGTCATTAGCTCTTTGGCTGCTATTACACAACTTCCAGGCCATCTTTCAAATGGGGGATTTGATCCAAATCTTGATGTACACAGATGGAAGCAGATTTCCCCACCCCTTTGCCCCCAGAGTAGACCCTTCAGCCTCCTGTAGATTGGAGGACCCTGCTGGATGTTGCAATGAGAAAAAAGGGGGTCCCTGAAAAATCCCACAAAATCCAGTGTTCTACATAGGGCATTAGGGCTAAATCAGTAGGTCTCCTCTACTTGTTAGATCCAAGTAGAGGAGACCCACTGAATTAGTGGACCTTACAGATGTGTCAACTTAATACTTCTCATTTATTCAGTGGGCCTACTCTTGTAGGGGCTAACTCTAAGGATGCTTCTGGCAGCATTTGTGTTGGATGGAGACATTCGGATACAACACTGTACGTCCCTACTGTTTTAAAGCTAGATGACAAACTTTTGAAGTTGAACTTAATTTTTAAAAATTGCAGTGTCAAAAATTGACAGATCTGGCAAAAAAAACATAAATGGAAGATTTTTTTTCGTAAACCTTGGTTTTGTCACAGTGATAACATAAAAAGAGTTGTTTCATAAAGAAAAGGAATAAATGACAAGACAGTGAAGATGTTTATTTCTTCTTTATCTTATATATGAATCTTTTATAAGTTTTCCATGAACTATATTAATTAAAAATTAGTTCTGGGAATATTTTTATGGAGCTTAATAAGACATTGCATCAATACAACTTTAGACTATTTTTTGTTTGAAATACAGAAGTCCTCCTAAGTATGTGGAATGGAAAAAAAATAAAATCCAAAATGTGGAATATTTTTAGTCCTCTGATTATAGATTAAAGTTAGGTTTTTGAGGTGATTTGTATTCATCTGACTCCATGACATTCAGCATGACATTAAAATGTTACCAATATTGGTTGCAGATATTAAAATGTCTCTTATGGCCACAGATGTTAGTCATATGGGCATGTACTGACTGGAATTAAGCCACTGATCTCCCATTGATGTCAATGGAAGAGTTATGGATCCTGCATAAATATCTTGATTGAAATAAACCTCATGCACAGTTCTAAGGCTGTGACACAGGTTTGCTTGGATTGTACCATGACTGTGGCCAGAAGCCTACTGAAGGAATGCAGAGTGGAAGGTAATGTATACATATTTTCCCTCTGTCCTACAGGCTCCTTTTTGTGCAATTGCTGGCTGCGAGATCAGGCAGGAAGTCATACAAAGGAGCATCTGCCAGGGGAAAATCTACTCTGCCATTGCCCTTTTCTTAATAGGATGTTGACCTATGAAAGCAGATTCCAGGATTTACTGACATTTGCAAAATTCCTGTTTGGGAGAAAGTGAAACTGATAAATTTGCCCAGTTCCCTAGAGATGAGAATTTCATGCCATTTTGATAGGAATTTACCAATGTTTGTGAAATGTTAATGTGGGAGAAAATGAAGCAGATTTGGTCTCCCCTAAGTGGACACCCAATGGAGCTCTTCTGTGTGGCTCATGGCATTCTTCAATTTCATTGAGTTCTGATCTGACAAATGCCTTAGATGTCTGCTGTTATCCCTTTGCTAAGCACTTTGAGGATATTTTTTCCATTTTCCTTCTATCTATGGAGACTTAGAATCAAAGTAGACAAAACATTTATCACACGTTTAGCATAAATGTTCCCCCACATTTGTCACTGTTCAGGATTTTCCTCACCTATGTACCGTGTATTGGGTGGGCTTTGTTTTGTGACTCAAAGTTGACCACAAGTATAATTTGCATATCTGAATGCTGAGGCACAAATTTCTGAGGAAATCCCATTTTGGGAGGAAAAATGACTTAATCAGGAACACACATTCCACTTCATATATAGCTTATTCCTTGGACAACACTATGACTGTAATTTCATTCATGATTCTGGGCAGAAATTGTCTAATCCTGTTTTGCAGGATGCTTTCCAGTTACTGCCGCCCATAGCCATAGATAAAGTACTTTAAGGTGTGCAGCTTGCCACCTATTTGTTCTACTTTCCTCTTCTCTTCCTTTTCTGAGTTATAACATGTCCATATCTTATTCTTATTTGTCCCCTGAAAAGGTAGAAAGCCACAAACATTGCAGACTGTCCAGTGATGAACCTTTTCACAACTCCACTTAGTGCATCAGCACCTGAGTCAATCAGCGTCAGCAAGTCATCCATGCCTTAATTATATCACATTTTGTCTGCTGCAATGTATTCAGTGCTACCCTTGAAAAGTGTCTGGGATCCTCTGCTGCTGCAATATGTGGCAGTTGGTTTCTTAACTGGTGCATGCTGTCACAATTGTATGACCCTGATAATGAAAGAATTGCATCGGTTATCAATTACTTACCGGTCCCAGTTGAAGGTGTTGGTTTTAACCTTAAAAGCCTTAAGCAACTTGGGACCTGGCTAAAGGACCACCTGTCTTTAGGCACTTGGCCAAATGTTAAGATCTTCAAGACAGGCCACCTTAAAATTACCAGCAATTTCAGAGGCCCATCTAACAAGCATGTGGGACAGGGCCTTGTGATATAACTAAAGCATTGGTGACTGTTGCTAAATTAGATTGCCCCAGAGCGTGGTCACACACGGGGAAAAAACTATATTTGAATTGAGTTTAGCTGTTGGAAATCAATTTTTAAAAAGGCGACTACATGACACACGTGGAGACATGGGTCTTCGCATATGTGAATGCCCCTGTCAGTGTAAATTTTGTCTGTGGAGTTTGTCACTCACTGGTGTGCCTTCCATGCTCCTTCTCCTTCTCGCCCTCCTATTTTTGTGTCTCCTGCCATTACAAGCCTAGAAGTGCCATTCTAGTCAAAATGTCTTTGGTCAGTTTTAGCCCTGGCTGGTGATTCCATGCTCCCTCTCCTTCTTCACCGTGTGTGTGTGTGTGTGTGTGTGTGTGTGTGTATTTCACAGCATGTCATGGTATGACCTATTTTACACAGGAATCTGTATATTGCATGGGTTACACCATTAGAATTTGGATTCTGCAAGACAGTGTGTTCTCTGATGTAAGGAAAGATAAACATTTGACAAGACAATCTGTCAGTGGAACTGCTAGTCTCATTTATATGAAGATCTCCAAATCTTGTACAAGAGCTGAACCACACTAGGGAGCACTACTCTACTGTAAGACAACATAAGGTAAGACCAAAGTTTCTTTGCCTCTGTGCTTTGGTTTTCCAAGTGGAATAATCTAGTTTGTTCATCAGATTGTCTCATGTCTTTAATTCTGCAATGTCATAATAAGGTTATACTAGAAAGTCAAAGATCAAATCTATTTTTATATATACACACAGGCATGGGTTATACTCCCGTATGTTTCGGTTCAGAGAAAAAAAAAGGTTAGTAGCAGTTCATTGGCATTTACATGGGACAGCTGAAGCAGCTGGAAATTGACTTTCTTTCTGTTACTATATCATAGGTTTATCCCTGGCTATGTAACAGTGGCCTAACTCTTTTTTTTTTCTGTCTTGAATGAGATGGAAATTCCATCCCCATACATATAACTTGTTATGAAAATAAAATGCCAAAGAGCAGTGGTGGGAAATTCACTGGTGCACATACAGAAGTGCCCTTGAGGTACAGAAAGGAATAAGAGATTGGTTAAGAATTGATGCACCTCCCTCTAAGATGTGCAGTCTCTTTATAAGTTGCACATGGGGTGGCAAAACCAACCATACATCTAGTTCCCCAATGACATGGATATTCCCACTGAAAGTGTACCACCACCAGGAGCAGGGTGCCAGTTGGGTGTGCCAGGGCTGGACCTAAAAGTAGGTCCAGCCCTGGCACACCTAAGGGTTGTGAGGTGGTCCCCTCAAGCTGTCAATATGGAGGGAGAAAAAGAAGGGTATGGGGAGAATACCTAGACACGCTATATAGCTAGCTCTGTGCTTCCTAAATTACCTTCCTACCTTCAGATGCAACAGGCCCCCATTGTCCTACTAGCTGTGTCAAAGAAAGACTCAATGTCATTCTGGTCTGAATCTGTACAGTATAAAGAATCATGGGAGGGAATTCCCATTTTAATCTTCATTTCAGGCCACAAAATATCTTGACCTAGCTCTGCAATATTCCTTACACTAATGTGGAGAGACTCAGCAGCAGCTTGTGTTCTGAGCAGGGGGAGAAGAGAGACCCCAGTTTGCCTCTTTCAGGAAGAGTGTGCACCCCCCCCCCATATGAGCCACTTCTAATACGGCTGTACCATGAGGAAAGAGTTATCAGGCCACTGGATTTGTAACATAGACTTCAGATTAGTTAACTAAGTAGGGAATGAGAATGTTGAAACAGGTAAATATTTCTGCAGAGATATTCCATGTGTTTGGATAGGTGTGTGCATGCATGTGTATGCTTTAATTATTTTGAAAGCTGGCTACTTTTAGTTAAGCAATAGCTAAGCACAGTTCTGTTTCTTTCCTAAATGTTGCTGAAGGGACTCATTGATACACAGAACCCTGAGTGACATGAGCTCCAAGTATAAATCAAAAAGTTCATTTTTGAACCACAAATCTGAAAATCCTCCAGCTAGAACAGGCAGTGGTAATGCTGACTCTAAGATTCTGGAGCTGTGGTCCAAAAACAGAACTCTTCCAAGTTTTGAAAGGCAGCTGTTATTGTATACACAGTTACCTGGGAGTAAAATCCATTGTTCCTATCGGACTTACTTCCAAGTACAAACATACAGGATTGTAGTGTAAGTCATGTGTGGATGTGGCTTCTTTATTTGGGATCTTTGCCGACCTAAAATTATGTAACTATTTTTCAAGAGCATACTATGTTAACCTCTGTTAACAACATACGGACATCTATGAAATCTATATTTTTAAAAAAGCAGACCACACAATGACCAATTGTCCAGGAAAGGATTAACATTATGTGTTAATGAAACAGCTTATTTGGCTTTAAAAACTGTTCCCTTTAGGATGAGTGCTCTTTATTCAACCTTTCAATGTCAGTTATCATTTTTAAAACAGCTTGACCTGGAAGCATACCGCTAAAATTGTGGTGACTGTTAATGACAGTTTTATTGGATACTATGCTTATAGTTCACATTTTGAGGTCTGTATGTAATTGATCTTTCTACCCTACGAGAGAAACATGGCAATAAGTTGGTTGCAGCACCACATTATAGTATAGAGAAATAATAATGATGTCACCTTGAGATTCAAAGATCGTGGAATAGTAATAGTCTCCTAGCTCATTCTCCCAACTGCAATGACCTCTCCAGTACTAAATCTTAACAGTCTCAGCATTATTTTTGAATTATTCATGCTAGCCTTTTCCCTCACTACAAAATCAAGGAAAATGAATGCATCATGCTCTATCAGCTCCACAGGTATTTTTGGGTTGTGTTGTTTTTATGTTATTTGGTTTTGCTAAAAAGAAAGAAGGAAAATCAACAGTCACATGTCTAGAGGAAACTGGGGAGGATAGCTGGAGAATGGAAACAAACTTCCACGCAGAAAAGGGCAAAGCACTTCTCTGTACTATGCAATATTTATCTCTGTTTGAATCGTGTGGTGGTATTTTCTAAAAGTAATAACACTTCTGGCTTGCCCCAGTTGTATGTTACTGGTTTTTTGTTTTTATAGGTTGTTGTTGATGTGTGTGTATGTATGTATGTGTAACACACTGAGTATCAGTTTGGGAGAAGAGGAATGTTACCTGTCTAAACAGATAGACTTCTAAGACTGGGATGAAGGCATAATAATAAATTTATCTATCAGTGATATTAGGAGCAATGACTTTCGGAAAAGAGGAAAAAAAGGTAAGCGCTAGTGAATAGAATTGTTTAGCTGAAGCAATCAGAACAAGAAAAAAGCAATAGGCCAGAGGATATTGCATAGCATGCTTTACTACAGTGGACTGGGAGTTAAAAAAAAAAAGGAACTCTTGTTTGTTCTTAAAGTCCGTATGTTGACAACTCTTCTAGTTTATCTAGTCTAGATAATAAGAGGATACAGTTTTATCCGAGTGATGGATTTCATTAAAGAAGGGGGGGGAAAGGCACTCCTGGGAATAAAATAAAATGCATGTAAATGTAAACTCAGGCAGGTATCCTGATTCATCTGTAGCTGGTGACCTTTAAGTTCATGATGAAAAACAAATGTCAAGCATTCAAAAGACAGGAGTATCCCTAGCTTTACTGGGGATTTTGTATGCTATCACACAGACTGTATTAATTTAGTCTGGCATCAATAACCTTGAAATCAGGATTTTGCACTAGAAATCCAGTTTTATGTTTATTCAGAAAGCAAAGATAAAAGGTGACTTTATTTAAGGGCCTTTCCAGTGGGAACAGGGCAAACATAATGTAACATTACAGGTATTTTTTTTCTCCCCCTTACTTTGCCATTCAATGCCAACTCCCATAGCAACAGATTTTATATGAATATCTGGAATCTGATGATCTTCAGATTACTTTGCATAGAATTTTAATTATAGCCACGATGAGCTTGTGGTGGAATTCTATAATGCTACGGCAAATAAAGTGCCATAGCAAGAAAAATGTTTCTTAGGTTGGTTTCTTTTCTTTTTTTCTTTTTTCTTCCTCTGTTAATGCCTCTAAAGTTTTTCAGACCTATCAAAGAAGCTGTGCTTATTGATAATCATATTTGCTTGATGCTTATCACCTATGCTGGAGTGTTACATAATAATAAAATGATTATCCAGATGATTCTCAGCTTCAACAACTTGCAAACTATTAGAAGGGTCTACAGGTGCTTGGAATTGCTCCATCCTGAAAGCTAATAGGATCCAGACCCAGTTAGTGACCAGATGGGAGGCAGGTAAGGATCTCTTGAATGGAAGCTCCTTGGAGAAGGGGTGAAAACTGGAATACCAATACCATAAACCGAAACAGAGCCAAAAAAAATCCACAATCATGTGGCCTCTTTGTACTTAGGCACTGCTTTCACATGGATTAGTAACAGTGTGCTTGTGATCAAGAATTCTGAATCTTGAATAGTAATTTATCTAATGAGAACATATATTTTAATTTCTATTCAGAACACATACCAAGATCCATTTAAGCTGAATAGGAGTTACAAATGCACATAAGGGAAAAAGAAGGCGCTCTTTAAGATCTGCTCTTTTGTAGTTACATCTACATCTTTTCAATTTGCGCTGTTACTTCTTTGTTCCAGATTTAAAAGGAACACTTCCTCTGTGATGAAGGCAATGCTATATTTTCTGAGGAAACAAAAAGGCACCCACATGTTGAACAGAATGACAAGAGCACTAAAACCTCACCGGTTTTCGTCTAATTGAACAGCAACCAGGACCGCCTTTACGGCAATTCTCAATGCTATTAACATATATAGCAGAATGTCCCAGCGGGTGGAAGGAAGTGTTTGACAAACAGACTAGAAAGAACTGTTGAATTGGGATGAACTAAGAAACTAAGTATGATTAGGCCATGCTTCCCTGTTATTATCACTACAAAATTGGGTCAATTATATTTTCACTTCCTCTAATCCTCTGTTTTCAATCCAGTCCTGTTCCAGACAAAATTTAACAAGCAGTTTTATAACAGACTTGGAGGAGAGACACAGCAGGTCTTGTTGGGATTTGCAATATGATTTTAATACCGTATGTTAAGAAACAAACACAACATTTTAAAAGGGCAAGTGATGAAAGAACTAACACAACTGCATATTAATGTTCGTTAAGGAACAGTGCAGAAATCCAAAACGAACAGAATTAGCATGAATTACTTAATATACTCCAGTGCCTAGGCACATCCACAATTCTGCCACTGTTTGGCTGCCAGATCTCATTGATCTTAATAGGTCTGAAGCAGCCTTGCTGAGCGAAAAGGCTGCAGCCAGTGTCTTTTGAAATTCTGCAGAATCCCTCACTAACAATAACCTATGTGTGTGTGACAAACTTTCCTATCTGGTAAGCTATGAACATGAAAGCGAATCATTATCTGGTTAAAAAGAAACAAAGTCTGAGTTGTGTTCAAAGTATCAGCGGTTTGAGATAGCATTATGACTCCCATTTTGTCAGACCATCTGTCCTGGCAGGGTGACCCATCCAGATCCATGGAGGCAATCTTGAATTGGCAGCAAGACAGGCTAGGTGACCTAATAGGGTTTGTTTCATCTTCTGTTTGCATGGTTTATAATATCCAGGAATTATGGTTTCCAGTGATTAGAGGGCAGTTCAAAGTGTCTTGTGGAATGGTGACAAATGAGACATATGCAATAACATGCATAAAGAGAGAGAAAATCTAAAACAATGTTCTTAGCATGGGAAAACTTCAGGATTGCGTTTCCAACAACAACCAGGACACAACGAAATATTCTGGAGTTCACTGTAAAACATAACCAGTCCAAAAGTACTAATTCACCTTGCTTCACATCATCAAATAGAGCCTGTCATTATACTGAATCAGCTATGGCTGTGTTTTGGAAGTATAGAGACACTTTTTGCATTCACTGCCTTGTAGGGGCAAGTCACTCCATAATGCATCTTGAATTTCAGGCCTCTGAACAAAATGAAACAGAATAGTAATAATGCTTTCAGTGACTTTGGTCACATAATGCAAGACCTGGTGCAGTTTTTAAAAGGGTGCCATTTTAAAACCACACCAGGACTTCCATTCCAGCTGCCGGGAGACCTGACAGGGTCAGGATCATGTGGCTTCAACTGAGAGCCAGTTCTTGGTCAGACCTTGAAGGCAAGAAAAAGGAGAAGAAGAAGAAAGGGAGGGGGGAAATCACCCTGTTGCCCCCTCCTGTCTCCTCCCATTTCTTGGAGGAACTTTTTAATTTTAAAAGAAAAGTGTATAAGTGATGCAGTGAAAAACAAATTTTTGCTGCAACACCTATACTTTTTTTTCCTGGAGGCGCAGAGGAAGTGTTCTATGTCACAATATCCTGAAGTGGCTCTCTTCTTAAGAGACTTCACAATATGGCAGATTGACAACAGAAGGAGCGGGACCAAACAGGGTTATTTGACATGCAAATGCCAGTTGGATGTGAGGATCACACCAAATGGCATCCCAGACATAGACCTGACCTCTAGCAACCCTATTTAGCCCAATCCAGCCCATTCTAATTGCAACGTGTAGACAAGCCCTTAGCCCTAATAAATATCACGAGCATCTGCATGAAGGAACCACATCCCTCCATGAATGAAAATGAAGACATTTCATTTTTAATAAATTCTTAGTGCTTGGGAAAAGTTCTACAGATCCACGGGAATTCATATAGTAAGCATCCTGGCCCAACAACTGAAAGCTACCTCAGAACACAATGGTTTGAAAATCATTGCAATAATTTATTCAAAATCCTCCTAGGCCAGAAGCCATTAATCAAGCCTTTAATTCATGGTGTGTCATCTCCACACCATTCTAAGAAAAACAGAAAAGCCACACCAAAAATGAATGTATGAGCATTACAAAAACCACTGCCAGAATTATCTAGTTTTTGCATTGGTGCAGACATACTATTGGACTGGACATGCAAATGAAGTTAGCCTTCCGCAAATGTTCTCTGTTCCAAATATGGGAAGGAAGAGATGGAAAAACAAACTGTAGATGGAAGAAAAGTCTTTCAGAGGAAGGGGAAATGTGTATTTTTCCAGCTCAAAGAGGTCAAATCTGCAGGCCCTTTGTAATATAAATCTATTGGCACATGTAGGAGATGCTGGCATCGGCCCAATATAAATAGTACTAAATTAGTAAAAGGATGGAGCTTTTGTGTGAGCCCAATAAGAAGCTACCTGAAGCATACATACCAGGCATCTGTAGTTGAGTGGTTAGCCCCAAGCCCTTCAGAGTCCTTGGCTTGGGCCTGTATCTGTGCAATGCTTCCATTTATGTTGGTACAGCAACCACAGCCATGGAAAATACTCAGACCTAGGTGGCACTTTGAGGAACAGATACAGAAAATGTGCTTCCCAGAGTGATTGCGCTCCTAGAAGTTATACCTGAAAGTGAAGCACCAAACAAAACACTTACCAAATAATGTTGTGATTACCTTTAAAACATAACATTGGCTGGAGGACTCTAGGAAGAGTGCTATGAAAAAAAGCAGCTTACCCAAGTCTCAGTAAAATTAACACATTTGCCAAAATCTGTCCATTTTTATGATCATTTTTATTGCCGCCCAGAGTAGACCTTTGGTCTAGATGGGCGGGGTAGAAATCCAATAAAATAAAATAAAAATAAAATAAATAAATCATGTACATGACAGTGACGTTTAGGGTTGTCCATGCTCAGCTGAATTCTAACAGATGTGTTCCAGATCTTTGGGACTCCAAATAGACTGACAAATCTCAGGGCAAGCAGTGCTGGAGGAGAAGAAAGCCAGCACATCGCCAGCACACCAGAAAGTCATAACTGGGGGCGGGGGGAATGAGCAGAGCTGATAAGTGCCTGTATTTGGATCCATTATGCAGCACCAGCATTACAACTCATGTACACTCTTCTTTGCACAATTCTTGACAGCAACAGAGTAGAACTTTGGGGGTTGGCAAGGTCCCCATGGTCTGCCAATAAGCTTTTTAGAAAGCCTCAGCAAGTATAGGACTTTGAAATACTCCCCATGTGTCACATGTATTCTAGGAAAGGCTGTGTGTGATGTGAGTTCTAGTGGAAGTGGTGGCAAGACTCAGGCACCAGAAAACTGATATCCTCTGGCACTTGGTTGAAGTTCTACTCAGATCTTGAAAACATTTAACCAGATTCCTCTATGCCCATTTCCACAGTCAACAGTCAAGCGGTTCCTGGACCTCTCTCAACCATTGCTTGCCCTGCCTCTATGACATCACAAGGACCCACCCCCTGGTTTCAGGTTTTGGTCCTGAAGATTCATGGAATGAATGATGCTGACCTAACAAGGCTAAACAATCTTTCTAACAAGTAAGAACCAAGTGTTCCTATGATTTTGTTACTTTTTTAAGGGGTTTATTTGACATGTAATTGGAAACACGACTCTGATAAGTTTTCACAAAGACACTTCTGATAAATTATTTGGGTGGTGATTTTCTGAATACCTGTCCAGTTCTTCAGGAAAGATAAATAATATTTAGCTATTAAATTATTAGCTACTATATTTTTCTTGAGAATTTTTCCTGCTTACCTTTGCCTTAAATATAAACTAATGGAGCAAAATGTGTTTGTGATGGGCAGATATAGAAGGTTAGAGCTAGTCCCTTAAGTTGCTACCTCTATCTTATGGTTCATATAACCGAATATAGGTGTAACTTAAGCTACATGTAACTGAATATAGAACTTGAGCAGAGGGGGAGAAAGGCAATTATTGCAGACAATGCACAGGACTGCAAGGGTCCTTAACATGTCATGGAATGTCACCCCTTGTGCCATGAGGTGGAAGAAAATGATCGGTGTCCACTAACAATTACAACTGTGTAAAATGATTGCATTCACTTGGGTGGGAGGAGAGAGAGTTAACAGGGAAATTTCTGTTTCAGACTCAAGATGTTTGTGGGTGGGTTTTTTTTCCAATAGTCCCCGCTCTTTACCCAATTTTCCAGCTGAGCTGACTGAGGCACAAGGAGGTGAAGAAGCTTGAGCAAGGTCATCCAGGAAATCAATGAGCAAGTCCTGCTTAGAGAGAGCATTTCTTCTCTTAGCAGCTCTTCCTTCGGAGCACGACTGTTATGAAAATTCCCTGTGCTCCAAATGTTAGCTGCGAGGGAACAATGATAACAAAGGGGCGGGGGCGGGAGAAGTCACAGATGTGATCTAAGAACAAATAAAATTAAAGAACGACACCTTATTCTCATAAGAACAGAGGGGTTTAATTAGCGTGATATAGTAAAACATGTTTTGAGAGGTTAATCCTTTGCCACAATGCATTCACTGTCAGATGGATCCCATAGATTCCTGCCCAAAGATAGCTTTATTTATTTATTTAATTTCCCTGAACTGACAGGAATCAACTACAAAATGATCTTATTTTGGCTAAATCTCTGTTTATGTCACAGTAGGTGGCCTTGGATGAGTAATTCAGGATTCGCCCCTAAGTGGCATATTATTTACTTCATATCCCAAGGAATACTCTAGTGGATTTGAGTAGTAATTATTATTAAAAGAGTGGCTCAGCTACCTCTGAGGGGAATAGGTTAATTTTTTTTAGAACTATCAGCAACATTAAACTAGCTTTATTCACATACATTACCTCCACTGGATTGATATCAGTTAACCCCTTACAAATGTCTTCCTCAATTTAAATTAACAAACTGGGTGGGATAATGGATTAACCCTGGATTGACGGATGATGGCAAAGAGTGAGTGAAAGAGAAAGGCAGGGGAGTAGAGATGGCCATGAACCACTGTTTTGGTGATTTGGCATAGTTTATTTTCAGCACACAGAGGAGGCAGGGCGGATCTGCTGTTCAGCTGGGAAACAGTTCCAGTTCATGCCCATCTGTAGAGAGGAGACTACATGCCTGAAGCTAAGGAATTGGCTAACTAGGTAGACTTCATTTGAGAAGTTGTTATTCCTGCCTCTTTTTATTTTTATTTTTGAGCTCTAGTTTTCAACTTAGGGTTGCCAGGTCCTTTTGATTTAGGGTTAGTACAACTCACCACTGCTAGAACATATTAATTTGTTCTGTTTATTTGTTTTACTTAAGTTTTTATTGATGTTTCACTGTGGTTTATTTTACATTGCTTTGTTGCAAACCGCCCAGATAGGGCTTTGCACTAATGGGGTAGTATATATATCAAAGAAATAATAAAAATTTTGACACAGTTCTTTGGGCAGCAATTTAGCCAATTCTAGACCTACCTCTCGGTTTACTTACTTACAATCCTCAGCTCTCCAAGCTTTACCTGAACAACTACTCTTTTCCTGTTGATGTTGCCTCAGTCGTACTTTCGTCTTGGTTTCTACTTCATCCTGTTCCATGCTCTGGTTCTGATTTATTACTATGGGTATCTTACTGTGTTGTGTTTTCATTAGTGTTTTCATTACCAATTCCTTTATCTAAATCCTGGACTTCCTAGCTCTCCTCTACCACAACACTTCCACTTCAAAGAAGCTTCATAGACTCCTCCTTCATATGCCTCATCATACCTCTTCAGTGTCTTTCTTCGTCTTATTCTGATCCTTCTAATCTTCCATCAGGTTTGCATTTATAAAGCCACTAATCTACCCTGGGGTTATATACTCTGCCACCTGTGCAGCCTTGGGCAGGTTTCGTGGTTCTAGTGCACCACCAGAAACAGAGTTTGTTAAACCATTTTCTGAGTACTTTATACCTAGAAAACTCTAGGAGGGTTGCCATAAGTCAGATCAACTTGATGATATATCATCAGGGATGTTGGCAAGTCTTTGGGTCCACGTCCCAAGTTTGAGTCCAAGTCTTTGGTACCAAGTCTCGAGTCCCCATTAAAAATAAGTGTTTTTTTCTCCCAAAAAAGGGAGGGGTGTGTGGGTCATGAGTTGAGTCCAAATAACTGAAAAAACAATCTGAGCTGAGTCCAAATCAAGTCACTGGTGAGATTTAAATCCAAGTTGACAGTGAGTCCCACAACTCGAGTCCCCCTCCCTGTACATCATAATCTTCATCATCATCTTGCCATTAACCACTTTCCTCTGAACTTGCAAGCTTATATCTTATATCATTTCTCCTCCCCTGTATGTATGAAGTTTCATTCTTCTGTTCCTCAGAAGAGGTGGGTTGAAATCATTATTACAACTTTGCTCCCTGAGAAGTTTTAACAATTGTGAATATTCCATACTTCTATACCAGTCAAAGGCTGCATAATTACAGACACTACATGTGGAAATTAACAGTCTTGTTTTCATATACAAGTGGAAGTGTGGAACCAGGAACTCGTTTCTTTGTTCAGCTCTTGGAAATGTTATTTTTTGTACTACCAGAACACCCCAGTTGTAGCTTTAGTTCAAAAAAGTTGGAGGTTACACTACAGCTCTAAGAAGTTGATAGCAGTAGCCCAAAACATCATGTTTCCAAACTCTGATTATCTTAAGAACTAGATACATTCCAAACAATCTATTTCAGTGCATCAGGTATCTGGCTGCAGAGACAGAGGTTGAGAGTTGGATTCACCACTGTGTCTCCTGGGTGAAGAGCCAGCCTGTGTAGCCATGGGCAAGCTGCACAGTTCCAGGATGCCCCCAGAAGAAGATAATGGTAAACCACTTTTGTGTATTCTCTACCTTATAAGCCCTGGGAAGGGTTGCCATAAATCAGAATTGACTTGATGGCACACATTATTATTAATGTATGCTTCCTTTCTTTACAACATTTTTCAAATCAAAGCATTCAAAGTTTTGAACTATATGAAAATAAATAAAAGCAGAAAGAGCAGGAGAAAAACTTACTTTCCTTTGCTCCATATTCATATTGTGGAAAAATAATGTGCTGTTCCTACAGTTTGCCATTATACTCTCTCTCTCTCTCTCTCTCTCTCTCTGAGTTCTGATAAGCTCAAAACAAGCATACATTAGTAATTGCTGGCAACCTTCAGCAATAAGGAAGCTACAGCTCATCAGTTCTAATCTAGAGATCAAAGCAGTTCAGTGGCAACATAAAACAGTGGTGCTTCAGAACTGACAGGATATTCCTTTTAAAAACATAACATCAAACAAAAAAAATGTGAGAAAAATTAGTTCATTTCTAAAGATGCGGCAGCCATGGTTAAGGAATGAGGGGGCTGAGAGACTATGCTGGTAAATCTTACAACTGGAAAAATACCTTCTGTACCAGAATAAGATTTTTACTGGTAAGCATAATCACACCAGCCCAGCAGCTACACAACATTTGAGCTTATCAAAACTCATGAAGAGAGAGACAGTGATGGCAAACTGTAGGAACAGAACACAGAAATCATATGTTCTGTGTGCATGAACCCAGTTGCAATCTTGCAGCACAAGGCATCCAATGCAAGAAAAAAACAATCCATATCATGAAGATGTCATTATTGCCACAAGCAAAAGAACTAATCAGCATGGAGAGTCCAATAAGTCAACTGAGTCAGATGTACATGAGAAAGGTTTACTTACGTAACTGCATTATATATGTGGCCATGTGCATGATAGTGCAAATCATACAACATGCATGCTTCATCAAGATAAATGATGATGCATCTTCCTGTCTTTTGATAGAATCATATATTCACATCCAAAACAAAGTCATGCTGAGCAAAACCAAATAAATAAATAAATATAAAAAAAATCAAATCAAAATCCTCAAAGATCTTTAACGTCTTTATTTACTTGATTTGTAACCTTTCTTCCAAGATGGTCTACAATAGATTTTTTAATGTACAATTTAAAAACTATATAGTACAGATATTATAACTGACATAAATTAGGTTTTATTGCCATATTAAAATAGAACGGAAATTTTAAAAAACCATTTAAAAACTTCTCCATTAAAAACAGAAATTATAGAAAAGTGCAGCAGATCCTTAAAAGCTCCTTAAAAAGGGCCTCCTTATATAGGTACCAATAGAAGGACATAAGAGAGATGGCCAATTGGAGCACCCCTTGGCAGGGTTTTCCACAGTCGAGGAACAACCACTGAGAAAGGGTCTCTCTGGTATCTTCACCAAACATAGCACTGTGGTTGGTGGAACCATAAGAAGAGCCTTTTCTGCAGATCTCAATGTCCATGGAGGCTTGTATGGGAGAACATTGGTCTTTCAGAAAGCCCTTCTTAGGAACAAACAAAACATCACAAAGTGGTGAGCGATCAGGCTTGATATTAGGTAATAGAGAGGGTGGAGGAAGGCAAGGGGAAGATTATGTTGAAGCCACAATGTCCCTGCCTTGCCTACTCCCAAGACCTATTCAAGTGTGACTCTGGCATTCTAAGCCTGCTTAGAGAGAAGCACCAAGTCTTGCCCCTTCAATCATCACTTTCTTCACAGTTACAGTACCAGGTTGGAGGAGGAGAATAATCCTGCTCACAGATAGGTTCTATACACAAATGAGAACCCAGATTTTCCAGGATTCTCACTGGTGTCCACAATGTACATGTAAGCAGGAACCTCTCTTCTTCAAACCTGGCAGTGTAACTGTGAAGGACACAAAGACAGGGAGCAGTTGTCCCCCTTGAAGTGTGTTTGCAACAGTGGGTTGCATAACAGCTGAATAGGGCTAGCTTTAGGCCAGTGGTTCCCAACCTTGTGTCCTCACATGTTCTTGGACCAGAACTCTCAGAAGCCTTCACCACTTGTTCTGCTGGCCAAGATTTCTGGGAGATGTAGTCCAAGATCATCTGGGGACCCAAACTTGGGAATCACTGCTTTAGGGTCAAAATACATGTGAAGTTAAAGATGAAATGCACAGCTGACCTTCTACTTTTTAACTCCTCCTAATATAGAGTAGAGGGCTATGGTTTTGGGCAGGAGTGCTTAAAATCTTTTCTCCACTCCTCTCTTGACATTCCCTCTATATGGGAGGTTTGAAAAAGAAAGTGAAAAATAAATTCATTGGGACTAACTAAGCCTTTTCTTTCTTTCTTTCTTTCTTTCTTTCTTTCTTTCTTTCTTTTCCTGCCTGCCTGCCTGCCTGCCTGCCTGCCTGCCTGTATGGTGGTAGGAATTAATTAAAGAGTGCCACAGGAATGTTTGATTCTCTCTTACTCACGTGCAGTGGCCCTAGATTCTGATGAAGATCACACCTTTTTTCTTTACTGCCTTGGCAGCTGTGTGCTTCAGTCTTCACATAATTAATCAATAGTCTGTTCCTTAAGATCTGAAACTTGGAGTTGCCAAGTTTCAGATCACTGGCAGAAGTCTTAGGGAACTGCTGTGTTTTTCCAGGTTAGAAAACAAAGCTCGGATCAAGCAGTTTTGGAGGAGTCAGTGTTGTATGTGTTCTTACATGCTGTCAAGTCACTCCCAACTTATGGAGATTTTATGAATAAGTGCCCTCCAAATGTTCTGTCCTGAAACAGTCGTCGTCGTCATCATCATCATCGTCATCATCATTTCTCCTGGCCTTTTGGTGGTTGGCCCATCCTCCCATTTGAAGCAAAAGAGGGAGTGGAACATCTCAGCTGGCAATTATAGTAGTAGGGGAAAAACTGATTCAAGCCTGTCCAGACTGGCCATTTTGGGTGCAAGGTGGATTGGGCTACAAAGATTCTGGTGACGTTGAGAGTGGGGGAGAGAAAGGATGTGTCATTGGGTGCACTCCTCTGATCCCCATAGTAAATGACCCCTTGCAGCCTGATCAGATGTCAAAGAAGAAACACAAAAAAGAAGACGAAAAGTAAGGAAAAGGTGGAAGGGGGAGGATGAGGAGGAAAAGGGCTCTAGGACAGAAAGAAGCAAGAGGGGTGAGCAAAGAGGATGCTGTTCAGGGAAGGAAATGGACATGGAATTTGACAAGAGCAAATACAATGAAAGAGCAGCCAGGAGGAAGGAAAGGGTATAGAAACAGCAGGTGAAACTGCCTGGAGAGAAGGAGGACTTATCTTACCACTGGGCCTGAAAGGGGCAGCACAGCTTTTAAAAGGGAGGGATAGCTCAATTACACTAGAAATCCAAGCGGATGCAGACTTTTTTGGTTTTTGAGCCAAACCATGCCCTCAGCGAACTATATACCTTCTGAGTCAGGACAGTCATACTCGTAAAACACCAGCATGGCCATCTGTTTACAGAGGTGTTTTAAGTACGGGTTCTGAGGAGAGCAATCCAGGCAGCCAATGATCTAGAAATCCAGCCCTGTGAGGAACAGCTGAGGAGATTCAGGAAGTTTGCCTAGAAGTCCTGGAGTTTCAGCCACCCATGAGGGACAGAAAAGAATGTGTCTGTCTGCAGAATGAAGGAGCTGGGTGATGAACTCAGGCACTCTGCATTCCTTACAAACTGGCCCAGGTCTCACATCCATGCCTTGATCTCCACATTTGCTGGAATCATGTGCTGGGTGAGCATGGATGCAGCTGTGGCCCATGGGGAGAAAGGATCATGGGCTACATACAACATGCACTGCCACCCTCCCTCCCACTTCAGGCAGCCTCCTTTCCTCTGGGATCAGCTGCAATCACCATGGTAGCCAGGAAGAAAATAGAGCTACTGTATATATCATATTTATATGCCAGTGTGGACAGGCCCTTAGGCTGGAACTATACATTTGCAATTATCCACAGCAAAGGTATTTGCTGTGGGTTAGCTGCAAACAGGCACAAACCTGCTCGCAACACGTCTTATTTTCATGCACATTAGTACGCATTAGAAAGCAACCATGGATCAAGCCTCAGACTAAATGCCATCTTTTATGGCCAGTTGGAGCTCCGCTGCTACCATTAGAGAGAGCCTTTTCTTTTGTGATAGTAAAAAAAACACGAAGGGTGTCTCCTGAGTGAAAAATAATAATAATGTTTTAGATGGTCAACAGAACTGTCACCACTGGTGTGCCTGCCTGCCTGCCTGCCTTTTTTTCCTCCTCCCCTTACTTAATCTCATATCCCTACTGTGCTTTCCATTCCTGCACCTCATCTCGCCTTGCCTTACCTCCCTCCTTACCTTCCTAGAAGAGACCCTTCCATCTGGGGTAGCCTTCTGAGAGTCATAGAAGCTGGACCCGAGCTCTACTGCAGTTTTTAAAAGTGCAGATTGGGTACCGTTCTTAAATTGCAGGATTGCTTGTGTCATGTGTGACAACACAAGTCAAAGTGTGCTTCCTCATAGCGCTTAAAGCACTCTCAGGGTGGTTTACACGTTAATTATGCAGGCTACACATTGCCCGCCCGCCCCTAGTGAGCTGCATACTCAGAAGGATGAAAGGCTGAGTGAACCTTGAGCCGCTAGCTGGGATTGAACTCTGGGTCACGAGCACAGTTTAACCACTGCAAATTGCACCCAGTTCTTCTGTAGTGTGTTACTTCGGCCTTAGATGGATTAGTCTTTACTAGTGCATTAGTCTTTACAAATTGTTCAATGGGGCAAAATGCTATTTTTTAATTAATGAAATGTTGTGGATGCAAATCATGAGCAAGGGAGTTACTGCTATTTCAGGAAACAGAATATGACACCTGACATTATCCTCCAGATATTTCCTCAGGAGTAAGGCTCACCATATACAATTTGAGTGCATCATATCTAAAAAAAAAAAAAAGTCATGCTGTCACCAGTGGGGCGGGGATGTGTGCTCTCCTCACCATTGCCAGTGGAAGATTTGTATTCATCTGAGCAGCAATGAACTCTTTAGTCAGTGTGCGTACCTCTGCCATGGAGACAAAGAAGTATAAACTCTTCCAAGGTCCATGGGCATAGGCATACAGAAGCTATAAATCAGACACAACATACTTACCCAGGATTAAGTTGCAGATCACACAGGGCCTTACTTTGAGTAAATGCAGATTAAGACTGCAGTGTGAATATCTGCTGATTAGTTTACCCTGATTTCTGGCAATCAAGCCCTAAAACGCAATATCTCAAAAGCCACAGTTTTATCTTCCTTCTGACCAGCAAGTCCTTACAATGTTCAAAGCCTCCTTTTGCCTTTTTCTCTACTTACATTTCCGCATTTTTATCAAAATCATTAGTACAATAAGCTTCATTCTGCCTCTCGCAACATATTCATTTTCCCTCTCATTAGCTATGGACCCAATTTTTCTTCAGTCAACCATAATACTGATACTTCCCCCAAAAAATTCTGGACTTTTTTTTATTGCTGTCCATTGATGTTTTATTAATTTTCTCTGTAGAATACTAGCATTATGGAACAATTAAGAGTAATATCAGCTTTCTATAGCCTGAAGCATTTCGGAAAGTCTCTTGCTGCTTTACAGGATTAGAATGAGAACAAGTCTATAAAAAGAACATTATCTTAAAGATCATATGGGTTTGTAAGGTGGTTCCCCTCCCCCAATTTTATGAAAAAGGCTTTTTCTGTAGAATATGGCAAAAACTAGCATGCACCACAAATCACAGAAGCCGATTTACACGCAGTTAAATCAGATACATGGATGTAGGACTAGTGTATATTACAAATGCTCTTTTGAAAGGTGGATTCTGTTTTTATGTTTGCAGTCACATTCACATGTTCATTTTCACCCAGTTCTTAGGATGTGCATTAAATACAGTAGCATGGTCTTTGCCTCATGGCAACTAGAAAAGCGGATGGTGTTCTAGAAGGACAGATGCAAATCCTCACTTATCTTGGCCTTGTGTACAATGGGGAGAAACTGCAAAATTCTTCTTCTTGCCCCATAAGGAAGATAATGAAAGCAGGAAAAAGTTTCTGGCACAAACTAAGCAAAATGGCACAGATTGAGTCCTTAACACATCTTAAAACTTTAAGCCAATAATACAACATATACAAAATGACAATGATTGTAGTTTTGCTGCAGGGACTTTTCAGGATTCGAAGCATGGCTGGGTGACTATTCTTTACATCTTGACTAGAGATGGCGGTATATGGATATTCGTATACGAATACGAATATCCCCGCACAGGTGGAAATAATGAGGGTCCACTCACGATTTCACCGCTGCTGCCGGCTCCGCGGAGGCTTCCTGTTGCGCTGTTCTCCGCAATGGATTAGCCACTCTCCGACCTAGCAGAGAGGCTTGTCATCCCGCCTCCTGCCAGGACTGGGTAATCGATTGCGGACAACGGCGCGATAGGAAGGTCCGACGAGCTTGCGTCAGTTGCGAAAACGTGAGTGGACAGTCCGGCCCCATGGGGCCGGATCCTCGTTATTCCCACCTGTGCGGGGATATTCGTATTCGTATATGAATACCCCCATCTCTAACCTTGACCTACAGGTGGAGATGAGTCTTTCTCCATACCCAATGTGCTCTGTTTACTTCCTAGTTTCAAAACAACTTGCACACTTGCTATGTAAGCACCTGCCTTATCCTATCAACCAAAGCCACTTAGAGCCACATGGGGCATTTTTACTAAAGGACGAAGAAGTACTTGGTCAAGAGCACAATTCCAGCCATGTACTACATCCTGGCACTAGGAAACACTCTGTGAAATCCTGTTTGCCCAGCTATGCCACATAAAGCTGATGATGTCATCAGCCATGGCAATTTTTTTGGAAATTAAAAAAAAAACCTTATAGCTCTCTACCCAGAGCTCCAGAAGCTCCCATGAGATACCCTTTGCTGTGGGGAAGCTGTTAGGGGCAGCAAGATGGGAGCAAACTATGTGAATAAGTGGTGGCAAATCATCATCCTTGTGTCATTGCTGCATGAGTCAAGGTAGTCTACCGAATACTGTCTGGTGCTTATGGCAATTCACAAAGAGATACCAAGCAGGGGAAAATCCCAGAACCTGACTCCTTTTTTCATCAGTTAACCAGTTCTCACCCAATCACAAAGCAATTGTCAGGGCTGTTTTTCAATAAGTTCTCTAGGTATCCATTGCTTGGAGCCACAAAGTAATCAAAATACCTAGAAGAAATGGTAGTGAGCACAAGAGGGTATCTGAGAGAACAGTGGATCCCAACCTTGGGTTCCCAGATGTTCTTGGATTCCAACTCCCAGAAATCCTGTCCAACACAGCTAATGGTGAAGACTTCTGGGACTTTTAGTCGCAAAACATCTGGGTACCCAAGGTTGCCAACCACTGCTATAGACCATCTTGACTGCTGACATGGGTGTCGTCAACATTCAGGCTGCCCTTTGCTATGTAAAGTTTGGCATCCTTTTTCCTGTTGGCAATGCAGGCATGATATAGTGTAGCAATATGAGGCCATTTTCAGGCGTTTTGAATCATGGATCCAGAAGCACAGTATCCCACATTCATAAAATGGAGGGGTTGAATTATTAGATGACTAGTGGAAAGGAAAAAGTTAACAAAACGGTAGCTCTAAAGTGGCTTTTGTTTTACAGTTGCTTCTCCACAGTTTTCATGAAGCACTGAAAAGCACCTTTAGGCTGTATTCCTATACTCAACTACATCAGAGTGAATAGCACCGAACATATTCAGCTGGGATATTTCTCAGTGGACACGTGTAGGTTTATGGTGTGATTTGGGGGGGAAAGTGTGTTTAATCCCTAGCTCAGTGAGCATTTTCTGTTCCTTGGCCCTGTTATGGGCCCATTATGCAACAGGGCTTTTTTGAGTTAATTTTTTAAAAAATATTTTTTAATAGGGACCATCAAGGGGCCTCATGGGTAACAAAAGTGCCCCTGGAGGGTAAAATGTGGCCTAAAGACCACATGCTGCCCACATCTGCTCTAGAGTTAAATTGCTGAGATCATTTTAGAATGATGTTTTTGCACAATCTTGAGAGTTTTTAATTTTATCAACTAGAAAACTATACTGTGTTGTTGGGGCAGAAGTTGCAATTCTTGTAGTATTTATACATTATGTTCTGCAGGAGCATTTTCCCTTCGCATTTCAGAATTGTAAAAGACCTGCCAAAAAGAGCTACTATCAAAAGACGAGACATTGAAGACATTCATACGCATCTAGACAGAAAATTGCATTTTCAACATGAGAACCTTGATAGTTAAGGCTACATTTGGGACATTGCTATGACCGTCTTATTTTCTCATTATGCTGTCAAAGTTGGAATTCATGCCAGGTTTTGAAGCCATTCAAACAAAAGATACTTTCATAAACATCCATTTCATAAACTACAGCATATCTAATTCTTTTGAGTTCTGAATGCAGAGTTGAACGCTGAGCTTGTAGTCTACAGAGAATTTGCCCGGAAAACATAAAACAATCTACTAGGTGAGTTGGAAAGCTGTTGACATAGGAAATGGAAATGGAAATTTGCTAGGAGTCTCCTATATCCACAGTTTTATACTCTACTTTGCCTGATGTTTGCTGATTGGAGCAGTATATCTTGATGTTAGTATCCCATTTCAGAAATGTTCTTGACATTATCTACTTGGCAGCTTGAAAAATAGTGTAAAACTCCCAATGCATTTGAGCACATTTTCAAAACAATATCCATTTCTGCTCATGCAAGAGGGAAGTTAGTGCTCACTTCAAGTTGTTTTATTCCTTCGGCTGCAGAGTATGCTTGATTTGTGGGAGGGAGATGCTTGAAACATAAATTTAAAAATATTAGATTTCAATTTTAGAGGGCCCTCGTATAACAGGAAATAACAAACCTTCCCAAATATAATTGCTGCCTCCTCCTCACTCCTAAAAGTGCATCCATCAATACCAGTAAGAGTTTTAGGTCAAAATCCTTTTGCTTAGCATAGTAAATTGCAGTAAAGTAAGCTCATTAAATCAACTCCTCTGTAGGTTCCCTTGATTCTAATGGCCTACTCTAACTGTGACTTCTTTAACATAGTAAATCACATTTACAGTATGCCCATTTGAACCAATGTAACTTATGGAGCAGCTGACTCACCAAATTCCCATTGGTTCAAAGGGCCTACTTTAGTGTGATTTACTACTCTAAGCAACAGGATTTGGGCTATTCATTAAAAATACCTGCATGGGTTTACGATCTTTTCAAAAGGATATAAAATTACACTTTTTGAACTCCTGGAGTAATTAATTTCGCTGATGAGGAAGCAAACTAGATATTAAGCAAAACATCTAATTACCACCCTAAATGACATCTGCCATCACACTTTGTTGCACATTGAGCTTAACCTCTTCCAACAGTTTGTGCTGTTTGGTAGCAAGGGCACATGATATGACACATCATATCACAGAGGGGAGACTTTTCTTTGTGTATTCTGAAGTAGCAAAGGGTACAGATAAATTCATTAAGAACTGCAAAGGAGACTGTGAAATGAGGTAGTATTAGAAACCTCTGCCACCACCTTTTTAAATGGCTATCTAAGCATTCACTCAGTCAAAAGAACTGAGGCAGTTAAGACTGACCCTACCATTAGAGAGAGTGAGACAGGAGCCTAAGGCACCATGAAAGAGGTACAATTGTTAGTTATTTCAATTAATATCTTCTACTTTTACTACCATAGAGAGTTTTGTTTCCTTTAGAATCTTCTGGTTTGGGTGCTAAATGTACTTGGCACCTGATTGGGAGGCAGCCACCATGGTGCACCTCACAGAGCAGAATGTCCTCACCAAGTATTTGAAAAGTAAAACAGTGGGCTGTACTTATGAACAAGGGTGTACTGGATCACACGGTCTGTTACTACATTTATATGCTCCTCAATAATGACATTTCTCTGTATGGCTAACAATAAAGGTAAAACAGACAAAGAAAGGTAAACATATAAATTCTAAATACAACATAAAACAGAAGAATAGAATGAAACCAATATAAGAAAGCTAATAGCAGCAATGAAAATGTCCACAGCTCTTAAAAATCCAGGCAGATCTATATATCAGTGAAAGATAGTTAAGATATAAAAGGCTTGGAAAACAAACAAAAAAAAGGTGTTTATCTGGCACTGAAAAGAATCCAAATGGGTGCCAGGTGAGCCCCTCTGCAGGCAAAATTCTGTAACTGAGGCACCACGATTGAGAAGGCCCTCCCCCATCACTATTTCTTCAGAAAGGACAGCCAAAGTGCCTCTAAAGAAGAGCTTAAGATCCAAGTGGGTTTGGGATAAGGTAATTTTCAAAGCCTGGATTAGAAAAGTTCTTGGTCCACAGCTCCCATTCTCCTATGCCTTTGGCTATATGGGCCGTGGGTAATGGGACCTATAGTCTAGCAATATCCAGCAACCACACATTCCTCACCCCTGATTATTTTTAAAGCTATCTGGCCTACCAATATCAGCAAGTTGAGTTCGACTGGGCAATGGCCTAGAAGTTAGAAGGGCACCTGACAAAGACAGGGGAGTACAGAGACTGGGAGGGGAATGAATGGTTTTCACAAGTCACCCAAACCCTGTGACCATAGAACAATTTTTGAAGATTCTGCAAGGGTCAGTTGAGTTATTGAGTAGTTTGCTTTAGGTTTTTACAGGAAACTTTAGAACTGTCATGAAGCTAAGAGGATGAGGGACAACACTATGCTGGTGAAATCATTCTAGAAGCATCTGGAGTCCTCCTGAAGCAAAGGCAACACTCACTTTGATTTGGCGCACAAGACAGCTCCTCTCCTGACACAAATAGCTGTCTCATATGAGGGTGTGATTATTGCTGGGACCATATCAGGGGGTGAAAGACTTTAAACTCCCTCTTCCTTACATAGAACTGCTGTTTAAACCAAAACAAGCACATAGAGATAATGTTAAGTGCCAATGGATATATTGAATGTAAAGAATAATTTGGCCCAGACTTTGAAAGCAAGGTTCTTGATTGGTGTGGAGGTTTAGAGCAGTTAGACCCCATTTATTTATTTATTTATTGGCTGCCTTACTCCTATAAATCACCCATCCTATCCACAGTCATCCTCATCCCATGCCCCAAATCTTATAAGTGATGCAATTTTAAAGGACCTCTACCACATCTGACAACTGGAATCTGAAACACCAAAAGACTGCTTATTAAAGACGATGCAAATCTGAAAGCAGGCCACTTTAAGCCCCCCTTATTATAAGTCAAGAAGCAGATTGCATTTCCATCTGCCTTCCAAAGAGTGCAAAACAGAAGACAAGTGCTGCTTGCCAGTGCTTGGCAGTCTTTTTGTTGTTGTTCTTACTGCTGATGCTGTTCTGTTCTGTTTTCTTGTTTTCTTCTTGGGTGGGTTTCCACACACACACACCTCCCAGGAGAGAAAGACTTATGTGAACCTATAACTTTGTGGACCTCTTTTGACATGCAAACTGGCTTTGAGCGTAAGAGAAGATGGTGAACATTATGCCTGCATTATGTTTGGGGAACATTTAAAGCTTTTAAATATTGGCTAGGGAAGGTTTGCAATGACAAATTTTGAGAACCTCTGACCTGAAATGCTGTGGCCACATACATTATTGTAAAAAAGAGAAGTACACAATCTGTGTTTCCTACAGCTTACAGTAGTATGGTTAAATATAGGAAAAGCATAATCTTATGGAATATTGATAGATTTTTGCTCCTAAAATTAAAAGATGCCCATGTTCATAAGATCACTATTACACATTTTCTGTGCTACTGCATGTTGAAGTGAAAGGATAATACATATATATTTCAAGCAAGCTACATCTAAACTTTTTGCACCATTTCTGGGAGCTTATTTGCGGCTTATTGTTTGAAATGCAATTGTTGTTTAGTCGTTAAGTCGTGTCTGACTCTTCGTGACCCCATGTACCAGAGCACACCAGGCCCTCCTGTCCTCCACTGCCTCACGGAGTTTGGTCAAATTCATGTTGGTAGCTTCGATGACACTGTCCAACCATCTCGTCCTCTGTCGTCCCCTTCTCCTCTTGCCCTCACACTTTCCCAACATCAGGATCTTTTCCAGGGAGTCTTCTCTTCTCATGAGATGGCCAAAGTACTGAAGCCTCAGCTTCAGGATCTGTCCTTCCAGTGAGCACTCAGGGTTGATTTCCTTCAAAATGGATAGGTTTGTTCTCTTTGCAGTCCAGGGGACTCTCAAGAGTCTCCTCCAGCACCACAATTCAAAAGCATCAATTCTTCAGCGGTCAGCCTTCTTTATGGTCCAGCTCTCACTTCCATACATCGCTACTGGAAAAACCATAGCTTTGACTATGAGGATCTTTGTCGGCAAGGCGATGTCCCTACTTTTTAAGATGCTGTCTAGGTTTGTCATCGCTTTCCTCCCAAGAAGCAGGCGTCTTTTAATTTCGTGACTGCTGTCACCATCTGCAGTGATCATGGAGCCTAAGAAAGTAAAATCTGTCACTGCCTCCATATCTTCCCCTTCTATTTGCCAGGAGGTGATGGGACCAGTGGCCATGATCTTAGTTTTTTTGATGTTGAGCTTCAGACCATTTTTGGCGCTCTCCTCTTTCACCCTCATTAAGAGGTTCTTTAATTCCTCCTCACTTTCTGCCATCAGAGTGGTATCATCTGCATATCTGAGGTTGTTGATATTTCTCCCGGCAATCTTAATTCCGTCTTGGGATTCATCCAGTCCTGCCTTTTGCATGATGTATTCTGCATATAAGTTAAATAAGCAGGGAGACAATATACAGCCTTGTCGTACTCCTTTCCCAATTTTGAACCAATCAGTTGTTCCATATCCAGTTCTAACTGTTGCTTCCTGTCCCACATATAGATTTCTCAGGAGATAGATAAGGTGGTCAGGCACTCCCATTTCTTTAAGAACTTGCCATAGTTTGTTGTGGTCCACACAGTCAAAGGCTTTTGTGTAGTCAATGAAGCAGAAGTAGATGTTTTTCTGGAACTCTCTGGCTTTCTCCATAATCCAGCGCATGTTAGCAATTTGATCTCTAGTTCCTCTGCCCCTTCGAAATCCAGCTTGTACTTCTGGGAGTTCTCGGTCCACATACTGCTGAAGCCTACCTTGGAGGATTTTGAGCATAACCTTGCTAGGGTGTGAAATGAGTGCAATTGTACGGTAGTTGGAGCATTCTTTGGCACTGCTCTTCTTTGGGATTGGGATGTAGACTGATCTTTTCCAATCCTCTGGCCACTGCTGAGTTTTCCAAACTTGCTGGCATATTGAGTGTAGCACCTTAACAGCGTCATCTTTTAAGATTTTAAATAGTTCAACTGGAATGCCATCACCTCCACTGGCCTTGTTGTTAGCCATGCTTTCTAAAGACCACTTGACTTCACTCTCCAGGATGTCTGGCTCCAGGTCAGCAACCACACTATCTGGGTTGTCCGGGACATCCAGATCTTTCTGGTATAATTCCTCTGTGTATTCTTGCCACCTCTTCTTGATGTCTTCTGCTTCTGTGAGGTCCCTACCATTTTTGTCCTTTATCATGTCCATCTTTGCACAAAATGTTCCTTTAATATCTCCAATTTTCTTGAACAGATCTCTGGTTTTCCCCTTTCTATTATTTTTCTCTATATCTTTGCACTGTTCATTTAAGAAGGCCCTCTTGTCTCTCCTTGCTATTCTTTGGAAGTCTGCATTCAATTTTCTGTAACTTTCCCTATCTCCCTTGCATTTTGTTTCCCTTCTCTTCTCTGCTATTTGTAATGCTTCGTTGGACAGCCACTTTGCTTTCTTGCAAAGAGCCACAATCAGCTCCAGGTCTTGTTTTTGCTGACTGTATCGAGCTTCTCCATCTTTGGCTGCAGAGAACATAATCAATCTGATTTCGGCATTGCCCATCTGGTGATGTCCATGTGTAGAGTCGCCTCTTGTGTTGTTGGAAAAGAGTGTTTGTGATGACCAGCTTGTTCTCTTGACAAAACTCTATTAGCCTTTGCTTTGCTTTGTTTTGAACTCCAAGGCCAAACTTACCTGTTGTTCCTTTTATCTCTTGACTCCCTATTTTAGCATTCCAGTCCCCTATAATGAGAAGAACATCTTTCTTTGGTGTCAGTTCTAGAAGGTGTTGTAAGTCTTCATAGAATTGGTCAATTTCAGCCTCTTCAGCATCGGTGGTTGGTGCATAAACTTGGATTACTGTGATGTTGAAAGGTCTGCCTTGGATTCGTATTGAAATCATTCTATCATTTTTGAGACTGTATCCCAGTACAGCTTTTCCCACTCTTTTGTTGACTATGAGGGCTACTCCATTTCTTCTACGGGATTCTTGCCCACAATAGTAGATATGATAATCATCTGAATTGAATTTGCCCATTCCTGTCCATTTGAGTTCACTGACGCCCAGGATGTCAATGTTTATTCTTGCCATCTCCTGTTTGACCACATCCAGCTTACCAAGGTTCATAGATCTTACATTCCAGGTTCCTATGCAGTATTCTTCTTTGCAGCATCGGACTTTCCTTTCACTTCCAGGCGCGTCCGCAGCTGAGCGTCCTTTCGGCTTTGGCCCAACCACTTCATTAGCTCTGGAGCTACTTGTACTTGTCCTCCGCTCTTCCTCAGCAGCATGTTGGATGCCTTCCGACCTGAAGGGCTCATCTTCCAGCGTCATATCTTTTAGCCTTTTGTTTCTGTCCATGGAGTTTTCTTGGCAAAGATACTGGAGTGGCTTGCCAGTTCCTGCTCCAGGTGGATCGCATTTAGTCAGAACTCTCCTCTATGACCTGTCCGTCTTGGGTGTCCCTGCACGGCATAGCCCATAGCTTCTCTGAATTACTCAAGCCCCTTCGCCACGACAAGGCAGCAATCTGTGAAGGGGTTGAAATGCAATAGCATGAGTGAATTATCATTGTTAGCAAAACCTTGGTCACACAAACTTGGTGAGATAAAATCAAGATTCCATGTGCATTGTATATGAACAAATATAACAAATGATCTGCACCAGTGATGGGCAATAGGCAGTTAGACAGGCCAGAATGTGCTCCCTACTTCATCTTGCCATTGCACTAGCCTACGTGCAGATTGCGTATTCTTAGGATTGCTTACTTCCTCCTCCTTTTCACAAAGTCTCTTCCTGATTTGCCCTTTTCCAAGTTAAAAACAGGCACATGGTTTATCCATAATAGCTGCCAGATTTATGCATGTGGAAACTTGACCTGTAAACATACTTATAAACCTTTTTCCTGTTTTATCACGGTTTTTATCACAGTTTACTTTGCATCTAAACTCCTGTTTCCAGAGTAGCTACTACTTTTTAATAATCAGAAACTCAGAACTGTGCTGTACTTTTGCTAGAACAAATAGTCCTTTCAGATGTAACATGAACTGATGAAACTCATATAATGCACAGTCACTGGAAAGGCAGAGATAAGTTGATCTAAGCAACATTATTGGTGATCTGTGTCATGATAGAGAAGGGATAGCCCTCCAGATTTGGCTGAACCACACTCACCATGCCTCCCCACTGACTATGCTGGCCAGGACTGGTGAGAATTATAGTTGAGCAACATCTGGGGAGGTGCAAACCTATCCCTGGTCTAAAACTACCTTGGCTGAGAAGCAATCCATATATTTTAATAAATAAATAAATATTTAAAATTCATTTATTTTTAAACGTGCATGTGAGAACAACAAGAAGCAATTCTATATACTTGTGGCAGGCCAGTGATAGAATATATAAAAGCCTGTCACAAAGGCGATGCTTTCAGGAATAGGAAACAGGGGGTAAGATTGGGGAATTTAATCTTTGGAATTAACTGCAAGAAAGGTTTAAAAAAAACAAAGCAAAAAAAATCTAAAAATCAACCTTTAATATCCATCTCTTTGTTAAGAGTTTCTATTTAATACCAACCTGGAATCTGCTGGCAACAATCCCAGCCTTTGTTCTCATAAGGAAGTAAGCTTAGTACTGTGGGGAATATTATGCCAAATGTGCTCCTGAACTTGGGGGAAATGACTGTTTTGTATTTGGAGCACTCTTATGCTAAGTGAATTCTAAATTCTAATGTTGATAATAAGCAACCAGTGGCAGTTGGTATTTTAAACACAGAAGAATGGAATACAATTAAACCATATTTATCAGTTCCCCGTGATAAGTCTAAGCTCACCAAAATTTTATTCATCTCTCTACAATCCATCATACAGGATCATTCCTCAATCAAATTTTCTCAAGAATCCTGTCCAATAATTACCAAAGATAATCTTGGTAATACAACTGCAACTTACCATATCCTAATAACTACTGGCTTCTTCACCCATGGGGTGTGCAGCAAAATATACATTAGAAACTTATAGTCATAGAATAAAAGAATCATAGAATAATGGAGTTGGAAGGATCTAATAAGGTCATCAAGTCCAACTTCCTGTTCAATGTAGGAATCTAAACCAAAGTATAGTATATCTGTCTAATTTTCTCTTGAATGACCCTAGCATTGGAGTGCTCACTACCTCCTTCTGTTAATGCAGCCTAAAACTGCATTTGCCTTTTAATGCAGCCTAAAAGGCATTTGCCTTTTTTGTAGCCACATCACACTGTTGGTTCATATTCAGCTTATGTTGTACAATAATTCCAAGGCCCTTCTCACTCATAGTATTACTGAGCCAAATATCCCCCATCGTGTAAGTGTGTGTGTGTGTTTGTTTCCCCCTGGGTGTAGAACTTTGCACTTATCCCTGTTGAATTCCATTCTGTTCTTTTCAGCCCAGTGCTTGAGCCTAACAAGATATTTTTGAATTTTGTTTCTGTCTTCCAGGTATTAGCTATTACACCCAATTTTGTGTCATCCACAAATCTGATATGCATTCCCTGCACCCCCTCATCGAAGTCATTAGTAAAAATACTGAAGAGCACTGAGCCTTGTGGTACCCCACTTGTTACCTCTTCTCATTGTGAGAAGTAGCCATTGATAAGCACTCTCAAAGGACGATTCTGTAACCAAGTGTGTATCCACCTGGCAGTTGTTCTACCCAACCCACACCTAGTTAGTTCTGTAGGTTCTTCCTTTTCCTTTTGCACCCAGACAATATTATGTAGGAACTGGATGGAACCAAACAGTTGGTTTTAGCATTTTTAAATTTTTTTGTGTTCTAACATTTTCTTGCAACCAGAAATTTGCTACTGAACCAGGTCAACATTAAAATGACATAATTATTGGGCACTTCCAGCATTATAATATTAAAGGACCCCAGCACATACTGATAGCAGCCTTATCAAATAAGTCTGCTAATCAAACATCCAGGCATTTTTCTTAGTGAACAAACATTTCTACCTAGTGTCTCCAAATGTTTTGACAACTTTATCCTTTTTAATGGAAAGTAGCTAATCAGTCAATGCAGTCCACCAAGAAAGAGGTGCCTGTGCTACCAATATTGTTGCTTGCTTGTTTGTTTTATATGCTGCCTTTTTCCCAGTAAGGGGACCCAAGGCAGCTCACAATATTACAAAGAAAAGAGTTTAAAACACCATAAGTTAAACATTAAAAAACAATTAAACTATATGCTAATTAAAATGCAATTGAATAATTAAAAGCAAGTGAACATTAAAAACTATCTGACTATAAGGTATTCAGGTATTCCATCTTGATTGTTAAAAGCCTGCCTGAAGGGATGGGTCTTTTAGCTGTGGGCAGAAATATAAAAGGGAGGGGGAGCTCCCTGATCTCCTGAGGGAGAGCATTCCCTCTCCTGTGTCCCCATCAGCTGTGCCTGCGCTGACAATGGGACCGATAGGGAGACCTCCTCTGATTATCTTAAACACTGGGATGGCTCATATGCGGTGATACTGTCCTTCAGATAGTCTGGACCCAAGCTGTATAGGGCTTTATGGGTAATGACTAGACTTTGAATTGGGCCTAGAAATGGACTGGTAGCCAGTACACTTGTTGTAACAGGGGCGTTATGTACTCCCTATAACTGGCCCCAGTCAGTAGCCTGGACGCTGAATTTTGCACCAGCTGAAGTTTCCGAACCGTCTTCAAAGACAGCCCCACATAGAGCGTGTTACAGTAATCCAAGCGAGATGTAACTAAAGCATGTGTTACTGTAGCCAAATCAGACATCTCAAGGAATGGACGCAGCTTGTGTACCAGTTTTAGCTGTGCAAAAGCACCCTTGGCCACCACCAAAAACTGGGCATCCAGGCTCAGGGATGAGTCCAGGAGTACACCCAAGCTGCACACCTGAATTTTCAGGAGGAGTGTAACCCCATCCAGCACAGGCTGTATCTTTAGTCCCTCATCTGCCTTCTGATTGACCAGGAGCACCTCTGTCCTCTCTGGGTTAAGGTTCCGTTTGTTTGCCCTCATTCAGCCCATTATTGATGCCAAGCACTGGTTTAGAACCAAGATAGCTTCCTTGGAATTAGACGAAATGGAGAGTTAGAGTTGGGCGTCATCTACATATTGATGACATCAAACCCCAAAACTTCAGACAACCTCTCCCAGCGGTTTCATGTAGATGTTAAAAAGTATGGGGGACAAAGCAGAACCCTGAGGGATGCCACAGGCCAATGGCCAGGGCATTGAGCAGGAGTCCCCCAGTACCATCTTCTGAATTCTCCCTTGCAGGAAGGATCAGAGTCACTGTAAAACAGTGCCTCCAAGTCCCATCCCAGGGAGATGGCCCAGAAGGATACCATGGTTGATGGTATTGAAAGCCACTGAGAGGTCTGGCAAAACCAACAGGGACACACTCCCCATGACCAGTTCCCAGTGTAGATCGTCCACCAAGGTGACCAAAGCTGTCTCTGTCCCATAACCAGGCCTGAAAACAGACTGAAATGGATCTAGGTAATCTGCTTCCTCCAGGAATGCCTGGAGCTGAGAAACCACCACATGCTCCAGTATCTTGCCCAGAAATGGAATATTTGAGACTGGCTGATAGTTGTCCAGTAAATTGGGATCCAGGGAGGGCTTCTTCAATAATGGTCTTATAACTGCTTCTTTTAAGCATGCTGTGATCCTACCCTGCTGTAAGAAGGCATTTACCACTTTCTGCACTCACTCTGCCATTCCCCCTCTGGCTGCTTTTGTGAGCCAGGAAGGGCAAGGGTCCAGCACACATGTGGTGGCATTCACCTCTCCAAGAATCCTGTCCACATCATCAGGCTCCACTAACTGAAAAGTATCCATTAAAACAAGACAAGCAGGGGTCAGAGTTGCATCCAGAGGTCCTGAATTAATTTCAGCATCCAAGTCAGAATGGATCTGAGCAACTGTATCTGCAGTGTCATGCAAAATCCTCACAGTATGTTGTTGAGTGGTCAACATTTAGTTCTTTTAGTGGGGCATGTATTAAGCCCCTGATCACTCAAAGCAACTCTGCTGGGCGACTCTGTGTAGACACAATGGCAGCAGTGAAGAACCAATTCTTTGCTGCAGCCACTGCCATGAAATAGGCCTTCAAATGCGCTCTAGTCCGTGTTCAGTCGGATTCACTCCAAGTTGAGATCATGGTTTCCCAAAATGGGGGTCTCAACCCCAAGGGGGTCACAAAGGGTTTTCTGAGGAATTGCTGTGATAATTTTGAGGTACAATTATTCTTATATTTATTATATTAAATAGGGTATACACACAGTGCTGTTTTATTTTAATCCTCTTGACTGACAGAGGCAGCCTAGAGTTCTTAGTTATTTCTATACACTTTTTGGGTGGATTTTCCTTTTATGCTTGCATATTAGAGATGGGGACAAATTTTTAAAAAGGCAATTCATTTTGATTCGTGATTCATCAAAGTTAACGAATCAATGAATACAAATTTATTAATATTCTCCAACAAATCGATGAACCGATTTGTCAATTTGTCTTTGCTTTAAAAGGCTATAAAACTGGCCTCCAACTACCTAGAGACACCAAATGTGCAGGGAAGCTTCCTCAGACGGTTTTCTACAAGTCCAGAAAGTTTGGTGAACATTAGGTAATGGACCCCACCCCCAGGAAAGTTCCCCCCAGATACTTAGAGTATCCTAAATCACACCAAAGCTTCCTATGTCTGTCCCCAACACACCTGCCAAGTTTGGTGAAGATTGGATTTCGGACATCTGAGTTATTCACCCACAAATTGGGTCCCCCCCAGGATGGTTTACTATGTGGCACAGAAGCAGATGGCACTGAGGGAGTTTGATTTGTCTCTGGCAGGCACACAGAGGCATGAGGCATTCAGGTAGAGTTTGTCTTCAACAACATCACATTTGGCAGTGACGTAGAGTTTGCCCCCAGGAGGCAATGAGGTATTTATTCAAGTAGAGTTTGGCCCCATCGGGCATTGAGGCACAAGGCAGCAAAATAGACTTTGGCCCCATCGGGCACCAAGGCAATTGGCAACAAAGTAGACTGTGTGGGCCCATCAGGCACTGAGGCACATGACAGCAAAGTAGACTTTGGCCCCATCAGGCACTGAGGCACAAAGCAACAAAGTAGACTTTGGCCCCATCAGGCACCAAGGCAATTGGCAGCAAAGTAGACTGTGTGGCCCCATCGGGCACTGAGGCACAAGGCAGCAAAGTAGACTTTGGCCCCATCAGGCACTGAGGCAATTGGCAGCGAAGTAGACTGTGGCCCCATTGGGCACTGAGGTATTTGGCCCACACAGTCACACACAAAATTCCCCCCCACCCACTGTGCCTGAAGAGACACAAGTTAACACAAGCCTCCAAAAGTAACTAAGTTTTTTAAACTTAAAGCCCTGCCAACTAAGTCTCAGAGTGAGACACACACACAACCACAGAAATTAAATGTTGTTGGGAAAGGGATTCCATAGTCACACACAAAATTCTCCCCCGCCCACTATGAACACAAGGCTCCAAAAAAGAAGTACCTAAACTAACTGAAATCCGCTAAAGAAATCCCTCCCCAAATTCCCAGGAAAGTTCTACTAATGAAATAAATGAAATAAAATGAACAAGAAAAAGAAGTGTCTGCTTTGCTGCCATGGAAGTGAAAAAAAGCACAGCCACAGCTAGCAAGCAAGTAGCACACAAGCACCAGCCAACAACAACTGTTCTCACTCTGGAGAGAATCAGAACAGAAGTGGGAAATGGCTGTAGGGGAAAAGCTTATAAAGCCTCTGCAAAAGTTACCCCCACACACACACAGCCCTTTCAGCAGCGCTATTGTCTGCCTAACATGCCAATCCAGGATCTCCTGATGGACCAGAGCTTCTGATTGGCAGCAGCAAGCTCAGAGATGGCATAGAGAGACCCCTAAAAGAATATAGATGAATATTGACAGATCGACGAATAAAACCAGGAAAATATTTGTCAAGTCGTATTCATCGGGACTTAAAATTTGATGAATACGGATCAACGAATATATGACAAATCAGCTATATTTGTCGAAAATAGCGATTTGTTTTTATATTCGTCCCCATCTCTAATGCATATCACTCCTGTCTCCTTCAAAAGAGCCACTCTTGCTTGCTTCTCTCTGCTCCTCCACATCCACCTTTGGAGGACTGACGTCAGCTCTTTAGACTTGAGTGTTAGCCTGGCTCAAAGAGGCCTGGATGAGGCGAGTACATGGTGCACACCAGGAATGCTGATGCCCAAGACAGCAGCAGCAGGAGTGAAAAGTTGTTGCTGCAGCAATGGTGGCAAGCAGCATCTTTCACTCCGCATGAGTCTCTCACTCTTAAGGGGCAGCAATGGTGGCAGAGTGAAGGAAAAGGGGACCTGGGCATGAAGATGCCTCTGGGCCCTGCCTGAGTCATGGAGGAGGAAGGCAAGAGGGGCAAAAAGGTGAGGGAGGAGACCCAGGGAGGAAGTGGAGCACGGGGTGAAGCCCATGTGGGAGGCGTTTATTTGGGCTCAAGGGTTTGTTCTTCACAGAGGGGGCTTTTTGGGGGGGGGGAGAGACATGAAGTGAGGATTTTTTCCTCCCCCAAAAAAGTAAATTAAAATGTAATGACATTTTTCTTCTCAAATTTTATCTCGTAGGGGCAGATTTACCCCCCCCCCATATGTATTATTACATTAATATATTAGGTTAGAATTATATTTTGAAAAATATATTTCTAATGTGTTTTGTTGACCTCATTAAAATGCCTTTTTATGCAAGTGTGGCAGAGGAGTCGCAGTTTACTTGGCTAATATAAAAGGGAATCGTGACTTGAAAATGGTTGGGAAACATTGATTTAGATGATAATTGTATGCATGTAGATAGAAATACTGTATACATTAAAATGTGCATTTAGGCACCATTTTACCTGACAGATACACTCCATCAGAACTACCAATTATGTACAGGAAAGCACAACATTCAATACAACGTTGCCCATGTTTACCCTGAAGTAAGACTCGCTGTGTGCCTCAGAATGTATTTCCAAGTAACTGTGTTCTGGATTGGGGCCTAAAGCTGGAGAAGGGTTAGTGTCACCATTCCTTATGGGACAAAGTCTGTGTACAATCATAATCTGAGAAATGGCTCTCAGTGTGACAGAAGGGACTGGGAGAGAAATATTGATAGCAAAACTTGCAGACCTCAATAAAGTGAGTTTTCCCTGCTCAGAGTGGAGAAAGATATGCTGTGAATCCATGGGTTCTTGATGAAATACCTTATAAATCCTGCCCCTAAAATAAAAATTTAAAAAGCCCCAACAAGCACAAGCCAATTTCACATAGTATTTTTCTTGCCAGCAACATGCTGGGAGGGCCTTGATGTTCGCTTTCTACAACTTCCATTACCCAGGCAAAACAAAGATATATTGATTGTTTCTGTGTGGGTATTTATTTATTTTGCTTGTTTATTTATTATTTTTAGAAAATTTCCAAAGGAAATGAAAAATTGCCTGATTAGTCTCCCACTCAGTGTAAATCAAGGGCAATGCCACTAGTTTAATCAATACAAACAGTAAAATGTAAAGAACAACATAACCTATAAACTAAAATTGGAATAAAGACTGGAATTATTTATTTTATCAGGGGAAACAGGGGAGACTATATGAACGTCTGTGCAGAATTAGAATGCAGTTTGTGCGGAAGTCTTACTGATAATTTTTTCCTCATTTTTACTAGTCATTGTACAATTAGTATTTTCCCCTTAGGAAAGAAAGTGCCATTGTATCTAAACTAATTAATTAGGGATCAAGTCCTGGGGGAAAACAGTGAGAAAACATTTATAGAATTATCCTTTAAGTTTACCAAGAGTTATATAGGTTCACATCAGAGCTTGGAAAAGCTTTTTGGACTACAACTCCTCTAATTTCTTAGCCACCATGGCAGGGGATTATGGGAGTGTTAGTACACAGAGTAACTTTCTTTAGATCTGGTTCCTACAGCATGTTTGTGAAGTCCAGTGGAATTGATGATGTTGTGTTTTTCCCCTGTTAAAAAATGGACCTTCTTGGTTCCATGGGCATTTCTGCAAATCCTTGTAAAGTTTCGCAGTTTCCCAACAGTTTCACCATGCACGAAGATAGCTGCTAGCACAGAAAGCAATCTAAATATCCCCTGGGGCTCATACAACCTGGCCCATATTGCTGTAAGCAGGGCATGGGGGCATCTCTGAGATTTGGGGATAGGCACCCCCAGCCTCATGCTCAGATGATGACTGGCCCCGACTATATAGGACTATATGAATGCCATAACAGGTGGCAGGTCCTGTTTGTTTCAGGAAATTCAAAGCTCAAACTACTGTGTACCTAAAACTCTCTCAACCCAAAAGGTCTGTTCTCAGGATAAAATGAATGCTCTGTGTTCCATGATGAGGGTGGGGTACAAAAATAAGAAACAATACAAATAAGTTTTCTGAAATATTTTTTTTTTAGTTTGAAAGTATGAATAGATGTGGCTTTTTAAAGAAATTGCAACCAAATATTGCTCTACACTATGGCACTTATGTTTCATCTTGGCTGGTGTTTTCCATTGCACGTCTTAAGTGCACATTGCCAACTTCTCAGCTAACCTCTGCAGCTGCGCTTTCAACTCTTCCTTTGGAAAGTGTTTAGAAACTCTTTTGGATCCAAAATACTGCAGCCACCCTGTCAACTGGTGCTGGTGACAGGAAATATGTAACTCCTCTGCTATAACAGATCCATTGGCTGCCTGTCTGTTTCTGGACATAATTCAAAGTAGTGGTTTTGACCTATAAAGCCCTGAAAAACTTTGATCCAAGCTATCTGCGCAACTGCATCTCCCTTTATGAATCAGTCTGGGCTTTGAGATCATGATGGGAGACCATTCTCTTCATCCCACCACCTTCTCAGGTATGAGACAGGGCCTTCTGTGTTGCTGCTTCCAAGCTGTGGAACACTTCCCAAAGGGGGACCAGGGTGGCCCCCTCTTTGCTATCCTTTTGCTGACAGATAAAGACTTTTACTTTTCAGGTAGTTTTCTCAGCAACTGCCTAACACATTTTTTTCTTTTAATCAGGGCTGCTGTATCTTCATTTTTCTTTAAAATATTTAAGCATTTCATCAGAACTGTTTTTATGCACTAGTTCTAATGTGATGTTTGTTTAATTGCTTTTTAATATTGTGATACTTTGTTGTATTTCTAATAGCTTTTAATGTTGTCTGTTTTAATATCTCAAATGGGGAAGGACGGGGTACAAATAATAAAATGAATGAAGAAATAAATGGCAGCTTTACATAAATGAATGTGGGGTTTTTTTTGATACACTGTGCCTTGGTTGATACACTCAAAAAGTCAAAGAACAACAGAAACATCTACTTCTTCGGTGTCTAGAAACCAGGGCATGATTGCTTAAAGGTTTGCATTCACATAATTTTGAAAGGGAAGAAGTTGTGCAAACGGACACCTCCTCCAGAACTGGGTGTCCATCTGAAAAACAAAGACGGCACTACAAAGGAGTGTCTTGCACAAAATGTCAGCAATTCTATTCTACACCAGCCTAGGCTGGCTCCATGAACCTGGACACTGCTAATATTAGTGTATGCCTTTATATCTGCCAGACAAAAACATACCACTTCTGAGCATACACATGGGAGAATCAAACAAGGCACACATTGTATAATAAGATGCAAGTGATAGGCTTTATTCTGATTTGTAAAATAAGTCATTCTAAACATTGGCAGGCTCATTATTATAAATACCAGCGTGGGGTTTGTAAAATACTTTTTTCCCCTTCAAATTTATTCTGAAAAATGCTACATTTTATATATTTTTCACAAAATGGATCGTAGTCTTCCACATTCAATTATTCAAATTATTTGCTAAATTTGAAAAACAATTGTTACAAACAACCTTGTTTCAATCATTGATCTTAAACATTGATTTACTAACTCAGTGTTTTTTAATGAAGCCAAGATTAACAAGGCCTTTTACATTCAGCAAAAGCAAAAGGAAAAAAAATATGCTTGCCATTATTTTAAATTGAATCAAAAATCAAGCCACCTCTGGTGCATGTTGAATTAATCATTAGGCTAAAATATACAGAGTCCTAGGTGAACAATATTAACCTGACATACTTACAGGCCAATCTTACTCAGAAACACGGTACAGTAGTTTCTAAAATCAATGATCTTAAGGGATCTTCCAGACAGTGCTTGTTTCTCTACATGTAAGGCATGTACACTGATGATATCAGTATTTTCTTGCTGTCCACATGACACAAGGCTTAAATTGGTACCAATTGTGACAAAGACAGACCAACCCCCTGATTTCTGGGGTTTTACAAACCACACATCTTGGTAGGGCCTTTGTTTGGTTTCTTTTGCTTTGGACAGGGCCAAAGTTTAGGCAGCAAGGGATTCCTGAATCAACTAACAAACAAAAACAAAACCCAGCATAGAAGCTGGTATTTCAAAGGGTTTAAGAGGTTTCCTTGCTGTTTTAAAAGATGAGCTCTGAAAGACAGTTGATATCTGAAACAGATTAGCAGTGGGATGAAAAGAATTCAGATCAAACTTCCAGTGAGAATACTATTCTATTTAGTTAAAACACACACACACACAATCCAACAAAGGTTTTCCTTTTCAAAGTGTTTCTTCAAGCAGTAATACAGGAATATTCATTTAAAAGACGCCCATTTCTTGAAGAAAAAAATTGAGATGTTAGAAATTGTGTATTGTGTGTTTTAATACTGCGACGCATGCCGAACTCAGAAAAGTTACTCTTTTTGGAGTACCACTCCCAGAATGCCTCCGTTATCATGCCGGCTGGAGTACTCTAAAAAGTAACTTTCCAAGCTTGGGATGGGCACCACATGCACTATTCAGAGACCTTCCTAACCGTCGTCGGTAAGCAACTATAGGACAGGAGAGGGAAGTATATCAATGTCCTCCCTCTTCAAGTAACAGACAAAAACCTCTCCCGATACATCTGAATCTAGAGCGCTTCCCTTCCCTCCTCTCCTCTGCTGAAGTTAAAGGGACGGAGCCTTGCCGCGCCGGGAAGCAAACGTGCGCGAAGCATACTGGGTATTGTAGTTTCTCGCATTGGCAACCTGAAGCTCAACTCTCAATGCCGGAACTACAAGTCCCACAAGGCAAGCCACTCTGAATGACGCACGGCTTCTCGCGCCTGGGCTTTGCTTTCGGAGACCGGAGAAAAACAAAACAAAAGCAAATCCCCGTCCGGCGATTCTGCTTTGGCTTTTGCAGGTCAGCCACATCGCGCGACTGCGCGCGTGAAAGAGGCGCAGGCCGCGAGAGCGCGAAGTGAGGCATTATGCGTGCTAGAGATGAGAGAAGTTACTTTTGGAACTAGCGAATCGCCAGCCAGCATGGCGAGTGCCCACCCGTGTTGACTGGGGAATTCTGGGAGTTGCAGTCAATTCTTTTTTTTTTAAAGGAACTTTCCCCCTCTACACTCAGTAAAAACAGGGTCGCCAGCGTGCGAACCGAGCGGGGTGGGGTGTTGGAACTGCGGATCCCAGCAGCAACGCGCTTGGGTGAAATGTTTTATTTCTCTCCCTAAGACGCTTCACTTGCTGAGTTTTGCAGAATAAATTGCCAGGAATAGATTACAGCCTTCCCCACTTTTGCAAGACGATTCCGGCAACCCGCTTCGGGCCCCGTCTACTCGTAATCAAACCCCGCCACCTCCGAACAAGACTCCCTCCCCGAGAAGCGTGCAGGCTCAAAAGCGTGCGAGGTTGCGGGTTTCCTGTCGTTTCCACAAACTCCTCGCCTAGCAATGCCTCCTGCCTCCGTTGGTTAGCAGGAAGCTGTTGTCGTTCTCACGACCGGGAGACACGCGTGGTGCCTCCGGCGACCTTCCGAAGGAGGCGGGCGGCAACAGCCTCTGCAGCTGGCTTTTTTAAAAAAACACCCAACAACCTGACTCTGCCTTCGACATTGGTCTGGCCCCCGCCCCTGATCCGCTTTGGCCCTCCCTCGTTTTTATCGAAAGTGTGCAGACTTACACTTTCGTTTCTTCTCCGGCCTAGACAAACTTTTCCTGCCTCTTCTAGGGTTGGTGCTTGCAGGTATGAGTCTGGGATCGAGGCCTTTTTCTCGGTGGTCACCAGGGTTGGCTTCTCTGAGGTGAGAACGCCTCGGGAACATCTGATTTAAAAAAAAAAAACGCAATCCTGAAGGGTTGGGGAGGTGGACACGCGTCTTTCCAGAAACAAACAAGGGCAGGACAAAGGAGGTACGCACGCGGTTGCATCCTTCCCTTTATAGCACCCATTCCCCCTCTGGTAAGGCTTATTTCTGTAGGCGGGCACGGACCAGATTCACTTGCAAGGTCGTTGCTGGTGTTCAGAGGTGGGCAAAGGAGGCTGACCTTAGGTTGCACCAGGGTCGTGTAACACACGACTTGTAATAAAGAATCTGAATAGTTTAGTGTCCTCTGTGGAAAAATCTTTAAACTCCCTGAGCAGGAGTGGCTCCTCTGCCTGTTTGCTTTTTTGTGAGATTTTTTTTTTGGGGGGGGGGGAGAGGCTTAATTTTGGGGACAGTGGAATATAGGTAAGGGGAGTGATCCTTAATGGAAGCAGTCTCTCCCTTCGGCCTGGCACTTCCCTGCTTTTAACCTTCTGAGGGGATCAGAACTGAGAATTGTCTCCCAGCTGGTCCAGTCCTTCACATCAGCTAATGGGAATGGATGAGTGTATAGAAATAAGCACTGCCCCTCCCTCCTTTCTGTTCTAGACAGTTTGCTCCTTCTAGATTTTAGGATGTGATTAAACTGTTCTTTTCCCTGGGGTGGACTAGAGAGATTGGATAGATGGGGGTTGGGATTGCAGCCCATGCCTGAGGAGGAGGTCAAGTGATGGAGGGGAGGTGGAAATACCCATCACCCGTGCAGGTTTTTCTCCCCAGATAGTGACTAAATCAAAAGAAGTAAACCAAGAAGAGCAAAAGACTGGGACTTTCCTGCTTGCTTTTATCCTGCCCGTTTGGATGAGACACTTTTGGGGACAAGAGAAAATACAGCTCTCTTGCCCATCTTCTCTGGGATCTGTGGCAGGATAGTGTAGGCCAGTGGTTCCCAACTTTGGGTCCTCAGATGTTCTTGGACTAAAACTCCCAGAAGCGTTCATCACTAGTTGTACTGGCCAGTATTGCTGGGCGTTGTAGTCGAAAAACATCTGGGGATCCAAGATTGGGAAGCACTGGGTAGGCCCTTTATGCTGCCTGGCCAGAGACGGTGAGCAATATTTTTGTTCAGTTATATCCACTCTCTGGGTGTTGCTCTTTTCCATTCTCTACTACAGAGAAGGAGGAAGGAGTCCCCCCCCCCACCATTTAATTCTCACCCAGTTGGTTGCTTTTCTTTAAAAAATAAAAATGGTTTGGTTAAGCACCCTTTTTGGAAATCTCTTAGCTTCCCCCCTCCATTCCTCTTTGAAGGGACAGAAAACTGCATCTTTGAAGAGTGTTTGGTTTCAGTTCAATCCCACCCCAGCCCTGGCTCTCTCATTTCCCACGAACTACAGTTGGTTTTCAGCTTGTTTGTTTTTTCTTCTTAGCTCTGTTGGAGTTGGTGGTTTTGTAACATGCTGTGCATTTCTCTGGTGGAGGACCGGAGTGTCAGGCTGGGGCAGTCCAAAGAAGGAGTCCTCAAAAGGAGAGCTGTGCTTAAAGAGCGTCTCTGAAAGTTGACTTCTTAATGAAAAGGGCCCAGCAGGGTTGCTTAGAAAACAAGCAAGCCTTAAAAACACACACAAATGCACACATACAGATCTCCCTTATCCATTGGCCTCATAAGTAAGACGGAGGCTACATTCGTTTTGCCCTTTTCCAAAGAGAAGACTTGTGAAATCTGTTCCACCTGTCTAAAATCGTCCATAAACCAGTTGCATCTGGCACAGGTGTTTATTATATGACATGGTTATGTAATCGTTCATATTTGTGCAATAGTAATAATAAGTATAGTACGTGGTTTTGCACCCTGGCAGTACACGCAGTTTGAATCCAATTACCATTATTTGTGTATCTGTATGCAACTTCCTCCCCAATCCCTCATATCTAGAAATAACTATAGAGAATGGAGAAGTAGATCCTTGTAACTTTCACAGTTGTCAGTATTAACACACAATAATACCGGTTTTAAGCCAGAATGGAAGAAAGGTTTTACAAAATGTAGCTCACTGACTTTGAATGAAAGGAGCCTGGAATGCCACTGTGAGATAAACAAAGGGAAAAATTTCTTCTGAATATCCATTTGGATCAGAATTTTTTTAAAAAGTATGCTAATTACATTAAATGCACATCGGGGCATTTTACAAAGTTCTAGTAACTTTGGAGGAGGTAGCCGTGTTTGTGCAAGCTAGTTTTTGCTGAAGAAGCTGAAAGAACAGCTGAAAGAACAGCTGAAGCCACTAACAATTTTATCTTATTAATATAAATTAATATTTGATTTGTGCATAGAAGTTATACCCGTATTGTGGCTTTTGAACTTTTGAAGTTTGTGGTTTGGTTTTAATAAATATTTTATAGTATGGATCGGAGAAAAATTAAGTGTAATGCATACATTAATTGGAACAGGATTATTCTGTGCTGTCCATGCATCTCCAAATGGTAGCGTTGCTTCCTTTTAAAAAAATGTATACATAAAATATAGCCTGTTAGCAAAACACTCTGTGTGGGTATAAATTCTGTGGTTCTCACTCAGTGTGATGAGCATTGGTTTCTTCAAGCTCCTCCTGATATTTATCACTCCATTCAAAGAATAAAGACATACTGCAAGGCTCCACTGAACATTATTATTAGCAATCAAGGCAATTCCATCTTACGATGACTCTTCCCAGGGTTTTCTCGCTATAGAGTACTCAGAAGTGGTTAACATTCACTTCATCTGGAGGTGTCCTGGGACTGTGCAGCTTGCCCAAGGCTATACAGGTTCACTTTTTCTCCAGTGGTCACAGCAGGGAATCGAACACTTAAACTCTGGCTCCGCAGCCAGGTACTCAGCTCACTGAGCTGTTCAGCCACCTCATTGCACATTTGAGGGGATTTAAATGGCGAACCGTGGCCTCGCCAACAGTTGCTGCCTCTTCTTCCATTTATCCTGTTCCTGTGCCTTGCCACAAACTATATATGGGAACCTTGGTTTAATACTCCTTGCTGCATGGTGAGTGCTGTTGCTTCTGATGGGGGCTGGAATTCTGTAAGAGTCTTGTTGAATGCATGGCACTCGGTCCTATACAGAGTAGGGTTTCTGTCTGTGGGGAATAATGTGACTGTTCTTGAACTGTTATTTAGGTTAAATCTGAGGAAACCTTGTAAACTGAATTTCTGGCATGAAAGGGTATCCCTTATTTTCAGAAAAGAAATGGGGAGATCTGTAGATAGTTACCAGGGCAAAAGTCCTAATGAATTTGGTGCCATTTACTTTAAATGTGGCCAGGATTGTATACTAAAATCTGAACAGGGTTTTTGCACTAATAATAGACAGTATGCTAAGATTCATGTTATGTATTTGGAAGAAAATGCATTTAAACCAGGGTAGACTTGCGTAGTGGAAATGAGTTTACCTCTGGATAAGCTTTCCCTTTAGGTCTTGCCAAGCCCATTCTCAAGTATTCCTGTACTTCAGTGTAAGCTTGCATCAGATTTTGCCAAAAAATTTGAAAAAGAAAGAATAGGAATTGCCATAGGATTGGGGATGAAACTGATATGTTGCAGGGGCTGTGCAAGATTTTTAGAAACTGGATGTACAAGGGAATTCAAAATGCTCTAATGTTGGCTTGTATCCTGTTGCCTAAATGTGGAGCCATCATGCAAGCATTGCTGCTGCTCTGGCAGGCTTCCTGTCATGTGTCCACTCTTGTACTGGTTACAAGATCAATTGAGCTCCTGGTCATATTGTAGGAAGCATGTTGGAGTGTGGAGGGTCCTTGAACAGTGACCGTTCTGCACTGTGTTTAGGCAGTAGGGCATTGGACATTAAATGGCAGTGTTACAGCTTTAAAGACACCCCCCCCCCGGGATTTTTGGGGGGCTGTATCTTACGCTTACTCATTTTCTGTATATAGTTAGCCAGAAGCTTTGGAAGCTTAGTCTCTTAAAACATGGTTCATTTGCAGTGATCCCCCCTTTCAAAACAAGTACATTTTTAAAGGTTCCGCTGTAGCTTTTATAAATCCAAGTAGGTGTGCTTGTGAGCTAGCATTAGCAACTTTTTATCAGCAGCCTGATCCATGACAAGTTAATTACACCACTTATGCAGCAACAGCACAGATGCTCTATAGGAAGCTATAGTAGTTATACTGTAACTTGTGTTGCTGTGGCTACTTTATCTCATGATAACTCTGTAATTAACTTGTCACCACTGTTTAATGCTTAACGTATGTAGAGAATCAGTTAATGGCATTACTAAAGCGATAGTAGCCTGAAGGAGAAGCTCGTGCCCACTGGGAAGGCTATCAGGGATTGTTTAAACACAAAACATCCAGGCCTGACCTGGAAAAGCATTAGGAAGCTTGTTCCTTCATTAGGAAGCATTGGATAGAATTTTAAGACTTGTTACCGATACAGATGGAGCAAGTGCTCAGCAGTATTCTTGGAAGCATAAATTTTGGAGTCACATTAATTTCCAACTGCAAAGAGCAAAAGTAAAGCAGATGCTTTTTCATCTAAGACAGGAATCCTACCCCCACTTACTTGGAAGTAAACCCCATTTAGTCCAATGGTATTTTAACTTCTGAATAGATATGCCTATGGTTGTGCCATAAATGATTTCTACATTCCTGTAGAAATAGTTTTTCTTAACGTTACCATGTATGTTCCTGTACGGTTAACAATGTTGTTCTTTCTGAACAATACACAAGTACTCTGTATACCACCCTAGAGACTACTAAACTAAAAGATGACACCCTAATGCATGTGTTGAATGTTAAAGCTTAAGTTATACAGTGGTAGTTTCTCTCAGATCAGAGCTGAATCGTAGTCTTGTGGGATCCAAGTACAGTTCTTTGCTATACCACTCTCAAGAATAGTAAGCCATTCTGGCCATGATGCAGCTACCCTGTTTCCCCGAAAATAAGACCTAACCTGAAAACAAGCCCTAGTATGTTTTTTCAGGATGCTCGTAATATAAGCCCTACCCCAAAAATAAGCCCTAGTTAAGTGAAACCCCGCCCTCCACCATTGTGCAGCATTGTGCAGCAACTAGAAGATGACATGACTGTAAAATAAAACATCCTCTGAAAATAAGCCCTAATGCGTTTTTTGGAGCAAAAATTAATATAAGACCCTGTCTTATTTTCGGGGAAACACGGTACAGTATTTATAATGAGATTCAGTTTCTTGCTGGTGTCCATGAACAATGATGAATTTGCATGTTTTGAGAAAACTTACAGAGCAAACTATAGCCTTGATGCATCATAGATATAAATTCTGAATGGCATGTTTGTGAACGCATCATGTACTTTTAAAGATCTCTTGTGTTAGAATAATTTCCTGTTTGTAACACTTGTGTAGTCAGCAGAGATCCAATGCAGTCTGTATTGCCCATTCCCAGAAGTCGAAGGGTGAAACTGAATGCACGTTCTACCAATAGCACAACTCGTAAAAGCAAGCACTTGTTAAATCTATTTGTTTTTATTATAGACATCGATCTGCCAGTCGCAATAATGCATTTATGGACATTTTTCTGCAAGCGCAGCGCTGGTGGCAGTTTTTACTGACAAATTGAGTCATATGGACAGTAGTTCAAAATAAGCTTACTTTATTGACAGATTGTGCAGTTTTCTAGTTCACTGAGTGTTCTTAAGGTATCTTGACTGGCAAAAATAATATAGCAGAAAGGTAAGACAAGTGGTCTAATTTTTGAAGGGTGGAATTTATAAAATACGTTGAATGGTGAGCCGTGTTCCTCAGTTACTTAAGTTGTTGTGAACTTTTAAAGTATAATTTCATTCAGGTGTGATATGAATGAATATTACGTAAGAGCTTATAGTGTCCAAAATCATATTTCATCTCTTCTAAGGCAGTGGGAATAAGTGTAGAACAGCTTTGCTGTGAAGTTTAGAAAGTCATTAGAAGATCTTTGAGAGTACTGTGATGAGCAGCCGTGGTTACGTATCTTACAGAAGTCTGTCTAATCTTCTTTAAGGTACCTGAACTCGTGGGAACTATAAATGCAGTGTCTTTCTCTCCCCTCTTCTATAAATGAAAAGGGTCCAAATAGTGTACCATTTTCTCTTAGGAAAGGTACACTGTAAACCTTGATTTTTAAAAACGTTTATTTTCTGTACCTTTTCCTTTTTGACATGGGATGACCTGAACAAAACTTGGCATTCCAAATGTAGCTGCATGCTGTGATAGTGACTCTTTTTTGTCATAGAACTCACCCATCTTAAAAACAAACAAACAAACAACCCCCACATCATTGCTGGCATTTTCATTGAACTATAGTAAGGTTTCTGTCTTCAGTTTGTCACCACCAGTTCAGACCTATTAGTATATATGCAAGTTTAGGAGCTCTGTTCTAATGGATGTTACTTTGCACTGATAGTGAAATAAAGTAACTTTATACTTGTGTACATTTAAGTTTGTCATGATGTGTATTCTGTAGGCATCCTTCAGTCTCGAGAGACTATGGTAACGTGTTCTGAATAGAGGTCTTGGAAACGCGTCTAATGTGGCTGAGAAGGCCAATTCGAGAGTGACAATCCCTTCCACACTGAAGACAAATACAATCTCTCCCCTGTCCAGCTCCCTGATTTTGCTGGTTTTGGGACTGCCTCTTTGCCTCAGCCTGCTGAACAAGTGTCTCTTCAAATTGGGAGAGGCCATGCTGCACCGCCTGCCTCCAGGCTGAACGCTCAGATGTCAGAATTTCCCGTCTGTTGAGGTCCATTCCTAAGGCCTTCAGATCCCACTTGCAGATATCCTTGTATCGCAGTTCCCTGCACTAATTCTCCATACAGGAGATTTTTTGGAATCCGACCGTCAGTCATTCTCACGACATGCCCAAGCCAACGTAGACGTCACTGTTTCAGTAATGTATACACTTAATTGGACACTTCCTTATGTTTGCCATTTTGTCTGTTCATTCACGTTGGAAACATTTGTTTGCACCTAGGGCCATTTACTTGGACTTTCATGGACCTGGTGATTTGGAACTCATTAAGAAACCTCTCTTTGTCACAAAATTTCTGGATAAATTAAGTTACTTCTCATTATTTATGAGTAAATTGAATAAAGTCACATAAATTGTTGGAGGAACCAGCTGCTTGTTTATTCTCCTTCGTTGTGAAAATAGTCTGTATACTCTTATCCCTTGTTTCTTGCTCTTTAATCATCTATGGATCTGCACTGTTACTCCATTACTATTAATTTGAAATACTTGATGCAGAACCTTGTGAAAACCTTTTGGAAACTTCTTCTCTGCAAAATGGCATGTCTAAAGCTATCTGCAGATGTTGTTGTTTTAACTTATATACTGCCCCATAGTGCTAGAGCACTCTCTGGGCAATTTACAATTTAATAATGCAAACAGCGCTTTGCCCCCAGTGGGCCAGGTACTCATTTTACCAACATTAGAAGGATGGAAAGCTGAGTCAATTAAATGAGCTACCTGGATCTGTCAGGATCAAACTCAGGTTGTGAGCAGAGGCTTGACTGCAGTACTGCAGTTTAACCACTGCACCATGGAAACGTGAAAAGAAAGTCTGTTGTTACACGGTGCATATGATTCAAATGTGGAATGGGAGGAATATGAATCAAGGTGAGTCTGAAATTGTAAAACAACAAATTGAACATTTAAACATTGCAGTACTTGGCACAAGCAGTCTAAAGCAAGTAGGAGTGGGATATTTTTAATCAAAGTATTTTACTTCAGGAACAACAAATTCAAAATGAACAGTGTGAGTCTGATAGCAAGGTGTAAAGAAGCACAAGCATTTAGACTATAGGTTACACTTCAGGACAATCAAAAGTTGTGTCACAGCCATCATTTTTAGGACAAACCATAGCTTTTCACAGACAGCCAAAGGCTTTGCTGTAATCTATAAACTGCAAAAAAAGAGTATGTTTCAGTAACAAACAGACATTTGCAATATGATCTCTAGTGCTTCTTTATTTTTTGACCCCGGCTTGAACATCTGGCATTTCATACTCCATATAAGGTAGAAGTGGTTGTTGTAGTTTGTTTTATGAATAAAATTGTGATATCAATGGTACATATTAGACTACTGTTAGAACTAAATAGAGAGAGAAGATGGTTTCTAAGGTGCATTTTACTTATCTGTTCAAACTATAGACAAAATATATAATGTGGTGATTTTGCACTGTATATTTAGTCTACAGGTTTGTATTGGCTTGCATGTTTAGTGAGATGTCAATTGACAGTTGTGGATTGGATGTGTGACAGGACCCAGTTAGGGCATTTGAGAAGTACAAAGGAATATTTATGAATGGAACTACAAGCTGCTGCTTATGATTCCTTAATGGAGAAGTTCTGTTTTGTGTATAAGGGTGCGTATGAGACATAGTTAGTTTGTAAGAGCTAGTGCCTGGTGATAATGCTGATCCCTATTGCATATTCTTACAAAATTAACTTGCGGTAATTTTATTGAAACCTTCACAATGAGAGATAAAAGAGTCTCATTGTGAACATGTATTTCTGAAATGGTATACAGAGATTACTGTACAACAGCTTTTAAACCCAGGTCTAAGTTGTGTTCTGCTCCTGGTAGACCTACGGATGGTAAAAAAAAAAAATGTTTTGGTTTTTTAAATATATGAATTTAGCATTGCATGTTTATCTCAATTGAAGTGACCATATAGCATAGCTGTTCATTAGAAGCCGTAGTTTGCTGGTAGTTTTTAACAAATGATGGCTCAAATCAACATGCTATTAGGATTTTAACTGTTTAGATTTCAAGATATGTACCAAAGAAATATTAAGGATAGTGAGTTCTGCCCCCCCCCTTTCTGTGATGACTACTAGCAAAAAAGGAGAGAAATATTCATTTCAGATTTTAGTGCATTTAGAGATCGTATTATATACACACTGATGAAGTAATGTCTGTGCCAAGACAGAATATACCAGGAATATATTCAGTTTGTCACATTTGGAAATAACTAGGGTTTACATTGCTTGACTTCTGTCGTGTTAATTGTTCGAGGAATTTGCAAACTCCCTTCCTTCAGCCTGTTCTTACAGTAAATACAGAATTAATGCTATCTTGTAAATGGTAGTGTTGACTAATCAGTTGCCATTATAATGATATTTAAATTGTCTTGTGTGATGTAGATCTAACAGTGCAAAATGCAAGCAATGAAATAATTATCTTCAGTACTGAGCACATTCAGATGCAAGGTACTACTTAAGCATTTATTTACAATGCGTTGCAGTAGTTCAGTGTTCATGAATTACTTGAATTCACTCATGAAACCATTCCAACTGCTTATTTTATTATGGGGCTATTTTTTTTATTTATTTTTGGCACAGACACTCAAAGCACCCTGGCAAAGCATCTCCTAATGAGGACCTGTTGCTACCCCATTGATTTCAGTATGCCTGTCTGAAGGCCACCGGCAACTGCTATGACTACGGACATCTTTCCAAACTGAAACATAAACAGTCCTCAATAGTCACTCATGATTCCATCTCACTTGCGACTAGGGAGTGCTAGTTTCACATTGTATACCTTTTCTAAAATGTAAGACACCCCCCCCCCCCCCGACTCCCTTCCTCTTGAGATATCAGTGATAGGCAATCAGCATGAGGGACTGAAAAGCTGTATGCTGCTTACATGATGAAGAGCAAAATTCCTGATCTGGGAATCTGCAAGTGTGTTCAACTAAGTGTATTTACAAGTGCTTCTTTCTGATCTCCCATCTGAATGGGAGAGGATGTTTGGGGTTGGAGTTGGATGCATCCTTACCAGCTTTCAGGCTAAAAGACCTGAATAGGGCTAAAGAATCTCCTGGAGGTTAACTTTTTCTTGTGCAGTAAAATAAGCAAAATATTCTTGCTGCACCTGATACAAAGCACCTGTGGAGTGAAATGCAAGGTTAGAAGTAGAGGGGGCTTCTGTTGCACTTTACGGATTGTGTCCGGATTGTATGGATTGTGGGGTTCAAATGGGACAACTGCAGATATATGGGGTTTCTGGTTAAGAGCTCTTGTGCTCTAAAATTGGAACTAGATGACAGTCACGTTCTTCAATACTAAAGATAAGAAGATTACTACCATAATAATTGCAAATAAAACAGTCCTGTGTTAGTGGATATGCTTTGTTTTATATTGTCCCATTAATATTTAAAATGTGGATTTGAATTCTTTTCAGCTATCTCCATTTAGTAGTTGTTGATAATTCCATAGTGAGTCTCTCTAAGAATATGATTAACCCTAAGGGTCATCTTATAATGTAATTATTAATGATTGATTCTGTTTATCCTTGAAATCAATATAAAAAGCAAAATTGCTTGGCATATATTTGGGTTTCATTTCTCGCATTTGGTAAACATGAGAACTGCTGTTGGCTTTATATATGAAAACGCATTTGAGGGATCTAAAAGTGTTAAGCTTAGATTTTAAATAATTACGGTGATATGTGGTGGTTTGTACATGACATATGTTAATACGGCCAATAGTGTTAACATCTCCTGCCACTAATAGTTAGGGTGGGGATGTATAGTAATTGATCTTCCTGGGAGTGCTGTAATGTAAAAACAATTCAGGCTGTTTGAAGTATATTTTACAAGTGTGCATTGGGCTTTTGGGATGTTACATTGAAAAACCCAATTGTACAGTTACCATGGGAACCCAATTAGAATAGATTGCTTGGGTTTTTTAGTCTTTTCATCTTGACCAAAAATCTAATGTACTTTAAATGTTTTCATATGGAATTTTATTCATAGTCTGGATTGATGTAATAATAGCTTTTTTTGAAAATTCCAAAATCAGCCACTATCAAGTGTTCCATATCAGGGCTTCCCTGCTCCTTTGGAGAAAGATAGTCTTTTGGCATATACATATATTTTTATACATTGTATTGATTCTACCTTTCATTTTTAATTACACATTGTGCTTTTTTTAGTTGTGTGAAATATAGTGTGTTTTTAAAAGAAATATACTTCAATAATTCCAAAAAGGAGGAGTAGACAAGAACTGAGCTCTCTGTGGTACAGCTTCCTCTTTTTTGGTAGAATATGTTGACTGGTTTTAAATATTTAAATGCTTTCAGAAAGAAGAGATGGGAATACTCAGCCTGTACAAAGTAGGTAGGACAAGAAGCACTGGGATTAAATGACTAGAAAGCAGAGCTAGGCTAGACATTCATGAGATGTGTAATAATATTTTAGCAAAGGAATGAGCTGTTTAGGGAAACTGCGGGATCTCCTTGAGGCTTTCAGGAAAAGAGCATTTTTCTAGCAGGAGCTGGGAATTCCTCAGTATCTCCTTGTGTTTTGAAACTTGACATTCCAGACAGTTCATTGAAAGTATGGAGCAAAAGGTGGAAGCAGAATTTATGCAAGTAACGACACCAAGATTTATGGAACCTGATGAGGTGTATGGTAAATGAAGGTGTTTTTTAATTTTAAATGTGGAGCAATTTAATTGTGATTTTATACAAGTGCCTCTGTTTGAGAAAATGAAGGTGGATTTTAATTTCAGCCATATTTAGTGCTCTTTCTCTCATGCTGGGATGTCTTATAGCGACAAGCTAAGGCACTTCTAATGTCCAGCTGTGAAAGCAGAGCCCTAGCTTACTTTGGAACAGTTTCCAACAGCATTCCTTGATCTCCCAAGCAGAGAATACACTCAGCCTCAATCGGTTTGCCAAATAACAACACAGCTCTTGGAGCTGTGTCTGGCTGTGTGAATTGTCAAAAGCATCCATGACATTTCAAGCCAACCAAATAGCTAAAGAAAAATTACGACTCCTGACTGAGTGATGCTATCAATTTTCTGAAGCCCAACATTCCTTCCTCCTGCTTTCTGAATGTGCTAAAGCCCATACTTGGCAGAGGATTCTGAAAGTTCAGTTTTTCATAACTCTTTTTCCTGTGTACACAAACCAGGTTTGCTTATTTCCGTAGACAAAAGAAGGACCTATAATAAAATATTGAGGGTTCCAAAAGTAACTTCCTTCAGGATATTCAATTCTTTCCTTATGTCTGCCCTGGACAACAGTCAGTTCAACATTCAACAGTCCAAGGGAACATGCTGGTTTTTCATTTGCTGAGCTGTTGCGGGTGTCCCATCACCATTCACCTGTGCAGTTTTCTTCCCAATATCTGGGAGTTCACACAAGTCTACTCATATATCCAGCTTATAAAGAGATGGTGCTGTTTGGCAACTTAAGGTTTGACGTTTGCTAATGGAGTGTGTTGCTAGTGTATTATCACTGCACGAGAGTGCAGTGATGTTATTGTGCAACAGAGCAAATCACCATTCTACAAGGCAATTCTAAAGATGGAGGCATTCCAAACAAAAAATTATAATATGAAACTGGACTTTGAATCACAGGATACCCTCTTGTGCACATGTTAAAAAACAACCCTGACAATTGTTTTGTGTTTGGGTGAGAAGTGGTTAACTGATGGAAGAAGGAGTTAGCTTCTGGCATTTCCTCTTGCTTGACATAGCATGTTGAATAATAATGAGTGCAAGAGGGTATCCTGTAGACCAGTGGTCCCCAACCTTTTTGGGACCGTGGACCGGCTGAGCCTCTGAGGAAGCTCGGGTGCATGCGTGAAGGGGTGGGGGAGCGCTCACGCCGGCGCTGGCACGTGTGTGTGTGTGTGTGTAAAGCAGCTGTGGGGAGGGGAGTGCGTGCGGGGGGGCGGGAGGTCATGCCACCGGGCCGCGGACCAGGGGTTGACGACCTCTGCTGTAGACCATCTGATCTGCTGCCATTGGTGTTGCATTCAGGCTGCTGTTTGCTATGTAAAGCTTGGCATCCTTTTTCCTGCTGGCAGAATGGGCACAATATTATGCAGCAATATTGAGCCATTTCCTGGCGTTTTGAAACATGGATACAAAAGCACAATATTCCACATTCATAAACTGGAGGTTTTTTGAAGAATTGAATATAAACCACAGATGAACTGCGTATGACCCTCCAGGTACTGTTGGACTCCTAAATTCTCGTCTCAGTTGATAGAAGTTGGAGTGTAGAAGGTTGCACATGTTTGGCTACAGACAGATTATGTGGAGACACAGGAGGATGTTTTCTTGGTTATGTATGGAAGTCTTGAAAGTCCAACTTCTGTCTTAATTACCCATATTTTAGTGCCAGGTTTAAAACTCAGCTGTTAACTGGAACTCAAGCATGTGATACTTGGGGAGATCATGGCTTTGTTTCCAATCCTTCAGTTTACTAGTTATTGTTTTATTTCACTTATTAAACAACTGGAAGGAATTAGTATTCTTTCTGTAGTAAATGTGTCTTCTTATTTAAGAAACTTCTGCATAATATTGCCCCTGCCAATTACAGAGATCAGAACAGCCAGTAAGTTGTATTCTCGAAGGCTTTCACGGCCGGGATCCGATGGTTGTTGTGGGTTTTCCGGGCTGTTTGGCTGTGTTCTTAAGGTTTTTCTTCCTAACGTTTCGCCAGTCTCTGTGGCCGGCATCTTCAGAGGACAGGAGTCAGAACTCTGTCTGTGCTCTGTTGAGCACAGAGCCACAGAAACTGGCGAAACGTTAGGAAGAAAAACCTTAAGAACACGGCCAAACAGCCCGGAAAACCCACAACAACCAGCCAGTAAGTTGTTTCACATTTTGTACTTGGCTGATACTTGTTTCTAAGGATTACTTCCCCCCCCCCCTAGAAATTGTTATTGCCATTATATTCCACATGCAGAAGAAGTACATATAAAATAGCGTGCCTGTTTTGGGGCTTTACCAGCTCAGACAGCAGAGATGAGCATTTGAGACAGAGGCCTGTGCTGGAACTGTTCTCCTTGATACCCAGTTTTCTATGTGGAAAAGTCCTTTGTATGGGACATTTTTTTGCAACAGTTCTGACTGTTTGTCCATGTAACTCAGTAGGGTCAACTCTGACTGACAACGGCTTTGTGGGGTCTCAGGAAGAGACCTGGTATCTGAACCTTTTAACTGAAAACATATGCTCTATTAGCGAGCTGTTGTTGCTCCACTGAAGCATATGGAGGAACATTCAATCTCTCAAACCCTTGTCTGCAGCCTGAATTAATCAAGCTCAGACACAAGTGTATACCACGCCAGTGAGGCTTATGCTTGATCCTTGTGTCTTTCGTGGTCTATTAATATTTTTGCACCACCTGGTAAATATTCAAAGAAGAAGGGGCAAATGATTTTCCTGCCCTGCTGTTCTTTGATGGTGGCGTGTATTTGAACTGAAAGGGGAAAACAAAAAGACCCATTTGTGAGTAAACACCCTAGCTTTCTTTGTGCAGAATATTAAATGCAGGTTGTCTCCCCACCACCACCCAATACTGCTTAAAGATGCTATAATGGAGACCGGGGGGGGGGGGGGCAGACCCTGAGTTTTCTTTTGTAAGTCAGCATGCCACATTTTTGTTTCGTATTTGAGTACGTTATAGAAGGATAATACTGACGTGTAACAGGTGGAGGTTTTAGCATATAATCCATTTTTTAGCATTGTGACATACAGCAGACCGGCATTTCATGAGACATATTGACTCATCCACCCAGTGGACCCAGTGGATGAGTCAGTCCCTGATCATTCTGGGTTTGGCCTGGTTTGTGCTGATATTTTTTTGTTGCAGCTTTGAATAGATCATCCTTGAAGTAGGCCTCCCACATTCATTCATGAACACTGGCTACCTCTACAACGGAAATGTTTTCCTGTGGGAAAGCAAGAAAGTAAGTGGATCTTAGTGGAAGTCAGAAATCATATTTTCTCTTTGATTAGTCTGCAGGAGAACTGAAAGGCAAGAAACAACCTTTCTTGAGTCCATCTCATCACTAGAGATCTAGCACTTGACCTCTGATATTCCGTCTTTTTATCAACCTGCCTTTAAGTGCTGTGTTAGGACATAGGGAATTTCAAATTTGCCTGTGAAGAGAAGCTTTAATTTATTTCTTTTGAGAAGAAAGGGATCATTTAGGATTTTTTGTTTGATAATAAAAATGTAAGGCGTTCATTACACCAGCATGACAAAATGCAAAGTGTGTAATTCATGATTGACAATATTTAAATAATGCTACAACGCTAATTGATTATTTCTGATGGGGAGGGGTGTGGATTTTTAGTATGTCTTAAATGTTGCTTTCATTGCTGCTTTTGCTCTCTCTCTTTTTTTTTAAAGTTGTAAGGTATCTTCCCTTCTTTCTAGGGAAAATAGTTTTAAAAATATAATAAATCATAAACCATAATAAGGTGCTTATTTAGAGTGAGGGCAGTTTGAAGTTAAAATACTGTTGCTCGGTTCTGTCATTATGTTGTAACCTCTTCACCTTTGATAGTCTGGCAATGTTCTGTAAAAAGAGGGAGAGAGATAGGAAGGGGGGTGAGAAAGAAAGGGAAGGAAGAAAGGAGTAGAAAGGAATAAAAAGAGAGAAAGACCATGTGTTGAATAAACAGGAAAGAAAGACTAATTCTGTTCCAGAATCAAAAGAATTGCTGATCTTAATGTGGAGATGAAAAGGCATTTTGGCCTGTTCCAAACGGGTTAAATTTCAACATTGTGGCCTTCTGATCTCAAAGTACTTTGTATACCTTTAACTCAACTATCAGTTAAAGCAAAGTTTAAAAAAGTAATCTGGCATGATGAAGACTTAAAAATCAATAAAGACTACTTTTTGGTGGATCAGAAAGGAACATTGAAAAAGATAGTCATGGATGGGATGAGAAAGAGGAGCACCCTTTTTGACTATAGTACTTGAAATGATAGATAACAGAAATATGATAACATTGATTCTTGAAAAATAATTTCTGTTCTTACAAGACACCCCAATTGAGCAATTGCAAACAAAAGACTTGGTTTAGAAAATTAAGTATCTCCTCCCACCCAATTTTATTTTTGAAATCTAGGTCTTGGCTAGTTGTATTACCTGTACTAAATTGGGTTAGCATGATTGAAAAGGATATCATTTCTATTCAGGCCGCTCAAAGCTCTTTATTTTTAACACACATTTAACTAAAACACTTGGGAGAAGTCCACTTCTTCTTAAGGCTTCAACATCCCCACCCCTCTAATTAAGATCTGAGAATACTCCCTGTACACGTGTCTGACTTAGCAGAGAAAGACCCCCAGAAAACAAAACGAAGCTGAGCTTTGCAATCTTAATATTACATTGACTCTCTTCTTCTTTTGCTAAAATTGTGAGTGGTAGGGTATGATGGACCACCATATGAGACTTGCTTAGATACATTGTGTGCTTACGTCATTGGGCACAGGTCTTTTATGTGGCTTGCTGTAGCAAACAGTAATGATTCCCTTATTTTGCCGCCCCCCCTCCCAAAAAAACAAAAGAAACCAAACAAGCAAACAAACCTCTAGTGAAAGTAAATCAATCAATCGATCGATTGATTGGCATCCCCGGTGGTAACTCACTATGATGATTAGATATGTCATCTATATTTTTCTGTGAGGTGGACACAAAAATCTTTTGTGTCTGATCAGAAATTTAAGCACACAGAAGAGTGATAAAAAATTCACTGTCAATAGGTGGGGCAATTTAGAGGACTTGTTCACCAAGAGCTACTCTGTGCATGTTATAGCGAGTTGCCACTTGGTAAATGGTTGTTTGTGTCCATCTTTGATAGAAAACAAATACAGTTAAATTTGTTAACAATTGCTATTAACAGCTATAAAACAAATGGCTGGTACATTTGAAATGTGGCGTAATCTTGGTCCTAAACCAACTTACTTGGATATTCAGATGTTTTCTAGCTTTCATGTAAATATGTTTAACATGGAGGAATCCTGTCCTCAGTTGCTGTCAGTTCAAAATAAACAAACAAACACCTTGCTATCTAAATGGAAGCAAAGATGCCATAGTGGCTTTATAGAAATCACTGCTAGCTTTACATTGTTCTGTTTGTTTTTATTCTTTTATCTTTCCTTATATCTCAGGTTACTTTCAATGTAGATTTTGTTTGATATCAGGAAGGAAGCAAGTATGTATATGGAAAAAAGAAAAGGGTTGTTTAGTGGCTTGAGTACAGTATATTTTAAGCAATATTTTTACAGGCTTTCGGATGCGTCTCAAGCTTTTCTCTTATCCTGTGGATCCCCGTTTTACAGGGCAAGCGATGAGAGAAGTCTCGTAATGTCGTCTTTTGATTATGACTCATTGCAGATGATAGATGACCTACTGAACTTCAAAATTCCTGTTTGCTCACAAGAAAAGAAAAATTCCCATACTCTATTTTGTATTGTGTTCTCTAAAATCCTGTGTGTGTGTGTGTGTGTGTGTGTGTGTGAGAGAGAGAGAGAGAGAGAGAGAGAGATATTTCATGTCATAAGAGAAAAAAGCAAGGTGGCTTCTACCTTCTCTGTTAGCTGTTTATGAAATATATACCAATGTATTTTTCCTAACAAGTTTAATATTTCTTTCTCATAGGCTAAGCTCCTGCTGCATACTTAACATGGCATCAAAACTGCATCAAAAAGTAAGTTGCTGTTGGTGGGTGGGGAGACCAGCAGATTTAGGTCCACACACAAAGTAATAATCCTGCAGAAGAATTCACATAACATAGTTGGCATCTTTCCCCAGTGTCCAGCAGTCAGTGTTAAGAATCCAGTTGACAAGATTGATGCTGCATTGTAAATCTCAGTAGCTCTGTCATGGTTGGTAACAGGCAGCAGTGGACCTTTCCGCATCACATATCTATCTTCCACAGAGCATAACCTAATTGAACACTGCTGTATTTGGGGGGTTAACTTAGCAGTTTTCTGCCCTTCTATGATTAAATTAATATTCTTTTTTTAAAAGTAACTAGCAAAAGAGAAATTGTCCAACTTTATATTTGAATTAATATTATGAATGGAAGGAATAAATGTAAAATAAATGATTTCTTCCAATAATTTTTAGAAAATTGTATTGTGTACAAAGTTTTAGTTAAATATTAATAACAATAATTTTTTTATTTTTGTTGTAAGTAAAGGGCATAGTAAATAAATATAAGTAGCTGATATCCCATATGAGAGGCAACATATTTTAGTATGTAGACTGTATTTATGCTTGTTTCTTTACAGGCTGACTTTGTAATTACCTTTCTGTTTTCTTTTTTCTTCTGATTTTTCTTCTTGTGTGGGTCTGCCGAAAGCCACATGATGTTTGTATCCAGAAGATGTGAATAAGTTTTCACTTGGTTTATTTGGTAGCTTTGTACCCGCTTAGTATAAACTCAAGGTATAGCCCTCTCCCTCAAGAAAAAAATGAATTGATCTAGGCAACAGCGTTAATTGATTTTCTCCACTATCTTCTGTTTGTTTTGTTTATTACCTGTCAATCTCTTGGCAGTCATTAATAGTTGTTATGTGCCACCAAATCGATTCTGACTTATGGCAACCCTTTCCAGGGTTTTCTAACTACGGAGATACTCAGAAATGGTTTACCACTGCCTTCTTCTGGGGGGCACTCAGGGACTATGCAGCTAACCTAAGGCAACACAATCTGTGCCTTCTCCTGGGAGGCCCAGTATGGAATCAAACTCCTGACCTCTGGTACTGCAGCCAGGTACCCAACTCACTGAGTTATCCAACCAGCTTGAAAAACTTGGTGCACTGAAAGAAAATGAGGGAACTGTGTGTGGGGTGTGGTTTTAAAATAATACGGAAAGAAATCTAAGACTTTAAAACTTTCTGTAGGAAGAGATTAAAAAAAGTGGGTTGATATTTAGAAAGCATTGCAAATGACAGTCTTTTATTCATTTGGGATAAGAAGTTGAAATAGTGAAAGATTTGACCTTGGCTCAATCATCAATCCAAACAGAGATTGCAGCCAAGAAATTAGAAGAAGACTGAGACTCAGAAAGGTGACAATAAAGGAATTAGAAAATTTATTTGTTTATTTATTTATTTATTTATTTATTTATTTATTTATTTATTTATTTATTTATTTATTCAATTTATACCCCACCCATTTAGACCAAGTCTACTCTGGGCGGCTAACAATAAAAATAGCATAATAAATTAAAAACAACAATAATTATATCATTCAAGATGGGAAAATAAAAATAATCAAGTGGTGACAGGAGGGAAAGCCTGCCTAAAGATCCAGGTCTTAAGTTGGCTCTTAAAAACACGCAGCGAGGGAGCCAGACAGATCTCTGAAGGGAGACTGTTCCAAAGGCGAGGGGCCACTGCCGAGAAGGCCCGGTTTCTTGTTCTTTCTCTCCGGGCCTCCCTCGGCGTAGGGCCCCTCAGCCGTCCTTCCTGGCTATAACGAGTGATTCGAGTAGATCTAGGTGGGTGGAGGCGTTCCGCTAGATATCGAGGTCCTAAACCATTTAGGGCTTTATATGTCATCATTAACACTTTGAAATCAATGCGGAAACGAACAGGCAGACAATGCAAGGCAGCCAGAGTGGGGTAAATATGCTGATATTTTCTCGTGCCACTAAGGAGTCTGGCCGCCGCATTCTGCACCATTTGAAGCTTCCGCATCAATCTCAAAGGTAGCCCCACGTAGAGTGCATTCCAGTAGTCTAATCTCGAGATTACAAGCGCATGGACCAAAGTGGTGAGCGCCCCAACATCAAGATAGGGACGCAGCTGGGCAATCCGCCACAGATGGAAGTAGGTGGAGCGGACCACTGACGCTACCTGGGTTTCCATGGTGAGCGCCGGATCCAGATGAACCCCCAAGCTGCGAACCTCACGGTGAGAGTCACCCCCCCAAAAGAGAGGGAGTTTCCCAAACCACCAATTGAGGGGCCACCCACCCTCAGGACCTCCGTCTTGTCCGGGTTCAGCCTCAGTCCATTCTCCTGCATCCATTGCAGTACAGCCTCCAGACAGTGCTGAAGGGACAGAACGGCATCCACTGTGGTTGGAGAAAAGGAGATGTAGAGCTGGGTGTCGTCAGCATACTGGTGACACGAAGCCCCACACCCCCTGATGACCCCACCCAGCGGCCTCATGTAGATATTAAACAGCATTGGGGAGATAATTGACCCCTGCGGAACCCCACAATTGAGACTCCACGGGGCCGAAACACTCTCCCCAAGCTGGACTCTCTGAGGGCGGTCCCCCAAGAAGGATCGGAGCCAGGCAAGCGCCAAACCACCGATTCCCAACTCAGAGAAAAGATAATCAAGTGTAAAGATGTGTCACTGGACCTAGACCAAAATCATCCACACTCTTGTATTTCTGATCACCATGTATGGGTGTGAAAGCTAGATAGTTAAGAAAGCTGACCGGGAAAAAATTGATTCGTTTGAAATGTGGTGCTGGGGGAGAGCTTTGTGGATACTCTACACTGTCAGAAAAGATGAATAAGTCGGTCTTAGATCAAATCAAGCCTGAACTATTTCTGGAGGCAAAAAAGTTGAAACTGGGGCAGTCCTACTTTGGGTACATCATGAGAAGGCAGGAATGTCTGGAAAAGATAATAATGCTGGAAAAGGTAGCAAGAATAGAGAAAGAACAAACATGAGCTGGATTGACTCCCTAAATGAAGCCATAGGTTTGAGTTTACAAGAGCTGAGCAGGGCAGTTGAGGCCAGGACATTTTGGAGATCACTCATTCATAGGGTCTCAATAAGTTGGAAACGACTTGCCGGCACACCATCACCACCACCACAAATGCACATCACAGATTTTTCACATTTTGTTTCTTCCCACAGAAAGCTTTGAAGATACTTAAATTGTTTTTGCCTATTTTAAAATTCCTCATTCCTCATAGTTTTCTTCTCCTTTTTTCAGAGCACCAAGACTAGGCAAAAAGAGGTGGAACTATACAGAGAGGGGCCAGCTCAGTTACCAGTGATTCCCCTTCAGTTCTGTGATACAAAGCAAACTGGTTACAACCCTGAAGTTTATTTTAGACATGATGTTTACCAGATAAAGGGGAAACTTGTTTTTGAAGAGTTTACCAAATGCTGTAACCAAATGGATCGCTTGGTGTGACCGTATGATTGCACTTCTCTATCTGTTGTTAGTAGAGCTGGCAAGAGGAAGCTGTGAGTGAAGCTGAACTGACACACTTGAAACTGGGCAATCTGGCCTTCACTGAAAAGGTCCCTGTGACATAGGGAACATAAAGTAAGGCAGAAAGCTTTCTCAAAACATAGAATCTTCTCTCTCCCACACACTCTATCTGTGATAATGATGAACATTTCACTCCTTTATTGAAGCAGTTAATAAGCATGAAGAGATCTGGAGCTATCAATCCAAATGGCCATTGAACATTCTGTTAACAGAACACTGAGCATTCTCTTAACAGTTCTGATGTAGAGACCATGCTTCATTATCATCAGACTTGAAAATATACACATCTAAACTTTGAGGAAAATTATGTTTTTTGTGTACTTGCTGAGAAAGCGGGACATTGATTCTTTGGAAATGCAAGTCCTGTGAAAAATGGTGCAGTTTTGTGTTCTCATAGTTCATATGTTCCCACATAAAAATGGGGTAGTGGGAGTTGAAAAATTGTATTACACCAGCATAAAAACTCAGTAGGATTTTGGTCATTATGATATATTTTTATTCCCTCCCTGATGTTAAAAAAATTGAGATGGCTTAGAGGCATAATTTAAAACAAAACAAAAATAAATTTTGCAGTAAAGATGTTAACATCATCACAGTAATCAGAGTCACTAAAACCCTCGTAATAAGCATCCTAAAGCTTGGAACTCTGGTATGAAGAGATGTTCCTTCATACCCTTCAACATTCCCTCTAATTCTCTGGAGCTCTGCGTGGAGGCTCCGCCCCTTGCATGTGGAGTTCCAGCTGCAAACAGAAGCAAATGAGTGGATACACTTGCTTGGCTGTGCACTCTCAGTGGAGCGGCGTGCTCCCGTGCAGCTTAGAGGGAACACTGATACCCTTGCTAACAGCAGCAAGAATGGGAAGTGATCATAACTCTAGGGGGGACTGAATTCTAGAATCTGGCATTAACATAGAAGCCACCCCCATCTCTCATGATTGTGACGTGAGATTCCACAGGTTATAAACTTTTCAGAGGGCACACAATTGGGTGGAATTGCTAATACCCTGGAAGACAGAAGCAACATTCAAAAAGAGGGATAAGTGCAAAGTTCTATACCTGGTGGGGGAGGGAACCAAACACAGTTACAAGTTAGCTCAGTAATATTACAAAGCTAAATATGAGCCAACAGTGTGATGAGGCTGCAAAAAAAAGGCCAATGCTATTTTAGGATGCATTAACAGAAGTACAATCTCCAAATCCCGGGAAATACTAGTTCCCCTCTGTTCAGCTGTGATCTGGCGTCATCCTGAGTACTGTGTCCAATTTTGGACAATGCACTTTAAGAAAGATGCTGACAAACTGGAACAAGGAGGGCAAGAAGGATGATTATGGAATTGAAAACCAATTGCAATGAGGAAACATTGAAAAAACTGGGCATGTTTAGCTTTAAGAAAAAAAAGATTGAGGGGAGGTATGATAGCACTTTTCAAATACTTGAAAGATTGTCATACAGAAGAGGGGCAGGATCTGCTCTCAATCAACAAAGTGCAGGCCATATAATAATAGGCACAAGTTACAGGAAACCAGGTTTTGATTGAATATCAGGAAAAAAAGTCCTAAAAATTAGAGCAGCATAACAATGGAAATACTTACCTTCGGGGGGGGGGTAGTGATGGTGGTAAGTGCTCTAATGCTAGAAGCATTCAAGAAAAAATTAGACAACTATCTGTTAAGTATACTTTGATTTGGATTCCTGCATTGAGCAGGGGGTTGGACTCAATAACCTTATAGAACCACTCCAACCTCAATATTCTATGATTTTATTAAACGTGTAACTTTTTAGGTTACATGCAAATTTATCAAATTGTAACTGTCTGTCTTTAGCAATCCCACTCTATATATACTCTCATTTCCTTTCTCACCACTAATTGAAACCCTCTCCCTCTCTCTCAAACCATACCTGTCTGAAACACGTATTTCGATATTATTATACCCTATCCTATGACTAAAGATATGACCTTTCAAAGAGAGCAGGAAATCTTCTAGAAGAAATAGAATCCCAAATCTGATTCAGCTTTTCTGCTGACCTCCATTGTGTGACGGATAAATTTCAGGTTGCTCACATTTGTCCAGCCTGTTATCAAACCATGGCAGCTCTGAAAGGTGTCAACTGCTTCCTCATTGTTAAGTGACATGGTACAGTAGAGCTGGATGTCATCAACATGTGACCAGTACCTCACTTCACAGCTTCACATGATCTTTTGCATCATTTTCATATAGATATTGAATACAGGGTGTGTGTGTGTGTGGGGGGGGGGCACAACAGAACCAAATGGGTTTTGATAAACAAAAGCCCACAGTGCTAATAAGGATGATTAGAATTATAGCAGTATAATGCTCTCAGTGCACAACTGAGCTGTGTGATCCAGAAGGGTATTGTGGCCGATGATGTCAAAAACTCCGGAGACGTCCATGAGAACAAATAGGGTATGAGTAACGTATCAAGGTGACTACCGCAGTCTCAGGCCTACATCCCAGCTGCAAGACTGATCAAAACAATTCCCGAAATCATTGTTATCTAGAGGGGTCTGGCAGACCACCTTCTCAATCACTGTAGTCAACAGTGGCAAATTTGAGACTGGCCTGTAGTTGGCTAAGCCCCTTAAGTTGATAATAGGTTTCTTTAAGAAATGTTTTGCTGCTCTTTTCTTTATGATGGCAAAGGCAACCTATTCTCCATAAATAGGCACTCGTCACCCTCTTAACCACAGCCATTGGCCTCCTCTCCCTCAGGTTTAATCAACCCAGAATGACAAGAGGTGAATAAACAGGTGGTAACCTCAACTGCTTCAAATACCTTGTCCACATTCTCACGATCTCAACTCTTCTTAGGGATGTTGGTTCAGATAGCTATATTAGTACTGCATGATTATAGAGCAGATATATCTTACTCTCATGGCCATTATGTACTCTGTATAGTTGAGGAAATTTATATTTATTATTTGTGTATACATATAACACAAGTATACTGAGGTAGAGATTTATATGGTATTTATTTCAACATAAGTTCATATAAGAATTGTTCACACCATTTGTCTGGAATACCAGTTACTATAAAACTATTTGTTTGACTTGATCTTGAAAATGACTATGGAAATAGTCCTATTTGTTTACAAGCAGACACTAGTGCTTCCTGCGGTTTACTTTAAAGGGCAGTGTTTTTAATAGTGTTACTCATATTGCTGGGTGATTTTTTTCCTATTATTATTCTCTAGCCCTGACTCCTCAGGTATAGCTATTTTAGTATTATGGAGGATGATGGATGATGCAGGAAAGTTTCTTTTGAAGCACTTCTGATATTGTGCAATGCACTTGGGGGTCAGCTACACTTGACTGATGCATGATTTATCTGATGTCCCTGCCACTTTCTGAGATAAAGCTGCTGTTTTATCAAAAATGCCAGCAAGTGTGACTTAGAATTTATATGCCTTTTTCCCCCCAAATAATTGCTCTGATTATTTTCCGGTGTGGCAATAAAATGATAAAGGTAATTGCACACAAATGTGAAATAGCACCAAAATACAATAAAATTAGCCTGAATTAACTTGACTTGTCAATGAAGTATTTATGAAATGTATTCTTGCAATAAGGGAGACCAATATTATAGCTGGGAGGTGAGTTATTGCCTTAATGTAATACAGTCTGAAATTTAAAAAAGAGACTGTTACAGTTGAGGGTGATTGTGCTTTTGAAATTAAGTTGAAGTGATTCTTATAATTGGCAGCAATAATGCATTGCAAAGGTAATATCTTTTATTGTGTTATGCCTAGTTGCATTATCTCCTAGTTTGTTCTGACTTGAGCTCTTCAAAGAACATAATAAACAAGTTGTTGAATTTTTTTTGTGGATTTTGATAACAGAGTATTGTGTGAAATATTATGCAGTTTTGATTATAAATCTTGCCATTCTGATTCCTACCTAAAAACAGTTTTTTCAGCTTCTGTGAAACCTCTCTGTGTGTAGGTTTGGATGTGTGTTGAGATTAATTTTTATTAGGTTGATAGTTTCAGAGTTCATATATATATGACAGCTAAAGATAGAACTTTACAAAGATGGACTAACTCAGTTTTCAGTGACTCCCATTCAATTCCATGGAACAAAAAAAAAATCCCTCTTAAGATGTCACTGTAAGGAGCACAGCTGGCATATACGTGCAGGCAGAGTAAGTGCGTTCATCATGTAGCTCTGTCCCAAGAGTCTACAGCAAACTGGGACTTGTTAAAGAAGGGAACAGTCTTGAACTTGGTGCTAGCCATTGTGGCCACACTGGCAGGGGATTATTTAGGATCATTCTCCTATCTGTACATGTGTGGACATGTGTAGATATAGATAGATAGATAGTTTTATGTATTTATGTGGGTATTAAAGTTGAATTGATACGGTATTGTGTTTACCATTGTATGATGCTGCTTTTCTTTGTTACTGAGTTTGGGACAGGGGAAAGAGTCTAATGCCACTTTAGTTCTATGGCTTTAACTTCTGATTATGGAGTATCCTAGATTTTTTTATAATTAATTTTAAGAAGTTGACTTCATAAAAATGAAATGCTGCCATTAAGGCACAATAGATGGGACATGGGTACTAGTGATGCCTTCCTTTTTAAAAAGCTGGCAGCGTATTTTGTTTATTATGGTCATGTTTTATTTCAATTAATCACTCGTTCTGCCCTCAAGTGGCAAGTCTGTAGTGAGCACTGAACCATGGAATGTGGCTGTCATGCTGGAGTCTACCAACAAATATTTTTCCTTAAGAGGAGGAATTATTGCTGTTTCCATTTTATTTTGACTTGGAGCATGTGCACGTATCTGACGTTTAAGCGACAAATATGACAGCCACAGCACTTTCTAGGGTTGCTGGTTTTCTAGTTCTGGTGACACCTTGTATGGGATAAAAAGAGGTTGTCTTGATACCTGTGACTGATGCTGATGAAGCTTTCCAGAGTAACAGGACTAGAGGGAAAGCAACCAAGCTGTCGTAGCAAATTCTCATACTCTGCAGTTATTACCCAAGACAAACCTTGTTAATTGTGTTGTTGTTGGTGGTTAAAAGTCAGGTATCTTTGTCCTTACTCTCAGGATGTCTGCTTAATAAATGGCTTTCTACACAGTTTTCCTGTTCTCAAATATGTGATTCACCAAATTACACAGAAACACGACAGGCTGAATCCAGAGTGACTTGTATGTGAGTAAAAAGCATATGCAGTAGCATTATGTTTATTTAGTTGTTGTTGAATAGTCAGGTCTAGCTGCAAGTCCCCTCTTCTCTTGCCTCATTGCTCCTTGCTATATTTCCTATTTATGCAGAGGGTCCTCAGGCTTCAGGTGCAGCTTTTCTGGGGTGTAAGGAGCTGTAGCATGGCAGAGTATGGAAAGCCATTGGCCACACATAGCACTAAGTATTGGTTTTTAGACTAAGTCCATAGATTTACAGATAGATTGACAGAGTTCTACTCATCTCTCTCTTATTTCAAGTAGCTTCTCAATATCTTCCCATATTGAGCCTTTAAAAAGTAAAATAATAATAATAATAATAATAATAATAATAATAATAATAATAATAATAATAATAATAATAATAATAATAATAATAATAATAATAATAATAATAATAATAATAATAATAATCCTGATTTAAAGGGTGATGGATCCTAACAAGGATCTGCTGTTGCTGTGATGTGTATATCCCAAATGTTGTTCAAACTACAATGTCAAGGGTTGCATATGCAGTTTAATATGCGGGGGTGTTGTGACACAAAAATGATTTGCAGATTTTAACCGTGAAGTGACAGAGAGACAGTTGAATGGCACTGCATTGCACTTGGAGGATCATAGCTTGGTGGTTCTCCTAGTCTTGGACTGTCAGTGCAGGGGCAGAGGGCATTGGTGGGCAGGATAGCTTTATCAGCTATGGCTGATTTGAAGACTTCTCTTTGAATCCTTATCTTCAGAAGCCAGACCATGTGATAGTCATCATATCTGAGTTGCACCCAGCCTAGACTACTGTGGTGTGCTTCATATAGAGCTGCTTTGGACCTGCTGGAGATTCAGACACTTTCCAAAGGCAGCCCCATTTAGAGCGCATTGCAGTAATCCAGCCCTGATGTAATTGGAGGGTGTGTCCTTTTCCTGCTAGAAAGGAATCCAGACACAAGTAACTATGGACATTAATCTGTGACTGTGGCAGATGCCTGCCGAATGGCTAGTGGGAAGAAGGAAGGAAGACAGAATTTATTGATCTTATATTGGTTGTGTAAGATTATAGGACTGATTCTTTTAGTAGTAGTCAATGAAAATGTTTTTGCTGTTAAATGGGTGGGTAATTAAATTGCATGGATGGGATCTATAGTGTCAAGAGTGGATAACTACTAGTTGAATTGTTCCAACAGGAACCTTTACTGGATTTCAGTACTTTACATTCACAAAAGATCAATTCAGGATCTAGTCTGTTGTGCTTCTTCTATTTTATATATAAAATAAAATAAAATGGCAGATATAAAAGTCAGATCTGCCATTTTATTTTATTTTTGCAAAGATCCTGTTCTAATTTTTCCCACCTTTTGGAATTTAATATTATGAGTGGTAGCATTAACAAAATGCCATTCAAGTCATGCTCTATATTTGGCAATGTTTGGTTAAAAGGAGAACTGGAAGTGTCCTATTCAAGAAAGGAGCATATTCAATTAAAAACATCAGAAATATACATCAGCATTCCACATTACTTCCAGCTCTGTCTTATTTCAGAAATGAACTGGTGTAGTCCATTATTCCTGTGCTTTGGGCACTAATAAAGGCATCACTCCATTATATTTTCTCTTGTGTATATATAAAGGTATGGAGATGTCTTTCTTTCTGTATAAGTATGAGTTGGTGTCTTTGGGGAACTGACATCATTCCAATCACATGTTTTGTCTTCTCTTATGGACTCCCATAAGAAATCTATATTCAGGTATTGCTCCTTAACAGCTGGGAAGGGATCACTAATCTCTCTCTCTCTTTCTCTCATATAACCAAGTATATAGGGATTTAATCTCTTGAGCTGAGTCAACAGATAAAGATTATATTCAGGATATTTCAACTTTAATTAGTTTCTTCTCTTCTTGATATCCCTTAAAATCCATGATGGGATTTCAGCATGTTGGGCATTGTCTGCTGTGTTGGTTCTTTGGGCAAACTATGCTTCTGAAAGATTTCCTTGATTCTTTGTGGAATTGGGAGGAGAAAGTCCCAGGTCTAGGTCATTTGTGAGCCACGAACCCACTGGTGAGTATTAGGGTAAATGTTTAATGTCATAGATGTTTTCTAAGTACCAATGTTTGTATATGGATATGTTGAAATGGACCTACTCCAGCACACACTGCGGGTAGCATACTAGAGCACTCATTCTCTGCTCCTAGTTGAAGGGCTTCCATTTGCCTCTGGAGAGAGGTACTGTGCTACATTTGACTCTATTGTGCTGGAAACAACACCTGTCTTCAGCTTTAATACTGGATGGGGAGAATAGTGATAGACTTTTTTCCAGTTACGTGTCTTTGCAAAATTCAGAAAATACTTGGCACTTTTCCAGTTGCACTAAACTGCCCTCAAACTAGGATTGCTAGATTTCTTTCATTCTGAAGAAAAGGCAAACATGCCTTGGAAATTATACCTAAAGTTTATGACTTCTCACTTCAGAGTGTACAGTTAGCAATATGAAGTGGCTAACTGCCAACTTACTAGTGCACTTCTTTCAAATAATACATTGATGCTAAAAGAAAAATAATATTAAGACTAAAGCAGTCGGTGAAGAAAAAAACGGCATTGGACTTCTCTTTTGACTTCTAAAGGATGTTAGAAAGAGCTGAAGGTGAAACTGAAATGTACTCCATTTGGTTCGTTGTTGGGATCGTTCTCTTTGCCCTCAGAAAAAAGTTTCCCTTCCAGGTACATGACTCACAAACTCAATTAGTCTAGACTTTGTGCTTTCATTATGATATAATTAATAGTTGATTCGAAAAGATCTATAGAAGGGGTAACTAGGTAAAGTCTCGGAAAAAACTCATTAGCATAATCTATTTCTTCTGTTTTAATCAGATGTTTTAAAAGTTATTGTGCTCATTAGCAGGTTACATTCCGTTTTTTTAATGGATAATTATCAAAGACTTCTTCATACTGTGATAGCAACTTTTTCTTCTTTTTCAAAAGGCCTTTTGAATTTAAGTGTTGGAACACCTTTTTATTTCTTTTCAGAAATAAGTGAGAAGATCACACTAATTTAGACATACAAACCTTTATAGAAATCTGGAACACTTGAGGCTAGCTTTACTATATTAAGTTTGCGTTTCATTCCTCAGTTAGAAATGCAGAATAAAACCTACATTTTATAATTTTTAAAAACAGTGATAAAAATTCAGACATTACAGATCAATGTCCTTTACAACTTATGCATGACCAAGACCTTATGAACTCTGCATATCCCCTTTCTCCCAAAATAAATTCTGCACTGGGGAACCAAAAAAAGCTGAATTCTGCAGCCTGTTAAAATTGTGCATTTTTTTGTTATTTTAATTACCTAAATTCTGTTCCCCCCAAAACAACAACAACAACAACTATTCTCAAGATTTCTTCTGCTCAGTTCTTGGAGAGATAAATAAAAAATTGTATAGCTGCTGAATAAAATCTCTATTTGTGAGTGATTCTTTGTTTTCCCATACTTACACAGATACTTCAGCATGAACACAGCCCTTGAAATGACAATTTCAAAATGGCTTTCATGCTTGGTGTGCAGTCCTAAAATTTGATCTACTACTGCTAAATGATTGCCATGATCTACTACTGCTAAATGATTGTCATGCACTCACTGATTTTGGTGTCAGTTGTTTGGAAGATTAAAACCAAGGGGCTGTATTGAGTTCTAGCCCCAACTAGAGTAATCCCATTGAAATACATCTGACTATTTCTACAAATTGATTTGATGGTTTATCCCTTGTTCTTCCTTGCCAGTTTGAACTTTTAGTTGTTGTCATTGCAGTGAGAAGCCAGCTTGATGTATGGATTTACTTACAGAAAGAAAGGGAAAAGTTCATTTTGCTGCATTCTAAACTTTGTGACTGAGGTGAAAGGAAGAAGATACCTGTCCACCTCAATGGACTATTGACCATTACCATGCATGACTTTTTTAATTAAAAAAATAAGTACTGTAGGTGTGCTGAGATTTATTTCTGTTGTGGATGTTTTATGTTGTTGTTTTTTAGATGGTGTCTGTGTGTGGTGAGTATGAATGAAATCTTCAGGGTTTTTTGTCTTGACCTGATGAAGGCATTGCAGCATCATTGGTATCAAAATGCCCTTGAGCAAATACTGATGCGTCTGGGACACATTTTCTCCAGAAATTTGTTTTTTGTAGAAATTTTGGCTTATGCAGATAAGAATGCTAGGGGACATTTATACTGACACTTTCCAAGTGTAGAAAGGCATTGATAAACATACGGCCTCAATCTAGTTGATAATCCAAACTAGAGTAGACCCATTGAGTCAGTGAAACTTGCATGAGTGTGGATTCACCATTCAGCAGTTGATTAAATGGATCTACCAAATGGATTTAGGCCATTCGTTTTAGGCCTTATGCAAGTGTGAGCATGAACTACAGTGGAAGAAGCAGCTTGTACTTTATGCAGAATGCAAAGAAAGAAATAGCTTCAAGTACATGGTAGATCCAGACTGTTAAATACTTAGAAGCACAAGAGTAGGTGGTTGTGTAGTGTGCCCCTACTGAGTCAAAGATATTGGGAGGCCACATTCTACATCAGATGATGCTCCCAAACCGGAATTAAGGTCATTCCGATGCAGGTTGTCTTCTCTGCTTCTACAGATTTGGAACAAAATGTTCATAGTTCTTCTGATCCCGGGAAACCGAATAAAGGATCACAATTATTTTGAATCTTGGCCCATTTCCTACAGTTGGAAGTGGTGGTTTTTTTAAAAAAACTCCAGTCTTAGATAAAATGCTCTCATGTGTATCAAGCAATAGTTGAGTCAGGCCTTTGTCATTTCACGTGATTTTTCAATGCATTTTGTTTTCCATGACTTCACTTATTTATATTGCTCATTTCCTAGATTTGTGGATGATACTTTGTGAACTTTGTCTTTGAGGTTAAAAGATCATTCTGCCCACAAATGTTGGATCAGAAGATGTTGTTTTTCTTATTCTTCCATTGAATGAAGACCTGTTGAGAGTGCATTTCAAATGTTTTTAAAAATGCAGCTCTCATTAAAAAAAAACCAACTTTTTTCTTTCTTTTTTTCTTTGCCACACCCGTGCATAAGCACTTGCACACAAGCAAGCACGGGGTCTACCCAAAATGAAATAGGAGCATTCCACCATCAGACATATTTAAAGTCCTGCAAATACAAGGGATTGGAGGAGTGAACAACTGTGAATATGAAGTGTTTTCTAGCACCACATATTTCCTGTGCATTTTTGAAATGCTGGTATTTCGACTGTGCTATAGAGGAGAGGAGAGACCTAAGACCTAAAACCATTAAATTGAAAATGAACTTTTCCTCTCTTTTTAAGGCCTAGTCAATTATAATAACATATCATTTTGAAGTATTTACTGTAACATAAAGGCTTATAAATGCAAAATTAAATACTGACAGTATTTAATCATATGGAAAGTATATTTTAGTACTAGAAATATTGGCTGCATTTGGACTGAATTACTGTAGAAAGAGTAAAAGGTGGAGATTTTATGTATAAGTTATCAAACCCAAAGCTGGCTCGTGGGTTTGAGATGCCTAATTTAGGACATGAAATGTACGGTTGGAACTGGAAACCTTGCCTATTGTCTGAACCTTGGATTTTAATTTCAATGTAACATTTGCATTTTTGCATTATCACTCTCAGTTGGGCAGAGAGCCTCAGCCCTGGAAGGGGCACAGTGCCATCAAAGTACAAGTTTCTTCAAAGTCACAGAAACAAGCCAGGAAAATGAAGCTCTGTAAGGAACAGAAAGTCACAAATCGTCCTAATATTCTCACTGATAAATCTTCTGAAAGAAACACCTTTTTGATACCCATTCATTATTAATGACAGAGAAGACTTAATTCTGTTGGCTAACATTGGTGCTCCAGTTTTACACATAACGTTAGTTATAACATGATTGCCATGTTTTATTCTGATAAATTTGGGTTTGGAACATCAGACAAGTACATATGTTCTTTTTACTGGAGAACCGATTTTAAACATTTTTTCCTGTGCTGAGTAAAGTTCAAAATTATGAGACTGTGACACCAAAAAATTGGAAGTGTTGTAATGGAAAAATGAGAATGAAGGTGGAGTTTGTACATAACCTAATCAAATTCCTCAAATGATCCATTTATTAAAAAATGAAGATAAAAGGTGGTTTATTTAGAATAGGTTTGGGGTGAAAATATGTTTTTAAGAGACTTCTAAAAGCTTTTGGTATACTGGCAATTTTGAAATAAATAATTCAGGAGTTTATCTTATTACTATGCAGGATACCCAATGTGTTGTAGTGGATGGAGTGATGGACTAGGATGCAGGAGGCATGGGTTTGAATCATTGCTCAGCCATGGAAACAGAGTGAGGAGGGAGTGGAACTGATGAAACCATTCCTTAAATATCTCACATTAGGGTCACTATAAGTCAGTTCTGACTTGATGGCACAGACCAACAAATATTATACAAGTGAATTTTGACATAGTTAAGGTGTTTTTAATACATGCATTATAGGTTCATTCTTATATCACATAGATAATACCTATGAAATGCTAAAAACAAAAACTGAAGCAAGCATGATGGATAATTCTATCCAGTATTATAACGGTCATTGTTGTACCACTGCTTCTTACAACAAAGAGAGAATGTAGGTAAAATAGTTATTTTAGGAAAAGAAATGGACTGTATCTAAAATACAGTTGATTCAAAGGAAACCAAAGCAGAATGTAGCCACACATATATGCTGGATTTTTAAACTAAAGCCAGTTTTAATGAACTCAGAACAAGGATAAGTAAGGTCTCGTGACAGGAGATCTTGACAAGAAAAGGAGTCCAAGAAGGGTGGGAGCTTCTGAAAAAGGAAATTCTAAAAGCACAACTACAAACAATCCCAACAAGAAAAAAAGGTGGGAGACAGCAAAAAAAAAAAAAAAAAAAAAAAGGGCCAGCGTGGCTTCACCAAAAACTCAGAGAGGACCTGAAAACACAAAAGAGACATATAGGAAGTGGAAAGAAGGCCAGGCCGCAAAGGAATAGTACAGACAATTAGCAAGGAACTTCATGGATGGCATTAGAAGGGCAAAAGCTAAGAATGAGCTGAGGCTAACTAGAGATACTAAAAGCAGCAAAAAAAGCATTCTTCAGGTACGTGTGTAGCAAAAGGCAAGGAAAAGAAACAGTGGCTCAGCTACTCAATGGAGATGGAAAAATGATAACAGAAGACAAAGAAAAGGCAGAAGTGCTCAATTCCTATTTTAGCTCAGTCTTTTCCCAAAGGACAGACAGACGCTCCAGACAGTTGTGAAGTGCAGGTGCAGGGGACAAGATTGCAGCTGGAGATTGATAAACGAGTTCAAACCTCCAGGGCAGGATGAACTGCATCCAAGAGTATTGAAGGAGCTGGCTGAAGGGCTTTCAGAACCACTATCCATTATTTTCTTGAAATCATGGGAAACGGTTGAGATGCCAGATGATTGGAGGAGGGCTAATGTTTTCCCTATCTTCAAAAAAAGACAAAAAGGATAAATCTCGGAACTACAGACCAATCAGCCTGATATCAATCCCAGGGAAAATTCTGGAACAGATTATTAAGCGGTCACTATGCAGGCACTTAAAAAACAATGCAGTAATAACTAGAAGCCAACAAAGATTTGTCAAGAACAAATCCTGCCAGACTAATCTGATCTCATTTTTTGATCGGTTGATCTCCCTGATAGACAGAAGGAATGCTGTAGACATTGTGTATCTTGACTTCAGCAAAGCTTTTGACAGAGTGCCCCATGATATTCTGATTAGCAAATTAACTAGGTGTAGGCTGGGTATAACAACTGTCAAGCGGATACACAGTTGACTACAGAATCATACTCAGAGGGTGATGATTACTGGCTCCTCAAACTGGGAGGAGGTAACAAGTGGGGTACTCCGTGGCTCAGTCCTGGGCCATGTGCTCTTCAATATTTTAATTAATTACCTGGATCAGGGGATACAGGGATTGCTAATCAAATTTGCAGATGACACAAAATTGGTTGAAATAGCCAACACCCTGGAAGACAGAAACAATATATAGGTGACTAGCACATCCTTTCTCTCTGTTACTGATGTCAAACTTCCCTTTGCCTTGTTGCTTAACTGTTTAGGCAATGGTTTCTTTAAATCACCGCAGGAATAAAGGAACTTTCTTTAATAATCTTCACTTATTTCCTTTCAGCCTGTGTAGCCCTGGGCAAGTTGCACCATCCCAGGGCGCCCTCCAAAGAAGGGAATAGTAAACCACTTCTAAGTATTCTCTACCTGGAAAACCCTGAAAAGGGTCACTATAAGTCAATTGACTGCATGTGATTATTGCTATTCTTTTGCTGTCACCAACTTTTAGCTGCCCCTATATGTATTCTGTGGTGTTTACAGATTGGGTTTTCTTACATTCTTTGCATGTAATGCAGGCTAAAGGTGTTTTGTGGGGCACCTCCAGTGACCCTTTTCTTTGCCTCCTCTTCCCCCTTACAAGGCTCCTGTACTTTTAACAGCTGTAGACACATAGATATTCAACAGGCAATTCATCTCCAAAAGTAATATCATTTGAATAGCTATGCAAGAGATTTTGGCCATTGAGTTAGATGGACCTTACTTCTGGAGTTGACATAAGACAAATTACAGCTGAAAAGACCAGCTAACCTTTAAAGGGGGTTTCTATCCTAATCCTGTTTTGTGTCATCTCACATGGTACTTGTTTAACCTTCCTATTCCTGTTCCCACTACATAGAAATGCAAAATCCTATTACAAGATAATTACAGTCAGTGACCATACGAGCTGTGGTGGGAGTTGCAGCTCCCTAGAAATAACTTTCCATATTCAGACCTTTACCACCATCACTTCCTGGATGAAGACTGTTAGTTTAATGGTTAAAGTTTAACCCCTTAATAATAATACTTCACATAGTACTACATGCATGTGCACTACAGCAATATAGGCAGGTGAAGTGTTCTTGAGTGTTAAACCTTGCCTTATCACTTTGTCTTCACTCATTGGCTATTTATTATTTATTTATTTATTCAGTTTCTATACCGCCCATCTGGCTACCAAGGCCACTCTGGGCAGTTCACAACATATTAACATTTTAAATAAAATTCCCAAACATAATAACAATATAGGAAATCAAATTAAATATATCAGTCAACTTAAAACTAAGAAAAAGACAAGATGAAAGTAATTTTAAAAACAATTTTAAAAGACAAGGTGGTGGAGCAATTAACTCAAGCACTGAAAGCAGCACTGCGCTCTTGTCGATATACTAATATCTGGGAAAGCCTGTCTAAACAGCTATGTTTTCAAAGATCTCTTAAAAATTCCCAGTGAAGGGGCCAAGCATATTTCAGGTGGGAATTTATTCCAGAGGTGGGGAGCTACCACTGAGAAGGCCCGGTTTCTGGTCTTCTCTTTCTGGGCCTCTCTCAGGGTCAATGTTCTCAACTGCCTAGCCTGGGAAGATTGATTAAGTCAGGCAGATGTCACTGGAAAAAGGCATTCTGCCAGGTATCGAGGTCCCAAACCATTTAGAGCCTTGTATGTCAGCATCATCACCTTGAAACTGGCCCGGAAATGAACATGTCACCAGTGCAAGGTGGCCAGAAATAGTGGAGATATGATGGTATTTATTTACTCCACTCAGTAATCTAGCCGCCATATTCTGGACCTGCTGAAGTTTCCATAGCAGTCTCATGGGCAACCCAATGTAGAGAGCATTATAGTAGTCTAATCTTGAGACTACCATTGCATGGACCAGTGTGGTGAGGGACCCAGTGTAAAGGTAGGGATGCAGCTGTGCAATCTGTCTTGTGAAAAAAGGCAGAACGGACCATAGACGCCACCTGGGACTCCATTGATAGCACTGGGTCCATAAGTATGCCCAGATTGCAAACCTCACCCTTAGCAGAGAGAGTAGCCCCCCCCAAAAGGAGAGGGAGGCCCCAAACCACTAATACTAGGGGCACTCACTCACAGGACTTCCAACTTGTCCAGGTTCAGCATTGTCCCTCATTCATCCCAGCACAGCATCCAGGGATGCTCAAGGGATGGGATGGCATCCTCTGCAGAAGGGTGGAAGGAGAGATAGAGCTGGTTGTCATCTGCATATTGGTGACAGGAAGTTCCAAATCTCCTGATGATCTCCCCCAGCGGCCTGATACAGATATTGAACAACAATGAGGAGATGATCGACCCCTGAGGGACTCCACGATTAAGAGTCCAAGGGGTGGACACCATCTGCTCAAGCTGCAGTCTCTGAGGACGGTCCGCTAGGAAAGACTGGAGTTGGGACAAAACCAGGCCACTGATCCCCAACCAAGAGAGCCTCCTCAGGAGGATACTGTGGTTGACGGTATTTATTTATTTATTTATTTATTTAATTTCTCTACTGCTCATCTGGCAACCCAAGCCACTCTGGGCGGTTTACACAGTACAATAAAACGAAATATAAAGACAAAACAATACAATAACAGGACAATAATATAAATAGTCAGTACAGTATAAACAAATGAAAATAATATTGTATTGTATTGAAGGCTGCTGAGAGGTCAAGGAGGACCAGCAGGGACATTTTTCTTGTCGGTCTCCCTGAAAAGGTCATCCTACAGGGCGTCCAATGCCTTCTCTGTGCCTTGATGCAGCCTGAACGCGGACTGGAATGGGTTGAGGGCATTGGTCTCCTCCAGGAGTGCCTTTAGCTGATCAGCCATGGCCCTCTCCACTAGGCACACTAAAAGGCACTAGCAGCCCACCACTGCTGCTCATTCAGCTTCTTCCTCTCCAGCTCTTACCAGATATCAGGAATTAAAAATTTCATTCACTCATTGCCCCTCTTTATCTGCATACGGAGATATGCACGTACACAGAGTCAGGATCAAGCAGTGTTCATGAGGCAGCTGCATCTTACAGAAGTGGTGCCATTCTTGTTACAGCAGTTGGAAGGACTGGAAATGAAGACATAAATGTTTTCACCTCACTGACAAACACAACACAAACTTCAAATCTTTGAACAAAAGCCTTAAGGCTTCCTTCCCTTAGTTGCGGTCTTACTTGTGAGGACGTTGGTGTCTGCCATGTAGTGACTGAAATATTACTACAGGCTATGGCCATAACTTAATTTTTTTAAAAAAAGTTATTAAATATGACTGAGCTAGAAAGATAAGAGCCAAACACTAAACAGTGTATATATTCCTGTTAGTGTGTTTCCCAGTTTTGTATGAATATATATTTTGGATACTTGAATATCTTTTAAGCAAGCTTATGTGTACATCTTGTTATTCATAGAATCATAGTAGGGTTGGAAGGGCCCTTGGAGGTCTTCTAGTCCAACCCCCTGCCCAAGGCAGGAGACCTCATACCATCTCGGACAAATGGCTGTCAAATCTTTTCTTGAAAACCTCCAGCAATGGGGCACCCACAACATCGGGAGGCAAGCTGTTCCACTGCTTAATGATTCTCACCATCAGGAAATTCCTCCTTATTTCCAGGTTGGATCTCCTTCTGACGAGTTTCCACCCATTGGTTTGTGTCCTACCTTCAGGCGCAGTGGAGAATAAATTGGTGCCCTCTTCCCTGTGTCAACCCTTCAGATATTGGAAGACTGCTATCTCCCCTCAGCCTTCTCTTCATTAAGCTAAACATACCTAGTTCTTTTAGTCGTTCTTCATAGGATTTAGCCTCCAGTCCCCTTATCATCTTTGTTGCTCTTCTCTGCACCCCTTCCAGGGTCTCAGCGTCTTTTTTGTATTGTGGTGACCAGAACTGGACACAGCACTCCAAGTCCAGCCTCACCAGCACGGTATAGAGTGGTACTATCACTTCCCGTGATCTTGATGCTGTCCCCCTGTTGATGCAGCCTAGGACTGTGTTGGCTTTCTTGGCAGCTGCAGCACACTGCTGACTCATCCTTAGGTGGTGGTCCACCCGGACACCTAAATCCCTCTCACAGGTACTACTGTCGAGCCAGGTACCACCTATCCTGTACCTGTGCATCTGGTTTCTCCTGCCTAAGTGCAGGACCTTACTTTTCCCACCACTGAACTGCATCTTATTGGATAGGGCCCAAAGTTCAAGTCTGTATAGATCCTTCTGAATGTTGAGTCTATCTTCCAAAGTATTAACAGTTTCCCCCAGCTTTGTGTCATCAGCTAATTTGATGAGTGCTCCTTCAATCCTCTAATCCAGGTCATTTATGAAGATGTTGAAGAGCACTGGGCCCAAGACAGAACCTTGAGGGACCCCACTTCCCTCCACGTAGATGTGGTTCCATTGAGGACCACACGTTGAGTGCGGTCGGTCAGCCAGCTGCAAATCCATCTGGTCATTGCGCTATCCCACTTTGTTCTATCTTACACAGAAGTAGGTTGTGGTATACCTTATCAAATGCCTTACTGAAGTCTAAGTATACTATATCCACTGTGTTTCCTTCGTCCACTAATTTAGTCACTTTATCAAAGAAGGCAATAAGATTTATTTGGCATGACCTGTTCTTAACAAACCCATGCTGGCTTCTCATAATCACTTTGTTATTTTCTAGGTGCTCACAAATCTGCTGCTTGATTATTTTTCCCAGGATTTCCCCAGGTATTGATGTCACACTGATTGGTCTGTAGTTTTCTGGATCCACTTTTCTCCCCTTTTTGAAGATTGGAATCACATCAGCTCTTTTCCAGTCCTCTGGCAGTTTGCCCGTACTCCAGGACCTCTCAAAGATTTTATTCAGTGGTTCCAAGATCACATCTGCCAGTTCTTTTAGTGTCCTGAGATGTAAACCATCCAGTCCAGGAGACTTGAACTCATTCAAAGCAGCTAGGTGTTCTTTTACCACTTCCTTACCTATTTTGACCTGCTTCCCTCTACTGTCTCCCAAAGTGCTGCTTTTGACAGGGTTGACCAATTTTTCCTTTTGCATAAATACAGATGCAAAAAAAGAATTAAGCAGTTCCGCTTTCTCCCTGTTGCCTGTCACCTTCTTCTCATGCCTGGCTGATAAAGGTATTGTTGTACCTTTATGTCTATTGTTCTTTACAGACAGGTTTTAATTGAAATTAATTAATCATTTTTTAAAGAAATATATATGTTAAAGTGCAAATTCTCTGAGTTCCATTAATGTCTATACCTAGCTTTGGGTGTCTACATTTCATGGTTTTAGAGCTATGGTGAAGACAGAAAGACACAAAAAAATCTGTTATTATAGGGTGAAAATGATAGCTTATATTCCTGTGGCATTTTAAGAGTGAAATTTTAAGATGCAGTCATTTATTGGATATACACATCTGATGCAATAGATGAATGATTGTATATGTTCTAGTGGCAGATGGATATGTAATTGTATCAGCATTTGATAGGTGTTTAAAAGAACAAAATGCATAATTACACAAAGTTGTAAACCTTTAAAGGATGGTTGATTATGAATCAAGCTAACCTAGAAATAATTATCAACCATGTTTCCATTTTGCCAGGAACAAGTCCCACTCATTTCAGTCATTCTGAGCCTCTTTCACTCCACATTAAGCCACAAGAAATAAAGATATTACCAGAAACAACTAAATGAAGAGTGTGACAGGTAATTGCAAAATCTCTTACTCTTGGCAATTTTTCAAGTCTTATCATGACTAGACTTATCCTTGTATAGATTCCAGTCTCATTTTCCTTTTTAATTTTATTCAATTTTATTCAGCTTTTTTCTGTTGTTCCATACAGAAAATGTCCAAATTCTGTGCATGTTAATGCCCTTTCTGATGAATCTTTTGCAGAAAACATGCCATTCTCCAGAGGAATTGTAACAATCCTTCATAGTTTGGTGTTCTTTTTGCCCTTTCTAGATGAATCTTGTACAGGAAAGATGCCGTTCACTGCAGGAATTTTACTTGTTCTGGAGAACTTGGCATTTCTTTGAGACAAAACGATCATGCAACTAACGAGAAATCCCATGTGATTTCCTATGAGATTTCTTGGTGGTGGAGGAACTTGTGTAAAGAAATCTTGCCGCGAGGAGGAAGGAGTCTTCCATTCCCTTCCCTTCGCATCCCATCCCAAAGTGAGAGATTGCAAGATAGACTTCTTCATCTAAGAGTACAACTATGCTAGAAAACCAAATGGGAACTGTTCAGCTTTGCTGCGGTTTGATTCTCAGCGTATATTATGTTTAAAATCAGAATCAGTGTTCACACAGGGGCTGCGGATTGATTCGGGAGTTCACCCATCATACTGGATGTGACACGAGTTGCATTCCAGCTCAAACCCCCCTTTTTTCATTTCTCTAGTCCCACCTCTGCTGATCCTTCCCTCTGCTCTCACTTCTGCTGATCCTTTTATGGCTTACTATGAAGCCACTTTCTCATTTAAAGCTTCTAGATACTACATTTTTCAAATATTTTTCTATAGAAAAATAACATGGAAAGGTACTTAATAGTCTAAGAATACAGACCATCATAAGTTTGAATTGTAATTTTGCAAAATACATAATAATTCATACATCAGAATGATTCCATAACAGAGATCACCACCTTCTCCTTACCATTTGTTTCTCTTTTCCCTTACTTTCAAGTCAGGAATTACTTCATTTCTAGTCCCATATGGTTTTGTACTATTGGCATGATAAACATTTTGAGTCCACTTTCAGACCTGTCAGTTAAGTAATTAACAGCACTAAGCTTTTGCTTCATAACAAAAAGGCCTTCCCACATGATAAGCTTATTGTGTTTGACACGATTCAGGACTAGCACCCGATCCCACACATTAAAACCACTGTGTTTTGCTTTTCCATATCCCCCCACCCTGGCCCTGAACATCACACCCCAACTGTCAATGTCAACCACCTACGGACATGCCCATGTTTTCACAAGAACGCATCACAACTAACCACACGGGGAAAAACCTGTTTGAATCATTCCAACCTGCAAAAGTATAAGCCCCCCAGCTGCAAAGGGAAAAAAAGCTGTTTGGAGAGCAAAAAGGACTGTATCAGTTCGAACCAGCTTTTGCATCACGTGGTCAGTAAAAAGCACTTCGAATTCACCAATTTTGTAAGCAGAGCAAATCCTAGGTTGTTTGATCTGTAGTCTCACCCTAAAACAAGTAGAATGTAATGACTGCTTGTGTCTGTGAATATATCATGATCTCCTCCAGTCACCCAAAAATCAGAAAAAGATTTTCATGAAATGAAGAATTCTTATCCTATGGGCAGTGGGCTAGTGAGTATTTCAGTATGTTAAGGAAAAGTAGTTCCCAGACAGGGAACTGAACAATGGAATAGTGGGTCTTTCTTGGTGATATAATAAGTAACATTAAAAAGGAAGGTTCTGATTGGCTAGTGCAAAATCTATATGCTTTTCAGGACCGTGCATGGAATCATTCCTTCCTCTGTCTTATAAGCAAATCTTTACTTATATTGATGTTAGTGGTATATGGAAATAATTTCTAATTGATATGGAGTCATTGCAGTGCAGTCATTTCTGTTTCTTTCTTGCAACAGGTTGCAAATTCGCTAAATAATGGCAGGATTAGCCTGACTTTAGTGTACTACAGAGAGTAAAATTCTGGGACAGTGTGACACATTTTAAGCTGATGCTTGCCAAGACATAACAGTTTAAAAAATGACATTTGTGCTCAACACCATACTGCCACAGTCCTTACTGCCTCGTGACAAACTGTCAGTCTACAGTACTGTGTCTCGTTGGTAGCTGTAAAATTATCTTGTTTTATGTTGCAGGAGCTAGTATACAGTTGACAGTGCTCAGGAGAAAGACGAATCCGTGCCTCATGTGTATGATGGTGGCTGGAAAGTGTCAATTCATGAATTCTGTAAAATGAGGGTGCCAGACAGGTTGCATGCTTCTCCACTTTTTTGTGAAGTAGTTGGTGGAGTCATGGTAGTTTTTATGATAAAGGCATCTGCTACCTACCTTCCCCAAATCTCAATTCATAACTTTTCATTTTTTGCAAAAAGTAAAGAAAAAAAATGAAGAGGACAAAAACATTGTCGCACCTTAAAGATTAACTGCTATATTTTAATGTGAGCTTTTGTGGACAAGTCCACTTCCTCGTATTTCTCAGACTTTTCATTTCTTGTATTTGAGTGTGTCTTTAACAGAGTCTAGCTATACAAGCATTATTAACAAAGTCATAAAATCCTTGCAATTGGTCAACAGGTTTCAACTTTGGACATAGATATAATAGATGGTCTTGCACTGATTTCAGTTATTCAACTTCACATTTTCATCTGTAAAATGATAGGAAAAAGTGATTGAGTTTATACATTTTTGTGAGACTACGTAACAAATATAGCAAAATTACTTGCTTGTATCCAGATTCTCAGAATTTCTGAGCTAGCATGGTTATTGGTCATGATGGCTGTGGTAGTTTTGGACCTGTAGTAGAAATGTGGCTTTTTCAAGATCTTTAAATGTACCATTGAAGTTACAGGTGGGACCTGCTTCCCAGTGTACCTTGTAGCTATACAAAGGGACTGACAATGTTTTCCTGTGGTATTACAAAATACTCTAATTTCTCAAGGAGCATAGTTAACTGGAACAGAATGTTTTGTGAAGAAAGGGGAAATTTTTTATTTTTTTTGCTAGAACAAATGTTTTTCACAGAAACTTATGGCATTGGAAATTGATGTGTCGACAGGCTGTGGACTTGAAATTCGACTTCAGTAGTTTGGGCAAGAAGAACTTCTTAAAGAACTGGTGTCTTATTGCTAGGGTAGCTGAAGAGAGATAGCAAGCAAAGTCTTGAGTGTTAGGTAAGTGGTGGGCACAGAGAACTCAAGAAAGAAAAATGAGTAGAAAAGACACATTTTATAATAGGACTGAAGAAAAGTTCATACAGGCCGTAGCCTAAGACAGATTACTTTGGGGAGAAAGCGAGAAGGGCTAGATAAGTGTTATTCTCTTTTATGCTTGTGATGGTTGAAGGAGATGGCACAGAGCTGGCAGTCGGTTTAAAATCAGGTACCTAGGGCAAAGGTGAGTTATAGAGGCATGAAAGGAGGATTTGGGGGTAAACCTCACAAAAAGACCTGGGGATAGTATTTTTGTTAGAGTAAGGAAATTTTGGGAGCTAGAAGGCTAGTTACCTAACATAACAGTTTCCTAGTTGAAAGATGAGGCTGTTATTAAATCTTTAGGATTGCATTGAAAGGAGAATCCCTTCCAGGCATGATTTTTCCCATCTCCGCAGCAGTATTGTGGTAAAAGCTGCACTTGCTTGAAAGGCCTCCTGATGTATAACAGTGTTTAAAAATAAGACAGTTTTGCTTAAAAGAACAATAGATTCTTCTTTGTGGTCCCTGTGAAATCACATATATGAGGTTCATTTTGCGCCTATGCAAACATCCTCAGAATCTTCTAGAGCAGGGGTCTCCAAACCTTTTAGCGTGAGGACCACATCATATATTTTCCACATTTTTGAGGGCTGAAGGAAACTCGCCTGCATGCCCGCGCACACCCACGCGCACACACGCATGGGCTGAAGGGAACGGACCTAAGCTTGCAAATCTCAGCCTGTGACATTTGCTGGGCTGGATAAAAAGGCAAGGGCGGGCCAGATGTGGCCCATAGGCCACAGTTTGGAGACCCCTGTTCTAGAGCCTAAAGAAGTGTTAGGACAAACCCTGTTCATGATACACACTCTCCACCCTGGGGGCAGACCTCAGTTTCCTTTTTTGCCCCCACTGAGAGAACACTTCAGGAATTATTCTTAGAGCCTATGGTCACAAGTTTTTTCTCTCCAAACCATCTGTATATAGGTTTTTTTAAAACTCCCTCTCACTGCCTTCTCTTCTTTTCATTGTTCCTATTTTTTAAAAAATGTTTATTACTTGTTACTTAGTTGTTGTCACACAGTTAACAGCCATTCTTATCTTTTATGGTCCCAATGAGCCATTTCAAAAGATGCATTAGCTGCAATAATAAATTTCCCCTCACTGATGGACATTCAGAGTGTTTGTATTGCCTCATAGAGGGGCATCAACCACAAAACTTTCAATTCTCTAAAAAAAGGTACGGAGGTAGGCATCAGGAACCGCCAATCATTCCTGAAATTTTATCTGTAGGAAAAGTCCCTGCTGACTGTCAGTACCATCGCTAAGGAGACTTTGGTTCCTATAATTTTAGTCTGTAAAACTCTACTGAAGAAACATTTTCTTTTGGAGGCTCTCCAGGCTGACTCAGCCTCCACTAAGACTGTTAAGAAGCCGGCTGCTCAGATAGACCCTAGCTAGACATGGGAACAAATTAAAAAACAGATCGTGATATTTGTCTAAAATCGCTGATTCATTAAATATTCGTACCTTGATATTCGTGGGTTCCAGAGACCCCCACGAATACGAAGGGATGAATATTTCCCCATTTTTATTTGTCCTCCATATGAAGGAGGGGGGGAAAAGCCATCCTATGGCTTTTCCATTCTGCCTACTGGCCTGCCGATCAGCTGATCGGCAGGCCAGTAGGCAACCCCCCCCCACTGCCACCCACCCAGACAGCCTACCCCATTCCTTTCCCTACCTTAGCCCCCACCCCTGCCAACACCCCCTTACCGTAATTGCCGCCGCTGCTGCTGAGGCCTCCATCAGGCCTCCGCAGCCACGGCCTGTAGAAAGGGAAACTGGCTGCCCTTTGCAAAGATGGAGGCTGCGGCTTCATTTAGGGTAGGGAAGCTGCAGCCGCCATCTTTGCAAAGGGCAGCCAGTTTCCCTTTCTACAGGCCGTGGCTGCGGAGGCCTGATGGAGACCTTGGCATCAGTGGCAACGATTACAGTAAGGGGGGGTCAGCGGGGGTGGCGGGGGTGGCGGTGGCAGCGGGGGCAGGTGTGTGGTTTTTTTATTACCCCCCACGAATCGACAAATAAATTTGTCATTCATCGGTTCATGGGGGCAACTTTTTGCTTCGTGAGTCATCAACTTTTGACGACTCATGAAGCAGGAAGACTCGCCAAAATGGTGAGTCGTCTCCATCTCTAACCCTAGCCCGCAAACTCTGACTCTGAACCTTGAAACTGAGGACACACCATCCTCCTCCAAGTTGTCGAAACCAGCACCATTGATGTAGAAAAATGAAAAAGAAACCTATATTTCTAGAACAGAGGATTTCCATAAGTCGAATAGACTCTTTGTTAGTCATCAAGGGCCAAAGTAGGGTCACCATCTCACACCTCAGTCTAAGTGGATGTTTAGCACAGTCACTTTATGCTACTGATTAGGAAAGAAGCCACTCCGTAGTTCGCCAAAATGGCACTCTGTTAGAGCAGTTGCATCCATGGCATTTCTTGGAGGAGTTCAGCAGAGGGAAATTTGCAAGGTAGCAACCTGGCCACAGCCTTCGACATTTGTCAAGCTGTATGTTCAGGCTAAGCTTGATGCTGCATTCGGCAGAACGGTGATCTCTGTATTGGCACAGCATCCTATCAGCTCGTAAGTGAGCTTGCCAGTCACCCATATGTGTGATTTCACAGAGATCATGAAGTAGGAGGACAGGTTGTTTACCTGTAACTGTAGTTCTTCAAGTTGCCATCCGTGAATTCACATGATCCACCTATCTTCCCCTCAGTCTGTAACACAACTATTGTTTCTGAATCAGTGGAGGGACTGAGGACTGTCTTCGGAGTGAGGAATACATGTCTTAACACTTTTTCAGGTTCTAGAAGATTCTGATGATGTTTCTGTAGAGGTAGAACAAGGTCCATATGTGTAAATTCACCAATGACCACTCAAAGAATTACAGTTACAAGTAAACAACCTGTCCATTTTTCAGTACCTTAAAATACTATATTTTTTTATAGCAGAGGTCGTCAACCCCCGGTCCGCGGCCCGGTGCCAGTCCGCGGCCTGAGCCGGACCGGGCCACGGAGAGAGACCTCCCCCCCGCACGCACTCCCCTCCCCACAGCTGTTTTGCGCATGTGCGTGCCAGCGCCGGCGTGAGCGCTCCCCCATCCCTTCACGCATGCGCCCGAGCGCCCGCACGAAGGGGTGGGCGGGCGCGCGGGTGTGCATGCAGGCGCTCCTGCACTTGCGTGAAGGGGTGGGGGAGCGCTCACGCCAGTGCTGGCGGGCGGGTGCGCGCTCCCCCACCGCTTCGCGCATGCACCCGAGAGTGCGCACGCGGGGGGTGCCCCGCTTTCCTCAGAGGCTCAGCTGGTTCGCGGTCCCAAAAAAGTTGGGGACCGCTGCTTTATAGCATGAACTTTTGTGAACAGATCTGTTTCATCCAGTGAAAGATGAAGCGCTTCTACTGGGACAGATTATAACCTGGTAATGCCTTAGGAATCTTTTATTTTTGGTGCTAGAAGTAGTAGAACCTTCATGGTTCTACAGGAAACAACCTCTGTCTGACTGGACAGCTACATTTTTAAAGAGTATGGGCAGATGACCATCCACCTGCAGCTGCTGCACTCTAGAAGACCTGAAAGCTGCGTGAAATTTCAGGGAGTAGTAGTGTCTTGGTGGAATCTTCTCCTACCATTACCAATCAGGACATGTAGCTAGACTAAGTGCCTTGTATGCAAGAAGCATCAGCTGGCCTATATTAGAGTCGTACACATAATTACAATCCCATGTGGCCTGTTTCCCCAGCCCGATTTGGATGCTTTGTTGCTTAGGTAGTTTCAGGAGGGGACGGATATGTCTTGCTCCATTTCCTTTTAGCCTGTTTTGCATTCGCACACTAAGGTCCGAATACTTGTACATAGCAACACTCTGTGGTGCACTTTGTTGTTGTTGTTTAGTCATTAAGTCGTGTCCGACCCCATGGACCAGAGCACGCCAGGCCCTCCTATCTTCCACTGCCTCCCGGAGTTGGGTCAAATTCATGTTGGTAGCTTCGATGACGCTGTCCAAACATCTCGTCCTCTGTCGTCCCCTTCTCCTCTTGCCTTCACACTTTCCCAACATCAGGGTCTTTTCCAGGGAGTCTTCTCTTCTCATGAGATGGCCAAAGTATTGGAGCCTCAGCTTCAGGATCTGTCCTTCCAGTGAGCACTTACATGATGAAAAAAACCTATGTTTTGTTGTAGAACAGATGATTAGTGTGTGAAGTGGAATAGCAGAGAAGAAAGAATTTCTTTGGCAGAGGCCAAGGCTCAAAATGTTTGAGAAACCAAAATCAAGATGGAGGTAGAGCAAATGCTATCAGGCACACTCTATGATAGATTAAAATAGTATTTAAAATTCGTGGTGTGCAAAATATAGTAACAGCAGTTGTCATCCTCTTATCACAAGAATTCTGTGAGGAAGAACTGAGAGTGATTTGAGATTTTAGCCTGGTTATCTGAAATTCAGAAGATCTCTTCTAATCTTTCCCAACTTGAGGACTTCCAGATGTGACCTCTGGATGATGCCATATCATGATGCGTCCCCTCAGGTTTGTGTGTGACATCATTGGCTCTAGACAAGTCTGATTTTCAATAGACTAAATTGAATTGTGATGCTGACAAGAATTAATGCCAAGATTTTTTAATATAAGCATGCAGTGCAAGAGGTTGATTTATGACTACCACAGAGCAGGCTTTACTGCTTCTGCTGTTAGCATAGAGAAATCCTCATATTTAAATCATTATTATTTAAATACCTATTCAGGTTAAAAGGGAGGATGAAACAAAATTCATTTCATTTTTTCAATTGATCTGCAAATAGCCATGAAAATCAATTTCTTTTCTGTGCCCAATTAAAATCAACCATTTCCGTAGCTTCGGGTAAATTCAGTCAGAATTAGGCTTGATCTTAAAGGCTTCATGTGATGAGGATCACCCTTTTTGTCAGGCAACGGATTGGCATTCGAATGCAGTTTCCACCAGACCTTGGGCATGTCACACTGGCTTTGTAATTTCTGCTGTGTGTGAAGCCAAGAGAAATGCCCTTACGGGTATGCCACACTTCCATTTAATCATTTCAGTGTTCAAAATATTGGCTGTTGTGTAATTGCTGTGAAATCCAGTTATGCAAACTCTAGTTTCTTTCCAAGGTAGAAATCTTTACTACTGGAATGGAAGCCAGGATTGTGAAGATTTATTCCACAGTTTCTGAAATCTTTGCACAGTTTAATAAATTGGAGGGTATTGTTAGAAGTGGTTTTTACAGCCAACTGGGCAACTCCCCTTTGGATCATCCATTGGGTGTGGGTAATTGCCATATTTATTAGAAGCACATGCTTGTTCTTTGGAGCCTTGTCATGTTCGTTTGAGTGGGGATACTAGTCTTCCTGCCGTAGTGAGATTTGCCCTGTGAAAATGAGTCCTGATTTTCTTTTGCATTTTTCTTGCTTTTGGGAGTCTTGCGTTTTGTGATACCTTGCTGGCATTGTAAAATATGGGGCTCAGGACTAGTTCTATTTGCCTTGGGTTCTTCCATCCTCCTAAGTTATCTTGATGATTATATATCTTTTTTTATGCCATTTTACCATGTAATCAATTTTGCTGTGTAATTAATTTTGCTAGGCTGCTAATTATGTTATTACCCTGCTGCCAAGTATAAATTGTTTTAAAGAAAAAAAACGATGCTGATGTTTGCTGCAGCATCGGCTGTGTTGGACCTCAACTTGTGTCCAGCCGAAGCTTGGGAGTGGATAAGTGGGAGGCCCGCCATTACTAGCTGTATATGGAGGAGGGTTGATAAAGATTTGGCAGGGGATGGAGAAGACAAATTTGGCCTTTTCCTTCTTTGAGTTCTCCACCTGCCTTTTGTTCCCAGAAAGATGTGTTAGCATCCCATTGACCCTTTAGTTAGAAGTTAGGTACAAACATATAGTCTATGTAATATCAAAGGTGGAAGTGCTTTTGTGACATATACTATGAAGAACTAAGTCCATTAGACATGTTTGCTGGTGGCCCTATCTGTTCCCAATTGCTTTCTAATTAGAACTTATACAGGAAAAACATGGGGGGGGGGCAATTGAGGCAGAACAAATTGCTTTGATCCATGAATCTATCTTTGTTCCAGTCAAAAGATTCTGTCCCTTTTGAATGCATGTACGTAGTTGGTACCCGCTAAAACAAAAAAGGATAGAATTCATTAGAGAATTGCTGCCTGAATATTATCACACTGAAAGTTCTAAATGAAGCCACCTGGGCAGAAGCAGATCAAGATTCAGTGGCTACTATGGCTTTGTATTAGTCTGTATAAACACCAGTGCATCCAGAGCCCCTATACTATTAGTGAAATCCTGTTGTTTAACATAGTAAATTGCATCAGAGTAGGCCCATTGAGTCAGTGGGAATTTGATGACTCAAGTCCTTGGTAAGTTCCAGTTATTCAAATGGCCCTACTTTTGTTGTGAGTTACTACCCTCAAATAAGTAGCAGCTAAAGTAGGCCCATTTGAATCAACAGAATTTGTGGAGTAATTGACTCACTGATTTAGTGGGCCTACTCTAGTGTAACTTACTACATTAAGCGACAGGATTTTAGCCTGTATTTTTTCTGTGCTGCATAAAATCATCGTCAACAACATCTTAGAACTGTATAGCTGGAAGGAACTCTATGGATAATTGGGTCCAGCCTCTGTCAAGGGGGCACAGCGGGGAATCGAACTCCCAACCTCTGGCTCCACAGCCAGATGCCTACACCACTGAGATATCCAGCTTATAGCAGATGTAGTATGGTAGTAGATAAGGTAGCCTTTTCTTCTGTTTCCCCTTTAATTTCTTCTTTTCCATGAAAGGTAGTTCCTGGTTAAGTTTGGGCTTTAGGCCCCCCAGTAATTTACACAGAGGACTAGTTAGAATGGCTCATCCTTGAAGTCTAATGTACTGTAGGTGCCCTTAAGGCATTTTTCAACTGACTGTCTACCATAATACTGAGATTGGTGGGCATTTACAATGTGAAGACAGTTCATAGAGCTTATAAATATAATCCTTAGGCATGCTCTTTAGAATTCAAACATCTCCTTGCTTCGCAATAGAGCTAACTGCATTCTAACTTGAACTACCTTTCAAAATGGAGGCTATAATACAGTGTCCTCTGGAGTTTGATTTTGTTGGTTATGTTTTGGTTGATAGCCAAGTTTAGGGACAGGGTGCTTATTGACACAAATTCCAATGTGGTCCTACTAGATCTTGGCTGCTAGATGCACATTGGTTATGAAAAATCTTTCATTTTTTAGATTATTGGCACATTTTGGTCTTAAAGGTAACAAGAGTATTGAAGACTCTTTATTTTGGTTTCCATTACAAGGAAAAAGCATTTGAACTTGCCATTTGCGGCTCAGATGGTGATGCATCCACTTTTGATTGTAATGGACTGTCTAGATCAGGGGTCTCAAACACGCGGCCCGCGGGCCAATTGCGGCCCGCCAGACGATAGTTTGTGGCCCCCGTCGAGCCAAATTCAAATCACTTTCACACCGAGAGCCAAGATCAGTTTTCCAAAAAAAAAGAAAAGAAAGAAAAAAAGAGAAACTGAGCGAGTGACAGACAGAGACACAGGCACACCAGAGTCAAGGGGGAAAGAGCCCCGCCGAGCTCAATGGCCACGCTGCTGCTGATGGTGCTGCTGCTTTGGCTCCGGCAGCTCCCATTGTGGCCGCTCCCACGGTAGCACCCCCGCCAGGCCCCTCGGCTGCCCAGGTCAGGTTACAGCGCCGGGGCTGCCGCCGGCGAGGAAAGAGGCGACCCCTGCCCGGAGGTGGCCGGGAGGTCATGGCAGAGCAGCCGAGAAGCCCGCCCTCCCCTTCGCGGGTGACAGGAGGGAAAGGGGCAACTTGGGGAGTTGGCGGGAGCCCCGCGCACAGAGACGCCGCTGCCACCCGGCAACGAGACTTGGCCCGGCACCGGCCGCTCCTCCGCCACCGGCCAAGCGCCATAGCCCGAGTCCCGGTCCCCACTCCTCCTTCCCGCCCTCCTCCTCCCCCCTCGCCCCCACAACACATAGCCGCTGCCGGCAAGAGGCTCCGGCTTCCCCTCCCCCATCTTGCAAGGAGCCACAGCATTAGCGCGGCGGCGCCTCTCAGTCCCTCCGTGACGGGCTGTCATTGTTCCTCTCCTTGGCTCTCGCTCTCAGCCACTCGCTCCACATCTCCCTCGCTGCCGGTCAACTTCATTCACTTCGGTGCATCCTCGGCTTGGAAATGCCGGGGCAAGCTGCAGCCAGCCGGCGAGAGGCGCCAGCAGCCCGGCTTGAGCTGGAGGGGGGTGGGGGTCCGGGGAGCCTGGCGTGCTTGCTTGGAAGTAAGAGTCCCGCGGGGAAGGAGGGGGCCGAGTCCTTCCAGGGGGGCTTCCGCAACTCAGGTAAGGAAGCGGGCGCCCCGGAAGGACAGACGGACGGACGGGGGCTGGCTTGGGCAGAGATCGAAAGGAGCCGATATATTCCCAATGTTCTCCCTCCCCGCCAGGTCTCCCCCTGCTCAGCCACACCGTTTTTATTTTATTTTATTATTATTATTATTATTATTATTATTATTTTATTATTATTATTATTATTATTATTATTATTATTATTACTGATTTATTTATTTATTTTCTTATTAATTCTTAATTTGTTTATTTATTTTTTAATCTTATTTTGTGTTAAAAAATAAAAATAAAGAGATTTCAGAAGATTGGAATTTTTTTAACAAAGCTTTTCTTGTGGAAAACCTGATATGGCCCAGCCTCACCCAGCCTCTGCCTCCAGCGGCCCCCAGGTAAATTGAGTTTGAGACCCCTGGTCTAGATCCATTGTAATCTGACTTCAGGAGTGGCTTGTGTTGGAATCCTCTGCTCACTTCTAGTGATGATCTATGCTGGCTGACAAAGGTCCGCTGGACTTTTTGTTGTTGCTTTTCATATCATTGATAGTTTTCTTTTAGGGTTTTTTTCCCCATTCTGATGATTGTGTCACATTAGTAATGGAGTGCATCACAGAGAATAAACTGAAAATTAGTCTGGATAGAACAGAGATGTTGACCTTGACCTTGATATGACTGTTCTAAATGAGGCTTCATCTTAAAGGGAAGGCCTTCAAATTGGGAACATACCTCATTTAATTTATTAAGCTCCTGCCTTTACTTGCGCATTAATTTTTTAAGAAATTATATTTGTAGTGAATTAATAATTGTTTATTCTTATAGCTTAATTACAAAGCATATGCTACTTTGAGTGGCTCACAGCAGACCAGCAACATGTAAATTTAAAAATAAGTAAATATGAATGCATTGTTTCTTAATCATGCTGATGGTACAAAAGACATATTCCTGTTGAATCTTTTTCCTGTTTGGAACAAGGATTAACTATAGTTTAATTTACGTTTTTTTTAAAATACACAATCTGCTTGAGGATAGTGTGTGTGTGTAACTTGTGATTGTCTTTTTAACAGGCATCTTCTGAAGATGTGGAAACTCAGTGTAAGAAGCTCTGTGTGGTGCTGGGCAGTCCTATAGGAAGAATTGAGATATCAGGATGTGAGACAGGAGTACATGAAATACGTCTTCAAGGAGATGCTGTACCACAGAATGGGTAAGCCTGTGCCCCAATGCTTACTTTTGTGTAGATATGCAAGTGGGAAATCAACATTGTTCTCTTAAGTTTGCAACACTATTTGTTTCTGTTGTATCTAATGAAGAAAATGACAGTTTGTCTACATTGGAAGAAACTAATTAGAACGATTATAATTTATCCTTATATTTCTTCCTGCCTCTTAACCTTTTCATCTTTTGCCTCTTTGGGCCTTGTGGGTTCACAAAAGTGCTGCTAGTGTAGATGTGCTCTGAGCATAATAAGTGCTGCAGGTTTTCCATTCTATTTCGCTTTTGCCCAGTGAAATTGAGTAGCTACCTGTTAAAACTGAGATGGCTGCTTTTCATAGGACTGCTGGCAGCATATCAAAATCTACTCTTGAAAATGGACCGTTTCTAGAATCCATCCTGTTATCCTAGCTTCAAAAGCCAAAGTTGCACCTCCCTTCCAAGAATTCCTGCATGGTCCCATTAAACATTATCGTCACCATGTACCAGCCGTCTCCTTCTACTGAATTAGGTCTTATGTAATATATATTATTTTTTCATACTCATGCTGAACAGAAGAGGAAGGCCATGGTGATCTTTTTTGGTTGTTGGTGGGAGCAACTTGGGGACCTGAGGGTAGGGCAGAGTTGTGACCACGACGAAAGGGTGAGTCATAGAAATAGACATGTGAGATTCAGGGAAAGGAAGAAGAGGGAACATAACTCATTGGTAACGGAATTATTGGCGTCAGGGAAAGCTGTTTGTGTTCACATTTTAGGGTATACACAAGTTCAGTGTTGCATTTATGCCCAGAAAATGTGGCCACTCTGCCTGTGACTTTTTTTCCAAGAACATACTTCTGTCTTTTCCCTTTTCTGGGAAACTTTCTGCCATTTCTTTCTAGCTATAGTATGTAATAAGACAAAAACTTCTGTCTTACTAAACGCAACAGGGATTGAGACTGTACCTGTTTTTCTCTATTATCTGTTGCACAAGACCCCAAAAAGAAACAGGTTGGTATAATTTCTAGCTACTTCTCTTCTAGTAATTGTTTTGATTAAAAGGAAATTAAAAAGAAACAAGCAACCTGACTGATTCACGCTAGAGGTTATCACGTTATTAAATCACAGTCAAGTGTACAAGTTTTAATTGGTTGACTAAATCTGCATAAATTTATAAGTGTTTTATAACCATGACAGTGGAGAGAAAAACATTATTCCTCTTTTCTGTGTTGCACAGAATGTAATGCATTTTCCAAGGTTCCGACTATTCTCTACCAAAAAAACCCCTGAAAGGGATCTCCGTAAGTCAGAATTGACTTGATGGAACACAATTATTATTATATTTACAAATGTGATAGAAGTAGGCGTTTCCCTCTATGTCAGAGGGACATGTCCTGAAAAATGACTGGCAACTCAGAAATGTGTATGTGTTCTTAAATTTTTAACTTTAAAAAAAATTGCCCACCCTTGGCAGAGTCCATCAACTTTGTCAGACAACAGATGCTGAGAAATGTGTGGGGACAGTAATGGTAGCTGCCTCCTTACTGTTCCTCTTCAGTCTGTGTTCCCTGCCATTCCTCTGTTGGGAGGACAGACCTGTTTGTGCCACTTGGCCTGCCCAAGTACCCAGAAGTTCAGGACTGCTGCTTGTAGGTGCTGTGTCCCATCACCAACTTTGCCAGTCTGGTCAGTGGAAATGGGGAGGCGGACACTTCATCTTTCACCGTAGATAGCAAAATGAATTGGGTCTGCCTTAACTTGGGATCCTCTTGTAATGGTTCAGAATATTTTAAGTTGATGAATAGATGCATCAATTAAACATTATAGTGAGGTGTTATGTAGAGCTTTTTATAATCTTTTGGACCAAGAATGTGTGTAGGTACAACAGGCATTTCATTATTACTAGTCCTTTTTTTCTTCCCAATGGCTAATTCTTCTAATCTTTTAAGAAAAGCACATGACTGTATCCACCTAATAGGAAAGATCGAAAAAACTGAGGGGTAGTTGTAAATGCCTGGCATGAAAAATAACATTCATGCTCTTTCTGTCATTGATAGAAAATAATTGTTCATTATTTCTGAGAGAGCAGAATCAGATAATAATAAAACAGTGAGTTGCTCCCTTTGTCTTGTTTTAACAATGGCCAATAAACACTGGCCAGAATCTTATTGTTATTTTATTGCAGAATAAGTGAAATAGTGTAGTTCATGGCAGCAAATTGCGTCTAATTAACAACATGCTGGTTACATGATGGTTTTTCTAGTATTAAAAGAGTCTTAAACTGGATCTGCTGTTGATGTAAAGCTGACAAAAGTTTGGGGACATCCCTAGAATCTTGTGAGCAGCTGCTCAGATTGTTCCCTTCTGTTGACTGAACTGAGCATTTTCAGTAAACACAAGTTTAATTGAAGAAACTATAAAAGTATCTTTGCAATATCAATGAGTTGAGCCAACTTCAGCCGTGCCAATCAATACATCTGTATATAAAATCTGAAAATTGACTCCTGAAGAAGGTAGATTTATTTATTTGAACAATTTCCCACACACAAACACAAAGCTGTTTGAAATCAATTAGTTGTTTTTTAAGTTTATTTGAAACTCTTTGTATTACATTGCTGGTCCTCCTTGTATCTTTTCAGAGTGTTCCTTTTTTCAGTTAGTCTGGTCCAGCTGCATTTGCTTTGTTTGGATGATTCTAGAAATTTAGAGTCTAGCTTGAACATCTTAGAGCTTATATGATAAACTTCATCAGTATCACGGTGGCCTTAGAGCACCATCATTGCTACCAGTGTCTCCGGGGAATTACAACAGGTTGATGAAATTCACTTTCTTCCAGCTCTAGGAAATATTATATTGGGCATCAGTTCTTTAAGACAGACTTTCCTTACATGGAACAGTAGATGAGGAGCATTAGGGCAGTTGTTCAAATGTTTAATTGCAGGAGTGGGAAATGTACGGTTTCTCAGATTTTGTTGGACCGAGGAATCCATTATCATCCCTGTCCTTTAGTAACGTTGGATGGGGCAAATGGGAATTGCACTTCACTGACATTTGGAGTTCTACTGTTTCTCCATCTCTGTTCCGCTGGGTAGATTTGGCTGGGCTTCTTCCATTGTACTGAGCCCTTGATAAGATGGTGTTCCTTGTGTGGTAGGGCATGTTAAAAGCTTACTGCAGACTAAGAAGAAAGTGGAACTGAACCAGTCTTCTAACTTTTTTCTAGCTTCAACCAGTTTCAGGTTTCTTCAAGATATATTTTGATTTTGTAGCTGTACTCACTGACTGACATGGGAGCAGTTTCCAATCAGATTTTAAGTTATTAGCAAAAATTGAGACACTGCAGTCTATATTAAAACCACTGCATTAATATTTTAAAACAGTCAGTTTCAAACCATAATTTGCTTTCTTACAACACATGATCTTCAGAACAACCCCAGAGTTGTAGCTCTGAAAATTGTGTGTTTCTCTGTCCCAATAAATTGCTTTTCGTTTCACCAAGTCAGTAACACAGCAGAAGCTTCTGTGTGTGTGTGGTGTGTTTTAATGACCAAAGGATTATAAGTCTTGCAATGCCTGCTCCTAATAGAATCTATGTTATTACTTTTAAATCTTCTTATCCTGTGCCTTCTTCCAGAAAGTCATCTTGTCTTCCCTAGCTGGTTGGAGTAGATGAAGCATTTAGAAAGCTCTCACTCCAAGTCTCCTTGTTTGTGGCACAAGGGAGTCTTCAGCACTCGTGAATGAACATCAACTAAACCTCCTACAAGTGGAGCAAACATTGATTTTCTTCTGAAGATGTCTTTATGCACATAGTGAAAGAGGTGGGAACAATGAGCATGAAGTGTTCACAGAAAATATTTGGCTTTTTCTTTAATCTGGAGTTTAATTAACAGAGAGGCAATGCTGAAGACATGTAGTCTTCAAGCTTTTCAGACCAGGGCTTAATTTAAAGTTTGATCATAGAACTCTGGATTTATTTAAAAAGTGATAGCGGATATACTAATAATGAAGTCTATTCTCCAAATCCCAAAAGCAAAGTCCACATACAAGTGCCTGGGAGAATTCCATTGTTTACAGAAATTAGGGACAGGGGACCTTACAGGAAAACAGATTCTAAAGTATGTTGAACTCCAGAAATAGCCTAATACACATTAGTGCAAAAATCTAATTGACTGTTGCATGGGACAGAAAATAGAGGGGAGGGGAACAGCTGGAAACCTGAATAGGACTACTTGACAACACAATGTTTTATGGTCTTATTTTGTTATTTTATTGTTTCTGTCTAGTTGTTGTACACCACCCAGAGTGGCCTTGGCTGCCAGATGGGCGGTATATATGTGTGTGTGTGTGTGTGTGAATGAATGAATGAATGAATGAATGAATGAATGAATGGTGTATAAGTTGTCTATTTCTACTCGTTCTCTTTTTCTTCCACATGTTTTCTTCCCAGTATCATCAAGAAAAAGACATGAAGAAAAAAATGAAATAAATCAACCAGACAAAAAGAAAAAAAGAAAATAAAATAAGTGATGCTGCTGAGTGGGTCCTCCTGTCATGTAGACCAGTAGTAGGATTGACTGGTATAAACAAACTGGTTTATATTTCTACCAAGCAGTGAAGGTTTCTGTATAATGGTTTGGGGCAGTCTTTATCTTCAGCCAGACTTACTGTTCTGTTCCAGTTGGATGGGACAAACTGGTGTATGTCATCTTGAGTTCTTGGCAAAATGGAGGGATGCCTGTGGGGTAAATATTAAGATATAACTGTAACGTTGGAATATTACATTATGTTGCACTACTCTATAAATATTGCAAGACATTTTGCTGCTTGAAAAAAATCACCTGTGTAAAATGCCAACCGAGAGCTTGTTTGTTGCTTGGAATTCTGTCTGCATATTGTGTCCTCTTAGAACAATAAACTCACTGAAGCAGGATATGAATTGTAAGGTGGCTTCTCTACCGTTTCCAAGATTCTGAAAAGGGGACATAGTCTGGGGAAACAGTGTATAAAGGAGATTACCTTCTATGGATTATGTAAGCAGTATTAATCTTTGACAGCTAGCCTATTTTTTTCTGATTTCAGGCTTTCTTCTGTCCTTCATAGCATGCATCTTGGGGGAAAATGTGAAGCCTTTGTAAGATAATTAGTGAAAATGGAAGAATATGTAGCAGTGCTGCATCATTTTCTGAAACTATATTCATAAGATGTACTAGTGTCTGCCTTTTACATGTGGAATTTGTTTATATATTAAAATTTAGCTTCTAAGTGGCAAATAGGTAGGCAGTGGCCTCCTACTTTTCTGAAAATGCAACTGAATACCAAAAGTACGTGTTTTAGAGAAATATTACTTCCTTCTGCTAGAAATATCCAAACATCAATCTCTATTTCAGCAGATTCAATGGATATGGCAGGAAGAGTTATTATATACTATGATCCTCCTTTTATTAAAAATAAACTGGGCTAGGTTTTCTCCTGATGGTTTTTCAGGTGATAAGTATAAGATTGTTTATACTTATAGCTGGATGATCTAACTGGAGGAAAAAAACAACTTTTTGCTGGAGGGAACATCTTTTTTTGAAAACCTCATCATAATTCTAAAAATTGAGGGGAAAAGTTTCTTAATCTTTTTAAGGCCTTCCAAGCATGACAAATTTAGTCTCTCAGACTGTGTATAATCTTCCCAGATTGGTTTCCTGTTAATTTTCTGATAGGTCATTTTAGATGTGCAGTTCATAAGTTATATTTTCATCATGTACATCTCCTTTTCAATCCAGAATAATTTACGATATAACTGTTTAAATATTACATCTCTCAAGACATATAGGGTCTGGGGAGAGGCCAAGTATAGTATTAAACCAAATAGTTCTGTGGAGCATCTACAGCCAGTGTCTTATAAACAACTGATAGTTTGGTAGATGTGTGTTGTGCCCTTCCACACTGACAAGATGACCCTCCCTGAAGCCTGTTAGGGTATTCAGATGACACTGCAATGCATGAAGAGCTATACTTTTTCTCCAAAGAGTTTCCTATGTCAAGAGGAGCCGGTTCATTAGCCTTTGTCTCAGCTAGCCTTCCCCAGCTTGGTGCTCTGCAGATATATCAGATTGCGGTTGCCACCATTCCCATGTTGCTTGAATTGCCAGGGCTATTGACACAATAGCTCCTAAGCATCCCCTCTCACGAAGTAGAGCCAAACTGGGCCCCTGGTTTACTGGGGAGCTGGTAGTGATGAAATGAATGGGAGGGAGACTAGAGTGACGATGGTGGAAAACCTGGAGTGAATCTGACCGAACATGGGGTAGAGCCCATTGGAAGGCCTATTCCATGGTAGCGGCGGTGGCAAAGAAGCCATTGCGTCTGCACAGTCACCCAGAGTTGTTTTTCAGAGTGGTCAACAGCTTGTTACATCATAGTCCACAGGAAGACAGTGCTAACCACTCAGTTGCTTGCTGTGCAAAATTTGCACAGCACTTTGCAGGCAAAATTGCTCATATCTGCTCTCACTTGGATGCTGTAGTTAATACAGGTTCTGTAGATGTAATTATGGCTCCTGCTTGTCCTGTGTTGATGGATAAGTTTCAGTTTTTGCAGCTTGATTATTTGGACAGGGCCCTTTGAAGAGGTGATGACTACCATCTGTCTGCTAGACCCTTGCCCATTCTGGCTTATAAAAGCTGCCAGGGAGGCACTAGCCAAGTGGGTCCAAGGGGTAGTGAATGCCTCCTGGTAGGAGCCCAGCTTGCTTAAAGGAGGCAGTAGTAAGACCATTATTGGAAAAAAAACCCTTCCTTGGACTCCACAATATTGAATAATTACTGGCCAGTCTCTAATATCCCATTCTTGGGCAAGGTGTTGGAGCCGGTTGTGGCTTCTCAGTTCCAGGGATCCCTGGATGAGACAGATTATCTAGACCCATTTCAATCTGGCTTCAGGCCTGGTTATGGGACAGAGACTGTGTTGATTGCTTTGGTGGACAATTTATGCTGATGCTGGATAGGGGGACTGTGTCCCCGTTGGTTCTGCTGGACTTCTCAGCTGCTTTCAATACCATTGATGATGGTATCCTTCTGGGCCATCTCTCCAGGATGGGACTTTGAGCCACTGTAAAACAGTGGCTCCAGTCCTTCCTGGAGGGGAGAAATCAAAGGGTGCTGCTGGGGGACTCTTGTTCAACAGCCTGGCCATTGGCCCATGGAGTTCCTCCGGGTTCTGTTTTGTCCTTTATGCTATTTAATATCTACATGAAACCTCTGTGAGAGGTTTTCTAGAGTTTTGGGGTTTGGTGTCACCTCGCTGATGACACCTACCTCTATCTCTCCTTTCCATCTAAATCCAAGGAAGCTGTCTCAGTTCTAAATCAGTGTCTGGTGTCAGTAATGGACTCGATGAAGGCAAATAAGTTACATCTTGGTTGGATTACTGTAACACACTCTACATGGGTCTGCCTTTGGAAAGTGTTTAGAAACTCCAAAAGGTCCAAAATGCTGCAGCCAGATTGTTAACTGGGGCTGTTTACAGGGAACATAGAACTCCCCTGTTACAACAGCTCCATTGGCTGCCAATCTGTTTCTGGGCACCATTCAAAGTGCTGGTTTTAACTTGTAAAGCCCTAAACGGCCTGGGTTTAAGCTACAGTGGTGCCTCGCAAGACGAACGCCTCGCGGGACGAAAAACCCGCAAGACGAATGGTTTTTGTGATCGCTATGGTGCCTCGCAAGACGGCTTCTTCTATGGCCATGCTTCGCAAGACTTTTTTTTTTTCAAGATCGATGCCTCGCAAGACGAATGAAATTTTTTCATCTTGCGAGGTTCCCATAGGAATGCATTGCAATGCATTCCTATGGGAAACTGCTTTTCGCAAGACGATTTTTTCGCAAGACAGCGCTACTCACGGAACGAATTACATTCGTCTTGCGAGGCACCACTGTATTGAAAAGACTGCATTTCCCTCTATGAGCCTGCCTGGGCATTGGGATCATCAGGGGAGACCTTGTGCTTGGTCCCACCACCTTCACAGGTGTGCTTGGTGGGGACATGGGAGAGGGCCTTCTCTGTCACTGCTCCCAGACTCTGGAACTCCCGCCCACAGGAAGCAAGGTGGCCCCATCTTTGCTGTCCTTCTGCAAGCAGACAAAGACCTTTCTCTTCAGGCAGACTTAATGACTGGTAGTCTGAGAGGGATTTTAAATGGCTTGTTGTTCTCTGTTGTCTAAATGTGTTTTAATATTGATCTTAGTTACGATTTTAATATATTTGTCTAATCTTTTTATATATGTGTATACTTACTGTTTTTAACTTTTAAATATTATTTTAATGATGTAAGCTGCCTTGTGTCCTTTTGGGGACAAAGACAGGATATAAATATTTTAAATAAATAACAAATGAAAAAAATAGCCATGCTTTGGATTATTTGTATTGTAGTGCCAATGCATTGGGAGGCCACTAGGATTTAGATATTGCAGGCAATTTTGTCCCCTATTCCAAGGAAAAATGGAGAGTGGTCTTTACACAGCTTAGTCACAGTATACAAAAGCAACAGGAGATTTCATGCTGCTTTCTTGCTCTTCTTACTCTGATGTATTCCAGGATCTGTTGTTGGAATTTGTTTGGTAAACAGCAATACATCTTTTTCTAGTTTGCAACACTAAATTCTTCTGAATACCTAGGGGAGGGGATCTCTTGAATGTGTAGGAACTGCTACCTTTTTAGCCGAAGGCAGCTGAGCTTCTCCTCTAAAGACAATGGCTGAGTTTTCTATTACAGAGAATAAAGAAACAATTTGCAAAACTTTCCAAAAGTGGCAAGAAAGTAGGAGTGTTTATCCACTCAATGCCAGGTGCAATCCCTCCTGCACAGAGATAGCCAGGCCACAGTTTCCCATGCTGTGATAACCTCCAGAATACGCTACTGCCTTGAACAGGCTGCCTTTGAAGACTGTTTCAGCCCTGTAGTCTAACAGTGGGACTGTGCAAATTGTTGCATAGTCTTGTTGTTTCAATGACACTTCTAATAATTTTAGTTCTCTTCTGAGTCCAGTTCAAAGGACTGGTGTTTATCTTTAAAGTTGTGTACAAAGTAGGGTCTGTGTACTCATGCTGCTTTGATTCACCAGGGACCATATTCAGATTATCTTCAGAATCCCTCTTAGTCCATGTAATTTCAGAGTTTGTGTAGGTAGAACTCAGGGGTGATGGAGAAGCTTTATAGCAGGATTGATGAACCTCAGTATGTAGGGCTGCATATGATCCTCTTGAGGTCCCAGTCTGGGCCTCTGGACTCCCCAAAATGGCCATGCTTCCTTACCTATGACACCACTGTTTGGTAGTTTCTCGGCTTTTTAATGGGGCAGTAAAAGCTTTAATCTAAAATATACTGGTATTTTTGTTCCCACTTTTCTGACTTTGACTTGACTGCTACTGGAAAATAGGCTCCAAGAACATCTCTGATATTGAATTTAGTTCTGGTGCCATAGTGGCTCCTGACTGGAGCAGAGGAATGTCACCCTGAAATTCAGTGTGTGTGTGTGTGTGTGTGTGTGTGTGTGTGTGTGTGTGCGCGCGCGCGCGCGCGTGCGCGTGCGCGCGCGCTCAGTCTATAATGCCCCGTCTCAGGCTTAAAGAGGTTTATCTTGGTATTGACACCCTGACTTTGTAACACTGTCTAACATCAGCTCTTGTTTGTTTCTTTTGCCAGGTGGAGATGTTTAATATTCAAGGACTTTTAAGAATGTGGCTGAATTTTATGTCTTGTTTTTTAGTTGTTTCATTTTTTGATATTGCTTTTTTCCCTCCTGTGATTTTGCATCCTGCTGTGATTTTATGTCTTCTACTGTTCTTTTTTAATTGTTTCCTTTTTGGTATTGCTTTTTTTAACTATACTTTCCTAGTATTTTAGTGGTACTGAAGGGCAGCATATACAGTCCTTTTATGAATAAATATCGTCAGTTGAATTGCCACATTAATAAGTTGTAGGAGAACAGCAAATTATCCTATGGCACATTAAAAAATAATACATTTGTTGTGGAGTGGATTTTTATAAACAATTTTTGTTTATGCTATATCACAGTTAGAGTGGTATGAATTGGAGTGTTTCAAATGTTTTTACACGGGCCTACAAACAGAGTGGTTGTTATTTTTGGGTTTTTTTTAGTTAGGGATGGCGCCCCCTGAATCCTCTTCTGTGTAAAATGGTTTCTGACACATCAAAATTTATGGCTAACTAGGAACCTAAACCTGGAGCTCTGGGAAGGCCATTTGGCTATGTTTGAAAATGTAAATGTTTTGGAAGGGAAATGGAAAGGGATGACATGTGTTGTTGTTTTTTTTATAATGACTGGTCCTTATATGATCATTTAATTGACTTCTTAATTGATGTATCACTTGAAATGGAAGAGTTAATAATTTATAAGGGATGCATAATTATGCATGTAGTATTTCTTTCTTTCATAGAAGACTTATAAAATTTAACTTTTTCATTAATGTATGTAAAAATATTAAAAGCTTTTGTATATTGCATTAAAAACTTATGTCGGCTACCCTGCATTTTCCTATTTATTAAAACTTTTCAAGCAGTAAAAACATTTTACTTGTTAATGAGGGGAAGTGGGGAAATTAATGAAAGAGTTTGGATCCTCCAAGATGTCTCCTTTTAACCATGCACAAGCAGCTCGCTTTCCCCCCACTGTACGTAGTTTAATTTCTGTGTTAGGGTTCAGTAAGCAAATGCAAATAGATGTAATGATTTGCATCAGTAGATTATGTCTCAGTTTAATATCCTCGGATATTTTGGTCAAGGACTTTTTTCTTTGTTAGGTTGGCAATGTTTTCCTGCAATAAAAATGTATAATTGCAACATTTATGCTCAAAGTCCCATACATATACCACTTTCCAGAATCACAGTGTTGCATTACGATATTCCTTGCCATGAACAGAAGCTCCTATTACATGGTAAAAATTTGATGTTTTTTAGTAAGGTACTGGCCATGTAACACTTCCTTTTAATAGCCCTTCTTTCTATACACACACTCTCTCTGAGTTCTGGCATCTGCATCAAACGTGGGTGAGTTTTTCCATCAAACATATCCTAGAGAAATCTGGTTCTATTCCTAGTAGATCCCAGGTGGAACCATCAAACGGTACTTAATTTGCATGTTGATTGCCCAGGAAGTGATGTTTCTTTTACTTTCTGAAGCAGGAGTGAGGCTCTTCCTTGTCATTTTCTAGGTATAATCTGTCTAAAGGGGATACTCTCTATGAATAGAATGGCTACCTTGGGGCCTTCAGCTTTTCATTTGAAAATGGAACCCTTCCTAGCTGGAGGATCTGCAGTCAATGAAAAGGCTACCATGCATACATCAGCTGGAGAAATCTGTAGACAGTAGGTTTATTCATGAGTAAGGAGGCCAGTTGTTATACATGGGAAGCTGGGCTATGTAGGTAGTTTGAAGTAGGAGTTCTTTGTCATCTTCCTTTGTTTGTTGATGGGGAAAGGCTTGGTCTGGACATTCAGTATTTCAAGGGTGTGGCATCTATATCTACACTGCAGTTGATTGTAAAAAGAACAAATAATTGCTTTTAATACTTGGTTGCTAGAGGTGGTACAACTCTGAGAACCAGCCTTGTGTGGTGGTTAGACTGTTGGACTAGGTTTTACAAGATTAAAATCCCCATTTGGTCAGGAAACTCACTAGGTGATGCTGGAGCAGTCACAGTTTCCCAGCCCAAAGTCTCACATGGTTGTTGTGAGTTAAAAGTGGGAAGAGAGAGAAGTGTTTACACATCCTTCTGCTCCATGGAGGAAAGGCACGATGAAACGGTCATAATTAAATATACCCTGAATATTTACTGTGCATCTTCTCTGAAAGTATTCCAAGCCTTTATTTAAGACACTAATTGTGTCTTAGTTTTCTGATTCTTAGCTAGTGGTAGGACCTTTCCTTCCAATTTTAAAAGTGTGCTGACAGAAAAGAATTCTTTTGCTGCAATTATGATTTCGCCAGACTCAGTTGGATTGATGAGTTATTGTTGGAAAAGGCGAATTTTGTGGTTGAGCCCTCTATACATTAGTACTGTTTTTACCCTGTGTCGTTTGTATCTATATCATCCTCAATTTATTTTACTCTCTTTAGTGAGTTGTTAGAGCAACAATATCAGAGGGCAGACTTGTTTTGATGGACCTATTAAGCTGTGGACTTTGGTTGTCTTCTCACTGGAAAGGATTTAGTTTTCCAATTACTCTGTGTTGTTGCCAAAAGTCAAGGACAAGATTATTTCTTCTCTCATAATTTTAGAAATGAGATAAATAAGACCCTGGCAAGATGCATAAGATAGTACTTATATAATTTGTATACAAATTTGTATACAAATGTTGTAGTTTTTTTTGCGTGTGGTGTTAATTCTGTTATTTGTGTGTAGGAAAAGGGGAAAGGGCAGACTGGCCTAGGAAATCATTCATCTACAATAATACCTTGTAATTCGTTATTTTTATTTAATGACTCACCGCTATGAGTTTCATATCCAGAGTCCTTATTAAAGTGCAGTATGTGTAAAGATAGATTTTTAATTAGCCAAATACAGTATGAGCATCAGTGACAACAATACAAAAACTGATTGACAATTCTGGCAGGTTTATTAGCAGTACAATCAATTGGGGAAAATTCAGCTTGATGACTGCCAAGTACAAAGAGATAGCTAATTAAAAACAGTGCACAATTTATAGTTTGTAGCATGTTGATATATTTTGAAATGATGTTGATGTTCAACCCAGTAATACTGAATTTATGGCAGGAATTTTGTACAAGATCCGTCTAGAAATGGACTGCAATTGAATTTCTTTTAAATTGTCAAAGCACATAATAATTATCCAAATATCTTCATAATATCTCTGCTCAGGGATTGTTGATTATACCATGAAGTTACTTTTTAAAAATATTATTACATGACATAGCTATTAGCATATCATGTGAAGTAGCCCATGGTGAATGAAGCTTGTTAGATAAAACTAGATGCAAACAAATCGAAACAACTTTGGTCTCTTGGTTCAAGACCTATAGCAAGCTGTTTATTAGTGACATTTTTTAATACAACCAATAGCACAGACCTTGAATATTTGTCTCTCATGAGTGAATTCCACAAATGGAACATAACTGGAAAGATTCCATTTGGAGTATGTTATAAATTTGTTTGGGATAGCACTCTCAATAGTGTTTCTGAAGGTATGTGTTCATATAGAATACAATATTTCTACAAATAGCAAACATTATATTTTCAGATTTTCTGAAGGGTGAGGCATGTTGTCTTGACTGATTTCCACACAGATTTAAAAAGTATCCTCTATGTTTGAATATATGTAAACTAGCAGAAGCGCATAACATGGTTTCCTTTCACCATGATGATCATCATGTGGAACAACTTGCTGCAGATAATGACAGTGTATTTCAGTATGCAGTCGGATAGACTCTGTCAGAATAATCTTCCACAGACATAAGAGTACTAATATTGAGAAAATAATTGTGCAATGAGAAAAACCTCTGTAAGATATTTGTTTTTCTTGGACCTTCTTAAAAGTGCTGATAATTTAGATTGCCATGTTTATTCAGTACATGGCAAGGAAAGTCTTTCTTAGTACCTCTGTAACCTATTTGCAGTTAAAATCATATTTTCTTCTCTTTTTAAAACTTCTTTTTCAAGGGGAAATTGATTCTTCCATTTGGAATATAAACAGAAAAAGGTACAAAGCTGTGCCACTCTTCTCCATCTATCTAATTCATTGTTTGAGGATTTCTGTTTTCATTCTATGATATAAACCCATCAGGAGAAAACACTGTGATTTCACCTTGTTCCGTTTCAAAGGGTAGTATCCTGTATAGATTATTGCATGTGTTAAGAGCAGTCACAATGGTGAGTGCTGCATCTTAAAAAGGCATGGTTGTATGCCTACTCCCATGATCATGTGCCCAGGATGGCCTCTTTACATTGTGGTTGCTGCTTCCTTGATCATTCTTGCATGTACAAGAGTTTGAACAGGACTTAATAGCCAGATGCATTTGTGACTATTCGGTTGTGTTTCTCATTCAGTTGGTTCTGCTGTTGCTGAAGTAATATGCAAAAGGTTTCATCATTCTGCATGTACTACACAAAATAATTCTACGTAAGTTAAAAGAAACTGAAAAACAATAAGCTGGTTAAATGTACACTGATTATAAGGTATATAAACATGACTTAACTTTTTGATAATATTATGTACCTTCCTGTATTGTTGTTGTTTAGTCGTTTAGTCGTGTCCGACTCTTCGTGACCCCATGGACCAGAGCATGCCAGGCCCTCCTGTCTTCCACTGCCTTCCTGTATAGTCACTTGTTATTTTTTTGAGTACGTTCTCAATCCAGTGGACTTTTCTCCTTTCACTCTGACTTCCTGTATGAGAACAGTGCCTGGAGGAGATACTGATTTGCATATGTTTTAACATCTTCGCAATAATCTCATTTCACTTGAGCCATCTTGTCTGCTTGTCTGTTGAGCCTGGTCTCTCTTCCTCTTAGGTTTGTTGCTAGTTGCAATTTCTGTTGGTCATGGTTGGGCTCCTCTATCAGCTAGTTGCAATTTTTGTTAGTCACATGCGTTCTCTATGTGCTAGGAAATATTGCTTGTAACTCTTGAAGTTGTTCAGCCGCTCTGTGTTTATGCAGATGTCCTCTGGGTTTTAAGATTTATCTCTGTGCGAAATGGAGGATACGTTTGAGAATCTGACAGTGTGTCTCTCAGAAATGTGTTTGCTTGTCTCCCTTGAAATAGCCTTTTCTAATAGTAGGCAACAAATGGCAATGACAAACTGAGAAACTACATCTATTCTGAAATAAAATAAAATCTCAACTGTTTCAAATTTTTGCCTCCTTGACTGTAGTATAAAAAGTGAAAAACATGCAACATAATAAAGGAAAAGGACATATTTTTAGTCAGTCCTGGTACTGCATTGGAGAATGTAAAGAATTTTATCATTTTTTTCCATTTCAGTTCTAATTTTGAGAAGTAATAAAGAGTCCAGAAGGTACTGAGATTTCAGTTGTTTTGCCAGTGTTCCGTTGGGATTTCTACCTGTGAAACAGAAGTTGTAGAAGTGTCTGCAGCTGTTTGGGAAGGTGCCTGGTTGCATTGCTGTGCATGAAACAGTCATCTCCGAATTACTGTGGCCGTTTCCATTATTTCTGTTGCACGGATAGTGGCCTTTATGAATCAGTCATGTTGTTAAAATCATTTATTCTTGGGATCTTCATAGCTTGGAAAAAGTAGTATTGCAATTCTGAGTCAAAGAATAGTAAACAAAGATCAGCATCTCAAATGGAGCATGAACAAACAGTATTTAATAAAGATGGGATTTTCAGTTTACTTGGATTGCTAATCTAATAGTTATTCTAGAAGTTCTTTACTTACACATACCTTATAGACACCTACATGTGACTCACCTGGGAGAAAAGGCCTACACTGGAAAGCTTTGAGAGTTAGGCCTAGTTCCACTTAGCTTCCTGTTGAGAAAGCAAGCTCCCAGCTAGCACCAGAGGAAGAACAGGAAGCTTGGGTTGAAATCTTCTGAAACAGCTTCTTTACTTTGCCATTCCTGATCTCAGGTTTCAGTCGATTCATATTTTTTTGCATACAGATTGTTCCATTTGTCCTGTGTAGAATGGAGAGGGCACTGTTGGCAGAAGCTGGTATAAATTTCTCAGAAATATACATTTATGGCATAGTTCAACAGCAATAATATTTTGCCATAGCCACCTTTGAGGAAAAATGATTTAAATTTTAACTGAAAAATTGGGAGGGGGGGTCAGGGGAGTGGTAGAATTTACCGGAATGCAGGTGACCTTCGTTTTCCTGGACTGTCTAATTGCAGTTGTTAAAATGCCTCCTTTAATGTAAATATGAATTAGAGGTTGTTTTGTACCACACACATATAATAAAAGTCTTCCAACAAATAATAAAGATTAAAATGCTTTTACACACAGAGGGATTAACTGTTTCATTAGCACTTCCAAAATTAGGAAGTTATTATACCAGTATGGTTCTAAACATGACAGAAGGATTAATGTTGTCCTAATTTGTCTTTTGAAAGGACACAGAGTTTTAGTAGAATGCCTTTTCTTTTCAAATGGACAAATGCAGGTACTATTTCTTGGGTAGACTGCATAGAGGTCTGATGTGCTATAAGATTTACTGTGCATTACCTTAGCCATCATTCCCATAAGTATTAATTTTAACTCCACTAATAAGAAACTGAACAAAAGTGGAATTATGAGTTCAGTAGTATTCTATGAAAGGTCAGTTGTTAAAAAGGCAGAGTGTGACATTCTGTGAAAAAGGTGCCTTCATTAATCATCCTGATAGAAGAGCATAGGATATTCTTGACCAGTACCGGTGAACCTTACAATATAGTGTTTCGTAGTGTTTAATACTTTGTATTAAAATACACACAAGCGGAGGGTTATTCGGAAGAATGTAGAATATAATTTTTCTTCTGTATTATAGCACGGATATTTTAAATGGCAATTTTGGATTCACTAAATTAACCTAAAGCATACTTTATAAATTTTATCACTATCATGTAATATAACTATTATGAAAGTTAGTTTATTTTAGTAATATTAGGTTACAAGTGGCAGATTATAGTCTATTAATTGCTCAGACAAAATAACATCCACTGTTTTTGTGAATAGTCCTGCTTAAAGCAATGTTGCTGTGAAATCATAAGCAATTAATTCTTTATGAAACTACCATTGCAGCCCTCTAATTTACTTGCCTACTGTGAAATATGACTAGTTTGCTTGTGCTTGGGTTTTGAACCAATAGCAATTTTAAAGTTCAATACAAATTATATAAATTATTAAGTACAATTCTAGTGGCACATTAATCAGTTGAACATCTTTATTGTGACTGTTTCTGACAGATTATGTTCACCACGATGCCCATTAAAGCACAGTATTGTACCAAGAATGTCTTTGCCTAAGTAACAATCACATTTAATTCAGAAGAACAAACTGGGGTCGGGGGAAGAGATCTCACCATCAAGCTTTGCTTATGAGCATTATCAGTTGTACAGTGTTACAAGGAAACAGTACAAATTGCAAAGTCGGCAGTAGTTGTGATTATTTTTCCTTAATGTCATAATTTTGCATAATGGCTGTTGTGCTACATTGACTAGGTCCATGGGTTGCTTAACATAAGTGATTGCACTTGTTTATGATTATAAACTTCTTCCAGTAGAAATACTGTATGAAATGCATATAAATGATTAGTTTAAGATTTCTACTTCATTAGCCACATTATACACATTAGAGTCATTGTCTAAGAGTTAGTAATATTTGTAATGAGCTGTATAATATGTGCCTTTCAACAAAATTTGAAAACAGATGGAGTATTTTTGCAACAGTTTGTCATGGAAAATGAACCCTAGCAAAACATTTTAACAATGGTTTGAGACTCAAAATCGTGATGTCATATTCTGCCACAAAGCCCCTTACGGTAAGCAGAAAACATCAGAAATGTTCTGTGCTGCTCTGTGACTAGCATCCAGGTGAATCGTGGAGATACCTCCTAGGGGAGGTCTGTGACAGCTTAGAAGGATTCTCTTTGGGTTTCTTTGAAAGTGGAAGGAGATTATCAGGAATCACATCATGATTACGTAGATGTTTACCATGCGGTGCCTCTTACTACATTGACCATTTGAGCAATTTCACACAAGGCATTTAGGGTAGTATGGCTTTGTTGTGTTAACTGATTTTTTATATATACCAAACATTGCCATCAAGTTGTTTGCAAGCTGAAATTAAGTTGGGTTTGTCCTGTAATGTCCTCTAATAAAAAGAATCTATTTCTTTCCATTTTTAGAATCATGGTAAGTTAGAATGAAGGTAGACAGAATATGGCTCCTGTGGTGCACTTTGACAGCAGAGCTACAGTGCGAGTTGTGATTTTTGAGCTGCTGCAGGGGAAGGAAAGGAGTGCAATAGCTCCAGCATCAAGCCTCGCATTTGTTTTAGTACCAAAAGGGAAAGGGCTGTCGTAAGACCTGGGCAGAGATAACACTGCAGTTCAGAGTACGGAATAAAGCAAGGTAAACTTAGGAGCTGGAGGGGGAGTAGAGAGAGGTCAGTTCTCATTTGTGCTTTGTAACCATATTTTCTTTTTTAAAAAATCAGCAATGGAGCCACTCTGGGGAGCCTCCAAATGCATTAGGGAGAGGAGAAAAATTGAGCACTTGTTTTTCCCCCCTTCACATAGCTGCCCCCCATTCCCACTTATGAGAACATGGTAGATTGTAAACCAAAACAGCAAAAATGTGTAGAACATCCATTATAGTCCTGATTCCAGCTTAAACTGGAAACACAGCTATTTGACAATGCTAGGAGTGCTTGCCCTTTGGTGCCCTGCAGTCACTCAGTTCACCATTGTCACTTTCCCAGAGCTAGTTAGCTAGAGACATTCATCCTGTCCACCTACTTAATAGTCACTTATGTTGTTCCCTCCTTATTGTTGATGTTTCCAACCAAGGTATGAGCTGAGCTTCAATGCATTTTTATATATCTATATTGGTTTAAAATGATGTGATGATTATTACATTTCTTTATTAAACTTCACTAGCTTAAACATGATAATTAAATTTGAAGCTTTACAAAGTTTTCCTATTAATTTTTCTGGAAAAATGTGGAGGAGTTCCTTTAAAAAAAAAGATTAAATCTGTTTTAATCCTACCTAGAGCAGATCAGTGCTCAAGTTGGTTGTGACTAACAAGTCCTGTTCATTTCAGTTCATGTCTTCCAATCAGAGCTAATGCATTTAACTGAGGTTCCTCATATATGAGGAGTATTAAGTTAGAGATAATTAATCATTGTAGCTTATAGGGTAAAAATTAGACGTAAAAGGGAGATGTCAGGAAGGAAAGAAGCCAGTAAATTAGTCATCCTGTGAAGGCTCTTGGGTAAACCCAGAAAAAGGAATGTATTAATCGATGATCATCAAGTTAAATAAGTTTAATAAAGAAATTTAATGAGGACAAGTTATCTACAGTGAGAAATACACTGAATTTTTCAGTTTCTGACAAAATATAATCTGTCCTGGAGATTTTGACTAAGACACATTCCTTTTGAAGTCACCAATAAAAGACCCAAAATCTTTGGATTGGTGATGTGTGTGATTTTATTTTTTCAAAAGTGGGCTATTTTATGGTATTTACAAATGGTTTAGAGATTGACTAGGGCTATGGCAAGAATCCTGTTGCTTATACATGCTAGCAGTAAGTCCACAGATATAAATCTCACCTGCCAAGTGCCACCAGTTAAGAAGTCGGTGCTTGTTTCTGTTATTACCAAGCAGTTGAATGATTTGACATGCAATAAGAAATGCAAGCTTCATTGTTTTAACTAGCTGCACTCCCACAGTTAATTTGAGAGCTGAGTGCAGAACTAACATTATTAATAGTTGAGTGCATGGAGGTTTAGTATCATATTGGCAGACTCAGCAAACAGGTAGTGAAAGATTGCCAGGGAAAAAAACTGTTATGTGAAACAAATGTTATCTGGAACAAATGTAGAAAGGTATTAAGACCAGCTGGGTCAGGAGTGTGATGTGATTAGATTAAAACATGGCTTGAATCTTGACAAATTGAAAACTGCTTCCCCCCATAGATTTGGCAGAAGAGATCAGGATTAAAAATAAGGTACAGGTGGATGTGGACTATTTGCATAATATACAGTTTTCTTCAAAGTACACAGTTGTAAACATAGATTGCACATTTGAACCTTATTTGGCTGATTTCGTATACCTTAAAGAAACCATTGTATTTCAGATAATGCACTTGACGTGTTTGGATAGCAAATATGACAAAATTTCATTCAGTTAAAGGCATTGTTTTTGCAGCCTGCAATGAGTAGATTATATCTATCACATGTATCCAGTATCTGGATTTTCCAAACTTAATGATTTGGAGTAGGAGCTGTGTGTTTTTTTGTTTGGGTTTTTTGGTTTGTCTTTGATTTTTGCTATCAGCTAAAATATCTATCAAGTGAGGTTGTTTCCTGCCCATTTGTGGTCCAGAAAGAGAGACAAAAGTTTATAAAGCAATAGTTGATGTTAAGTTCTGCTCATTTGAATAAGTGTCTTAAATTTTAGTGTACATCAAAATATGAGTGTTTTTTAAAAAATCATCATGCTATTTTCCTTCTAATGAGCTGTTGCTGTGAATTAATTCAATTACTTATTTGGTGGTCATTCATACATATACACATGATATAATCTGAGTTTTAAAGACAGAATTAATAGTCATCAAGCAAATTGGGATAGCAGAATCGGACATGTTTTCTAAGATGGGTGTCTGTAAACCTTAATATAGGTAAAGGCAGTACGAGCCTTTGTTGTCGTTGCTTGTGTTTCAGATTGACGTACATTAATGTAAATGAAATTAAGTTGGTTACTTCCAAGTACTCTGTCTTTATTGCTGACCAAGGCTAGGGCTAAGAAGATCTAGTTGCTGTCATCCTATAATGTTGTCTATATGTTCCTTTATATTTTTGATACTTTTACGGTAAATACCCTGTTTCCCCGAAAATAAGACCTAACCTGAAAATAAGCCCTAGTATGATTTTTCAGGATGCTCGTAATATAAGTCCTACCCCAAAAATAAGCTCCAGTTAAGTGAGACACCGCCCTCCACCACTGTGCAGTAACCAGAAGAAGATGACATGACTGTATTTGATTAAATGTAGATTGTTGTACATGAAAAAAAAAACATCCCCTGAAAATAAGCCCTAATGTGTTTTTTGGAGCAGAAATTAATATAAGACCCTGTCTTTTTTTCAGGGAAACACGGTATAACAGTATTGCTAAGTATATGCCTAAGTAAGTCCTCTTGTTGCCCCTCTTGTTTTGTTGAGCTTGATATTTGAGGGTGAGGCAAAGTTACCATTTTGGGAAGCAAATAATACTTATCTTTCTTCCAGTGTCTTGTATATTCTCACTTTGCCTCACTGATTTGCATTGTCAGGAAAGAATGTATACTTTGGAAGAATGTTCATAGACATGATTGTGTCCCCTAAACTGCAAAAACGTTATCTTGACATCTGTAAAGCCAGATCTGAGGTAAAAACAGAAGTTGCCTACTTTAAACCCAGGCAAATGTGGATTGCTGTTGAACAAATAAAAAAGGAAAATACATTGGAGTCTGGATACAGTATGTTTGTAGTAATAAAAGCAGTAGTACAGATTTACTGGTGTAGAAGTTTTAACTGTAATACTGTGGAATGGTAGGTTATTTTGTGTTCAAGAGCTACATTTATCACAAAAATGATGATATACAAATCACTTCCATATCACAAAATGTTCTTGGTCAAAATTGGCTTGAGGCAAGTGATATCTTCGAGTAAACAGTATATGAAGACCATATCTTAAAATGATAGATCACCTAATTTTGTTCTGACAGAGGTTTTTGCCGCAACAAACATCTGTCACTGAAATACCAATTCAGAGATACGGAAGCCAAATTGTAGAGGTTTTCTAGTATTTGTCATTCCTTTAGTTAAGAACACTACTGATAGTTCTATATCTAAGACTGTGGACAGTCTCCATTTTAAAAAAAAACCAAGATAATTCTTAAGTGGTACATCTTTTAGTGTTAATTAACTATTTTTAAATTAAATAACTTGTTTCTGATTTACTTTGCACATAATTGTATGCTGTTTCAGTGTAGATGCAGTTATAAATTGATACTACTTTACTAGCATTCTAAATTGTGTTCTAATTGACTACATTTATTCTTTATTTGGAAGGGGGAAGCAAGTTTAGGAATAATGTACAGAACAATAAGAATTAAACTCTGCATTGTATAGCTTTTGTAGGCTGCTGTCAGAATATTTCCTCAGGATGTAGCCTGCATTATCACGGGTTCTCATATTTGTTGCTTGTGAATGTATAGCTTATATAGGTATCCAATATTCTCTAGGTATTTGAAGAAAAGAATGGGATTTGTCAACATCTTCTACATTTCCAAGATGCATTGCTGCTGAAAACAGAAGGCTACAAATTTGTGTTTTTGCTAGAAGCTTTTGCCAAATATAATTTTATAAAGTTCAGTGTAAGCCTAGTTGAAAAGAGATAGCTTACGTTGAAGAGAACTAACATAATTCATTGTTTAAAATGCAAAGAAATTGAACTTTCAAGACTGCAACTGAGGTAGTACCTTTTATTGGGCCAGATTTTGTTTAAAAATGGTGGAAGAACAAATGTAATGTTCTAGTGACATAATGTTATGCTCGTTTAAGTGCAAAAATTCAAAGTAATAATGAAAAAATACATAATGCAACTTGGTTGGCTATTTGTTTTTATGTGTGTAATCTGTACTTCAGTTCACCATGGCCCCAAAGGCAGATCACAAATTAATACATTTCTGTCACTGATAGTCTACTTTCTATGCATTATTAACCCAGTAGAATTTTAGTTTGTCTTATATTTTAAAAAACATAGGAAAGTTGATTTACGTAATACCTATATTAGATTTTTTTTTAAAAATCGCTTGAGGGATTAAATTGTAATTCAGTCAAAAAAGGTAGCAAAATATTTTAGGAAAGTGTATGGTTAGAAAATACAAAGAAGAGTGATTGAAGGACATAGATTTTAATTGCCATTGTCTTAACAGAACATTCATGATGCACATGATAATGATGGAGTAGATTAGTCATCATGATAGTTGGAGATAAATTTGGGAAGTGCTGTAGGTAAAAGAATGGTTGTATGCCAGAATTTGTGGCATGAATATTTGAGGGTTTTAAGATTGAGCCAGTGCAACCCCCCTTTTTTACCAGGATTTTACTACTCTTCTTCTTTGACATGAGCTGTTGTCTCCTTTGGAATGAACAGCCTTGCTGTAGTCAGTGTTGTTTCATTATAAATCAATTTTAATTTTTGGGCAGGTAGGGCACCCTGTTTGAAGAGGGGAAGAAATTGTAGGGTTGTTGTTGGAGCGGGGCAGAGTCCTCGCATGTCGATGTCTGTTTTATTTTTAAAGGAGTGTTTCTCAAGCAGTAGGCTTGTACCCCTTGGGGGACTTGTAACTTAACCATGCTTGATCCTTTCCATCCTACTTTGTTCGATCTGTGTCGCAGTTATCCCAGCTTCCTTCTCCATCAATAATCATTAGTGTGCTTGCCTGTCCATTTGGATAGCCACACAAGTGCATAAATGAAGCAGGCCAGAGGCAGGAGTCACCATTAGAATGCTGATGTTTGCTCAAGAAGAAGATGTTGATTGCTCTCTGGATGCAGTGGAAAGCATTTCATGGTAGACTCTGCCATTCATGCACCAACTGCCAGTTTTAGAGAGATGTAGGAGAACAATTAATGGGTGATGGATTTGAGCAAAGTCTGTCCTGAGCCAGCTGCTGAAAATGGAGGCTAGCGTAAAACAGAGTTTGATTGTCTCGACTCTATGAAGTGATCGGCCCAAAGTTGGAAAATCTTGATCTGCTAAACCTCTGCTCTCCTCTTCTCTAGAATATTGGGACCCTTTTGATGTAGTGCCAGTTTGTGCATGCCCCACAAAGTGTAAAAGACAAGTATGTATTAGACAATTGTATAGTAGAAAGCACTGGCAGGATAGCTCAGTTGTTTCGGTAGCTGCCTACAGAGTCAGATGTTGGGAGTTCGATTCCTCCAGGGAGAACAGTCAGCCTGTGTAGCCGTGGACATCCTGTACAGTTCCAGGATGACCCCAGAAGAAGGGAGCGGTAAACCACTTCTGTGTATTCTCTACCTAGAAAACCCAGGAGTATATTTATTTATAGTATAAAACAGAAGGCTAGAGTGCATTTTGAAGAAAGGAGAGTATACTGTAGTCAAAGGTGCTGCTTCTGATGCTGAGAAATAGAACTGTAGGTATGAGGTAGAAAAATGATGAAAAGAAAAAGGTTTAAGAGTGCAAGAGAGATCTGAAACCAGTTGTGTGGGATGGGTGAATTTGAACTATTTTTAATTGATTCGAATTAGTCCAGACTTTTTTGCTCCCAAAGTTCTTCCCCAACCCCCCTGTGCTGCTGGGGGCTTCGACATTTTCAAGCAGGAATGGTCCAAACAGGCTTTTTCCCATGGGGTTGTGATACATTCTTGTAAAGACATGTGTCTGTAGGTGGTGTTTTGGTGACGTGGGCATTTGAGACATGATATTCAGGACCAGGAGAACATCTATCCTCTCCCCTAATTGCTCTCCAAATTCCTTTTATTGTTATTTTTTCTTGCATTTATGCCTCATAAAAGGATTGAAGGAAGGAAGGATTGGCAGAGGAGGGTCCAGAGAAATGAAGGAAAGGAGGGGGACTGTGAGCTGGAATGTGAATCTCATCACATCCAGTATGAATGGTGAACTCCCGAATCAATCTTCAACCCCTCAGTGAGCGCTGATTGCAATTTCAAATGTAATACAGTCTGCAAATCAAATAGCTCCGATTTGGCTTTCCAGTGTATTGACACTCTTATACCTCTTTTTAGCATCCCTCTGGTTGGGGCAAGAAAGAGAAGGGCACTGACACAAGTACAATGCCAGCAGGATACCTAGAATGAGTTCTAGCCTCAAGGCTTAAGGCCTGGCTCTTTAACGGTTTAGGGCCTCGATATTTGGCGGAACGCCTACTCCCACCAAAATCTACCCGGATCACCCGATCGAGTCAGGAGGTGAGGCTGAGGAGCTTGACGCCGAGGGAGGCCCGGAAGGAAAAAACAAGAAACCGGGCCTTCTCGGCGGTAGCTCCTCGCCTCTGGAATAACCTTCCTCCGGCGATTCGTGCAGCCCCTTCGCTGGGCACCTTTAAAAACCAATTAAAAACTTGGATGTTTATGCAGGCCTTCCCTCCAGTGAACACTTGATTTCTTCTTTTTATTTCTCTTTTCCTTTTCCCTTCTCCATCTTGAATTATTTGTCTATTGATGTTATATTTTATATTTTTATATATATTTTATATTTTGTCATGTATGTTATGCGTGTTGGAAGCCGCCTAGAGTGGTCGTCTGACCAGATAGGCGGGGTAAAAATACAATCAATCAATCAATCAATCAATCAATCAATCAATCAATAAGACTTTGTAGGAATGAGGTCTGAAAAAGCAACAGCCTACTGGAGCATAAAAAGTGTAAGGATGCTCTCAGAGCTTGTCAGAGGAATTCCCTTTTTCTGATGTCTCCTAGGTCCTACATTTGGCCTCCCCTTGTGGCCCTCCATGGGTTTTTGCCTCACGGCACAGTGGTTAAACTGTGTACTGCAGTCAAAACTCTGCTCACAACCGGGTTCAATCCTCGGTAGCCAGCTTGGGGTTCAATCAGCCTTCCATCCTTCTGAAATCAGTAAATTGAGTACCCAGCTTACCGGGGGGGGGGGGATGTGTCACTAATTAAATTACAAACCACCCAGAGAAAGCTTGAAGCACTATAGAGTGGTATATAAGCAGCACACTTTTGCATCTTGCTTCAGGCCTAAACATGACAGCCACGGCAAAAGGGTTCCTTAGCCCGCAGTTAAAGAAATACCCCCATGAAGTATCTTGGCAGTCCATTTTCCATCAAAAGAAAATTTGAAGATCAGAGCCCAAACAGGATGAAGTTGCAAGAAATTTGTTTAGGTATTTGACTATAGAGCCAGAGACTGGGAATTCAATTCCCAACTGTACCTCCCTGACAGGGCTGGATTCAGCAATCCATAGGATCCCTTCCAGCTCTGCAGTTCTAAGATTATTCTAAAATAAAACACTGGTAATGGCACTACCTGGAATCTCTGGGAAAGGTGAGTGAATTAAAGATAGCAGATCCAGGATCTACTGTCAGTGTGGAAACAAAAAAGTTATTAGTAATAAGTAGTGTAAGCTTGTGTGAAAAAATATAATTCGTCCAATATGGATTGCTGCTGGTGGGCGTCACAACAAAAACTGCTGTTGAAGCACCACAGCAATAGATTTTGCAGTAAACAGTTCTATGAAGGCTATGAAAATCCTTAGAACAAAGTTTCATCTCCGTTTGCTGTTCATCTCTTCTGTAATTTATTTTGTTCTTCATTCTGTTTTAAAACATTTTTATTATGGTGGCTGCTGATTTGATAGCTGACTGGGTTGAAGCAATGGGCTGGAAATTTGATTCACTAGTGTGTTTCCCAGGAGAAGAGCCAGCCTGGTGAACCTTGGGAAAGCTACATGGTCCCAGAGTGCCTCCAGAAGAAGTAAATGCTAAAACCACCCTTTAAAGTGTTGTATCCCTTGAAAGCCCAGAGAAGAGTTCTTGTAAGAATCAACTTGATGGCACACAATTAATATTATATAATGTAATTATATTATAATTATTAACAATGTGTTATATAATAATATATTATTATGTAATATATTGTTATGTTATAGCTTCCTGGATAGCTCAGTAGTTTGGGTATCTGTTTCAGTTCCCCATTGTGCCTCTAGTAAGAAGAGCCAGCCTGTTTGGCCTTACGCAAGCTGCACAGTCCCAGAGCATCCCCAGAAGAAGGGAATGGTAAACCACATCTGTGTAGTCCCTACACTGGAAAATCCTGGAAAGGGTCTCTGTAAGTTGGAATTGACTTGACGGAATAGAATTGTTATTTTAATTATATCATATTATATTTTGGCTACATCTCCTTTTGTTTGAATTTTTAGTGAATGGTTATGCAGCCATGATAAAGTGAGAAATAGTGATGTTTGGGGGAAAGGATTTTAATTCTGTGTTGCTGTAGAAATGCTAGTTACTGTATATACTCGAGTATAAGCCGACCCGAATATAAGCCGAGGCACCCAATTTTACCACAAAAAACTGGGAAAACGTATTGACTCAAGTATAAGCCGAGGGTGGAAAATGCAGCAGCTACTGGTAAATTTCAAAAATAAAAATAGAAGCGGACACTCCCGTAAAGATCTTTAAGAGACATAGCTGACAGGGAAGAAGGGGGGTGAATGGGCTTCCCTGGGCTTGTAAACAAAGATGCCCTCACTGTGACCTCTGTCCAGAGTGGTCTTTGAAATACTGACACACTGCCGGGAAAAAGTTTCATCTACAGCTCCTTCATTTGGACATAGACTGCTATTATCCTCCCAGCATGGTGTCTGCCTGCGGAGTCTGAAAAATGCAGTGTACTTAACCTGGGTCATCTGACCACCCACAGAGGCTGCAGGCGCCCGTAGATGAGTCCGGAGAACAACCACACTGCAGGGGAGAACATGTAATTTTGACACTGACTCGAGTATAAGCCGAGGGGGTGCTTTTTCAGCAAAAAAAAAAAATGTGCTGAAAAACTCGGCTTATACTCCGAGTATATACGGTAGTTTATTTTTCATTCATTCGTTCAACTTTTATATCGCTCATCTGGCAAATTGCTACTCTGGGCAATGTACAACAAAACTAAAGCAAAAATTATAAAATCAAATTCTAAAATACAAAGATCAATTTGATGAGAGTTCTAGACCATATGGATTTAGGATGAAAGGTAAAGGACACAATATGCATTTGTAGAAAATGCACTGTTTTCAAAATAGTGAAGTTATTTTTATGTTCTGCATGAAGAATGAGACTTGTTGATTGAAATTTCTGTTTTGTTTTGTTGAAGTCAATGCTTTTAATATACATGACTGTTGTTTTTGACTGTATTTGAGCATCATTTAGTCAGTGAGTAGACCCGTTCTAGATGGGCAGTATATAAATCAAATAAATAAATAAATGATAATTTTTTTAAAAAAAATTATTTTATTTTTCCTTGATTGCTCACTCAGATGCTGAGTATGAAGATATAATAAGAAAGAGTTGAAAAATTTAGATATTAGACTAAAGAAATTGTATGTGTGTTTTTAGAGGAAGAGAGATTTCCTTGACAATTTTAAAATATTTGAAATTGTTAAGGAAATTTTTGTTTTTTTAAAATTGTCAAATATTTTGTGAAGTGCTCTGTGAACAGTTCAGAAGACTATACTATAACGTTTCCACTGTGAAGATATGAATTTAAATATTAATTTACATTAAATATGAAGGGAAACTTCCTAACTGGAAGAGCAGGTCAGCGTTATGTGAAGCAAGCTGTAGAACAAAACATCATTCTACCATAACGTTCAAAGTGCATAAGGAACACTGAAATGGTACACAGAATCCTATCCTACAAAATGCCTCTTCAAGTTAGATCCAGTTTGGACACAACCTCAACTTAACAAACCATTGTTTCATGTGTCGAGCCAAAGTTTAGAGATAGCACGTGAAAAAGTAATGCCATTTACAGGTAACAAGTGATAATGATCTTTTTCAAAGGAATGAGCACCCCTCCCAATGTTACTTTTAAAACACAGTTAGTGTGGCTATCGTTAGAGTATTCATTCATATTAACCTTTAATTAATTATATTTATCTTTAATATTTACATTAATATTTACCTTTAATTATAAGAGGTAGCTGGCAGAAGGGTTCAGTGTTTTAGGTAGCTGGCTGCAGAGCCACAAGTTGGAAGTTCAGTTCCCCACTGCCTCTTGTGAGTAGAGCCAACCTGTGTGGCCTTGGGCAAGCTGCACAGTCCAGGGTGCCCCCCAGAAACCTGGAAAACCGTGAAAAGGGTTGCCATAGGTCAGAATTGACTTGACATTACATGATTTTTATTATTATTTATTATATGAGGTGCAAGTACTGTTCCATTCTTAACTTGAAAATGTGGATACTGTGCCACTCAGAGCTATATCAGCCCCTTCTCTCTTTGTTTTCTGGTACCTATACAGTCCAGGAAATGTGGGAGGCCCACAATTCTTGGGGTACCTAGAGTGTCCTGTCACTCTCTTAATGGAATTTTCTAGGCATTCAAGGAAATTGTGGGCAGCTGTATTGAAGTCATTGGGGAAGGAAGACACAACATGCTGCTCTCAATTTTGAAAACAGAACTTCTTTCTTTACCATAGACAGTTAAAGCTGATACATAACATGTAATGTAACATGTAATACAATGAAAATGCAACAGGTTAATTTTTTAAATCCAGATAATGAGGATGTGGTGCTTATTGTGGGATTCATATGCAAGGGAACAATTTTATATATAGTAATAATTTTCCTACATCTCTTAGAGATCTACATGCTCTTTGGCTTATCAGCTGGCTTTGTTGCTGGTCTGTCTAAAAACACAGTTTCTGGTAGCATTCACATTGGGAAGGTGTGGTTTAATCTTGGCTTGTTAGTGTATGTTAGTGGTTCTGAGCTTTACGTAACACAGGTGTTCTTGGACTGCAACTCCCAGAAACTGTGGCCAGCACAGCTGGTGGTGAAGGCTTCTGGGAGTTGCAGTCCAAGAACACCCGGGTTACCCAAGGTTGGGAACCACTGGTATATGGGATAAGTAATGAGAAACTGGGGCATGGTCTCAGTTCGAATCATAGTTTGAGTTGGACCACTTAAAGGGAGCTAGATAAGGCTCACATTTGAAAGAAAACCACCTCAAATACTCATCTGCTCTCTATTTGACAAATCTGGATTAATGATTGTATGTGTAAAATATTTAATGTAATTCATGGGCAAAGGTCAGTCTGAGGTTCATAAATGCTAGTTTAGGATTTTTTACTGAGAAGTCCAAAACGTGTTTCTTGATGCTGCCATTGACTAGAATAAAATTATTTTCCTCTTTTTGATAACTTCTAAAAATATCTCACTTATAGCCAGTTTTTTTAATATGCACTGCTGCAGAGCTATCACATTTTTTATGATGTTTAATTTGAACCAGAAGAGATTGACTATTCATTGATTCTTGACCTGCCAGTACCAAGGAAAATAATTTAGTTAATAAGAATTTTCATGAGGTCTGAATTTAAATGCATGAAGATTCTGCCTTTACTATACAGTAATAGAAACTAATTTAAAAATTCTATAAGAGCCTGAGGGTTTGTGGCATCAAAACTAGAAAAACTAGATCCACTTAAAGATGATAGCACTATCTTCTCAGCCATCTAGGGCATACATGTGTGGTTCTTTGTAAGGGTACAGATGTGTACACTTGTTGTATATTAAAATAATATAGTTTGACTTATATTTGGAGGCTATAATTTATATCATTTCAGTTGGCAAAGTGATATTGTTGAGCTCCTGAACAAAAACAGTTTTGAGTCAAGTGAGATGTAAACATTCCTCTCTCTGTGTGTGCATAAGTGTACACATATATGTGTGTGTTTGCGTGTGCATGTGTTAGACACAGCAGGGAGGGTTTCTCATGGTGTAATGCCATACAGTTCAGAAAGGGTTAAATAATTCATAAAAAATGTATGGATCCTGATATTAAAATCGAAAAAAAATGTATGGATACATTTTTTTTTACACACCTCAACTGTCAACATTTCTAATCAAATCATCTAGCTATGTTGCTTCTTAAATGATACAAGCAATATTTCCTGTAATAAATACCTCTAAGTCTAATGAGAGGCCCTTAGGCAACTTCAAATATATGAATTCATTATAATTGAACAACCTAATCTGTAGGGCAAGCCAGGCTGCTACCCAGCCTCTTAACTCCATTCGGCCTGGGTGTTCTATGAAAAATGTTATACATTTTGTTTACAATGTATTGTTGCTGTTTGAAGTATTGTATGTTCCTGTAGTACATAAGATTGGGACACATAATGGAGGAAAAATCAAGAAGGCAATCTTTCATTTTGTTCTTCTATGAAAAATTCAAAAGAGTGAAAACTCAGCCAGAGAAATTTTGCAAGGATATTATTTTCCAATGTTTCGATCAATTTGTCTGTCAACCATGCTGAGAGGTGGAAGGGGCCAGCAAAAGCAATTTAGCTTGTGAGGTCCAAAATAGAAATGTTTTAGGAAACCCTGTCACATGTCATTTCTGTGTATTAAGCTGCTGTGTGTTTTTGTGTATTAGCAATGTTAGGGAGAAACTTGATATCAATCATCTACGTCAGCTGTAAATATCTGTAAAGAGTCCCTATGTATAGAAAAAGAAAACATTTAAGCCACTATAATACATTTGGACTTTATGTTTTGGCTGCTGGTTTAGATTTTTAATCTTTACATTTTAGTTTGGGCTAGCTAATTTTACTTAAGTATGAGTACAGTTTTATCAGTGGACATTATTTGCCTCATCCACATTTAAAAAAATGACCTGTGGGGTTTTTTTTTAAATTATATCCATTTGTATGATAGAATGCTGTTAAATGTGAATTATTGTACTTGCAGCACTGAAGAGGGGAGGAGTTTCAATGCACTGAGCTTGCTGGAAACAAGTTCCAACTTAGCCTACTGATAAATATCCATGCAGTTTGGTATCCAATAAGACAAAGATCTAATAAGTCTTGGTAGTGGTCAGTTTAGTTGTCAGAACTGAAAGGAATATGGTCTCAAGGAAGACCCGTGCTACTAATAGCTGCTGTTCCCTTTTTGTTTTCAAAGGGTCTGGCGCTCATTCTCTTTCCCAAGGACTAGATGATTTTGAGTGTAATACCTTCTTACAAAGGATTAGTCTTGCTTAGACTGGTGGCATTTTGGAAAAACTCCTAGTGGCTATGATGAAATTTCTTTAAAAAAATCTGTTACTGGAAGTATAAGACTACTTCTATAATATATGATGTCTGCATCCATTTGGAACATTGTTCTGGTCAGGAGATGGGGATTGGACTTAGAAATGGTCTCAGGCTATTAAGTAGATGTACTGGTGTAAGGGCCAAAAGAGTTCTCAAAGTCTGTTACAGTAGAGGGAGCAGACGGCATGGTCAAGGCAAGCAAGCATCAAAGGCAACAAAGATTTCAGAATGCAATTCCTGTAGGCATCCTTCAGTCTCTAGAGACTATGGTAACGTGCTCTGAATAGAGGCCATGGCTTTCCTTAAAACAAAGTGTTAAAAACAATCAGGGTTTTAAAAATCTTTTTAAAATCTGTTTTGTTGTTTTGTTTAAATTAAAAGTGGCCTTATGTACCATTTACTAAACAAAGAAGTCTAGATGTATGTAAGCAACTGGGTTGTAACTCCATATGACAGAATATTTCCAGAGTGGAAAATGTATGCATGGTGTGATAGAACATGATCTAGCCACTTTGCTGGAACTAAGGAAGTTTTGGGTCTGGTCCTTATCTTCATGGAAGTCTGTCTGGGAATTCCAGATATCTCTTGTTGACTTCTGTGAAGGAAGAGAAGGTATAAGGTACCAAATTATCAAGCTGCATTTTTGTTTTATTTATTTAAAATATTTTGCCCCACCTTTCTCCTTAAAAAGAACTCAATACGTCTTATACTGTGTCATTAGAAGACAGTAAAGCTAAAAACATCAAATATACAAATACTAAAAAAGACCAAACAAATGCCACACTTAAAAATGGTAAACAAAAGCAACATTAAGTTATTCAGATTAAATGCACTGCAAACTAAAATCTAGAAATGGACAGCTAGTATAAAAGTGTTGGCCTTCATCTGACAAAAATAACTATTGGATTAAAATATTTCCCAAGTAGAAAAAGTTCAGTCACGTTCTGTGGGTGATCACGGAACAAAGTAAGGCTAATTGCCTTAGAGAGAGAACAAAGGAGTCGACAGCGGATGTCCGAGCCAGCGGAGCCTACTGGCAAAGCCCTGAGAGCTCTTTTATTTACTTAGCATGATTACATAGTATGTTATGAGAGAAACAGATAGGATACTAGTTACCTAATCGTAAGTAGGATTGGCTAAAATAACCCTTTGATCTTATGCTCTACCTCTAAGCGAAAGGGCAGAAGAAGAGGTTTTCCCGCCTGCTGGCAGCTGCCACTTCCTGCCAGGAGTGTATGCACGTCACTGGAACAGAATGCAGCTACAACCTTTAAGCAGAAGTTTCCCACATTTCCCCTTTTTTTTGTTTGTTAAGCAAAGGCACATATTCTTTCATATATTTGCGAACTACGTATAAGTCTTTTCGGCGAAGGCTGAGGGCGAAGCTTTGAGACAGGTAGTTATCATGGAAAAGAAGGTTGGTATACATTGAATAAAGCAACAGGAACTTATAAGGAGTATGAGAAGCATAATTCCAAGAATGAGAACACAACACAACAGCGTCACGGAGTTGGCATTCAGCTGCGAGATAATGGCTGCTAGAAAAGTTTCAGGAGTTTCCGGGATCTGCTGCTGATTTAGAGTTCTTTTTGCATCAGCACTCAGCGTCTTTATCATCCCCCAAGTAACTTTGGGCTGAGTGCCTTCAGGTCGGGCCGGGCGCTTCCGGCAACACGCAGTCATCTGGTCCTGCTCCAGGGCCGTCACTGGGTTGAATTCCGGAATCGGGTTCTGCAGGTTGCGATGCCAACTCATTCTTCCCACGATATGGCCTCACACACCGAGCTGGGATCCACAAGGGACCTGTGGGAGTAAGCACAGCAGCATAGCCATGACCCCATGTTAGTAAAGGGGATGGACCCTCCCATTGAGGGTCAGGAGGTTGCTTATAAGTCACCAGCGGCCGTTCCATGGGGATTTCTTTACGAAAGTGTTTCTCTACTGGTGACAACCTATGCTGACCTGCAGATACAGTTAAATGATTTAATGTGAATAATGCTATTGATACTACATCTGGAACATCTTGGGGCTTGATCCCTCTGTTTTTTGTTTGTTTTGAAAGGAAAAATTTAAAAGAGCAGTGTGCTCGTTCTACAATAGCCTGTCCTGTGCAGTTATAAGGAATACCATGGGAAAGTCGAATGTCCCATTCATTGCAGAAAGTGGTAAAGGCATGAGAGGTATAGGCAGGGCCATTGTCTGTTTTTAAGGTTTGAGGCCGGCCCATAATTGCAAACGTACGTAAACAATGTTGTATGACATGGCGAGAGGTTTCGCCATGAAGAGGGGTAGCCCAGATGTATCCTGAATAAGTATCAGTAGTTAGATGAACATAAGAAGGAGGAGCAAGGGTAGGAACTTGAGTGATATCCATTTGCCAAAGCTGATTGGCATCCGTTCCTTGTGGGTTAACAGCATCAAAAGGAAAGGAAATGGGAGACATGGAACAGGAAGAGCAGGAGGAGACAATGTCCCGAGCTTGAGAAAGCAGAATAGAAAATTGCTTATGGAGTTGTTTAGCACTCTGATTAAAAAAGGAATGGCTGTCAATAGGATTGGAAAAGAGGGGACACAAGGAACGAAGAGCAGAGTCTGCACGATGATTTCCCTCCAAGATAGCATCTTGAAATCCAGTAGGAGATCGGATGTGAGCTGCAAAAAAAAGTTGTGATCTGGTAGCAAGGAGGTTTTTTAAAGTCAAAAACAGGGAAAGTAAGGAAAAGTCAAGAGCAGGAGAAAGATAGGCATGTGACAGATGAGTGAGAAGGTTAAATACATATTGAGTGTCTACAATGAGATTTAAAGGTTGATCTTGAAACATTTGAAAGGCAAGGATGACAGCAGCAAGTTCTGCACGCTGAGCAGAGCTCTGAATAGAAGTAAAACAGGTTTTCCAGGTTCCGGGAGGTTGCTGAAAGGTAATCACGCCTCTGGTAGGCGCACCATCGGTAAAAACAGTTAGTGCATCAGGGAGAGGAGTAGCAGTGAAAGGAGAGGAAAAGCGAAGGGGTACTTGCTGAATGAATGTTAAGCGAGGGTCTTTAGGTGGATTAAAACGTATTTCGCCAATATAGTCTGCAAAAGCAATTTGATAAGTTAGTGATGTAGACATTAAATGATCATGGTCAGCTTTGGAAATAGGTAAGTAACAACACAGAAGATCCCAACCTGTGAGTTGTTTGGCACGATGGCGTCCTTTGATTACGAGGTCTGTAATTGCATTTAGAATGGAGTAAACATTTCGGGGAGGAGTGTTAGATAAATAAAGCCATTCTGCTACAGAAATGGCCTTGTCAGACTTCGGACTACACAACAACCCAGTAGGCAGTTGGGGAGTGTTCAAGATAACCAGCTGCAAGGGACCAAAAGAAGGAATGCGATCGACCATGGTACGTCGCAAGGCTACATTAATTTGATGTATGGCATGTTTCATAGCCTTGGTGATGGGTATGGAGTCAGCAGGAGACTGATGTCCCTGGAGTGCATTAAACAAAGGCTGCAATTCATGAGTAGGAAGGCACAAAAATGGACGAGCCCAATTTAAGTGCCCGAGGAACTGTTGCAACTGCACTAATGTAAATTGAGATGGAGTTTTTAGTTCTGGTAAGAACGGAGATGTAGCTTGCAACAGTTTGTGCCCTAGATAAAGAAACGAAGGTGTGGTTTGTATCTTTTCTGGAGCTATGTGAAGGCCTTTTTTCTCTAAGCAGTTAGCTAGAGAATCATAGACAGTAGTGGGGAGGGATTGCCCAGCCACCAAAATGTCGTCCATGTAATGATATACAAGCAATTCAGGATGTTCCAAGCGAAATTGCTGTACGGCTAGATCCACAAAATGTTGACATAAAGTCGGGGAATTCAACATTCCCTGAGGCAAGACTTTGCACTGATATCTTTGAGTAGGTTGGGAATTGTTGTACACGGACTGTAAAGGCAAATTTTTCCCTGTCTTGTGGTGCAAAAGGAATAGTGAAGAAACAGTCCTTGAGATCTACTATCATTAACTCATAGTGTTGGGGTACCAAATTTGGATTAGGCAAGCCGCATTGTAAAGGGCCCATAGGTTGAATGCGCTTGTTAACTTCCCGAAGGTCGTGTAGCAAACACCACTTCCCAGATTTCTTTTTGATGGTGAAAATGGGTATTCCACAGACTGGTGGAATACTCTATATGTCCTTGATCTAATTGCTCCTTAACTAAGGCCTCCACTGTGTGGAGCTTTTCTTTAGACAATGGCCATTGATCAACCCAGACAGGTGGTCCAGGGAGCCACGTTAATGGCAAGGCTGTGTCAGATTGCGTAGAGGCCTGTATTATAAATTTGTCTGCAATTTTGCATCAACCTTTTTCAAGAGATCCCGACCCCAGATGGAAAAGGGAATAGGCAGAATGTAAAGAGAGATTATGAATTGTCTAGGAGAGTCACCTAGACTTTCCAGAACAATGGGCTGAAGGCTTTTCTGGGCTTGCTCATAGCCTCCAACTCCCTAAATGTCGTGCACTGGCTGGGTGGGATAGCTTTCTGGCCAGTCTTTCTTTGCAATAACGGTAACGTCAGCTCCTGTATCAATCAGGCCATTAAGAACAAGCGATCCCATTTTAAGAGGGAGTCGGGGCTGCGAGTGCTCGATGGTAGTTAAGGCAGCAACTTGAGTAGAACCAAAAACCCCACTACAAGGGTTGGTACAAGAACCCATCTGTGTTAATGGAAACAACAACAATTGAGCAATAGATTCACCCGCAGGAAGGACTTGCTGTATATTAGACCAGGTTTGAATAATTAGAGGTCCTTCATAATCCCCATTAATGACGCCTGGTACAGCAAATAAACCCCGTGCAGAGATGCTAGAGCGGTGGAGAATGAGACCCACAGTGTCTTTGGGTATTGGTCCATGATGTGCTGTTTTGACTTTGTAGAGCGTGAGGGTGAATCGATAGTCGACGTCTTCTGCTGTGATCAGATCATGACTTTCACTTTTAACAGTAGCAGGTCGGATTTCTTGAACTGGGGTAATATTCACTGAGTTCCTCCCACTTGACCCGGGGCTGGAGGTCCACCCAACTTGGAGTTTCCCGGGATTGGAACAGACGGGCATTGATTGGCCCAGTGATAACCTTTCTGACACCGGGGGTATTTTTTAGAAGGGTGTTTATTGTTTTGGGGGGTTGATCTGCATTCCCATCTGAAGTGCCCTTCCTTGCCACAGGAAAAACATTTATGATCTCGAGCAGGGTTCAAGTAGGTAGCCATGGCTGTGGCCAAAAGCTGTGTCTTGTGAGTTTCTATCCCAATATTCTGACATAATTTTAGAATGGCATCAATGTCAGTCTCTGGTTTATTGTAAATAGCCTGAAGGGCCGTTTTACAATCCATGTTAGCATTTTCAAACGCCAGCTATTTCATCAAAATATCAGCAGCCTCAGTATTCTCCACCTGCCGTTCAATCGCTCTTTGCAATTTGTTAATGAAAGACATATAGTCCTCTGTAGGACCCTGACACAAATTGGCAAAAGACCCTAAAGGGGGGTACCTTTGTCTGTGATTTTTAACCAGGCTGCTTTAACAATGTCACCCACTTGTGCCAATCCCCTGTTAGGGATGGTAATCTGCTGTGCTATGGTGACAAAGAGTCCATCTCCATTTAGCATATCTGCAGACACAGCAATATTGTTTTGTAAATTATCCATGGCCAGAATAGCAGCGGCATCTTTCCATTCCTGCATAAACAATATGTATTGCGCAGGAGTGAGCATAGATTTAACCAAGGCTTTCCAGTCAGCTGGAATAAGATTTCCATTTCCTCGTAGCCCATCAACCAGCCCAAGAGTAAAACTGCTATGGAGACCATTTTCAACTACACTTTTTTTCAACTCTTTAAACGTGGCAAGGGGAAGACCTTCATGAACACACTGTCCCTGATTGTTACGAACCATAGGACAAACAGACATAAGGGGGAGGGCGGCAGCAACATCCTCTGGGCTTCCTTGGGCCATAACATCAGATAACATCTGCTGCACTGCTGAAGGAGAAGGGGGAGGAGAAAGCGGAGAAGGGGCCATTGGAAGAGTGGCAGGAGCTGCGTAGGAAGGAGGATTGTTTCTATTTTCATGGAGATCTGGTGGCTTAGAGGGTGGCAAAATCTATGGGGCTGTTGGAAGGTTAGCTAAAGACTGGGCTAACAAAGGGTTTGCGATCTTTGAAATCGCATCCCGGCAAAGATGCCATGTATGGAGGACTTTAATTGGAGCAACAGGGTCTTTGTGCAGTTTATTCCCAATTTTATCCCAATCTGAAAGCTTAAAGCTGCCCTCTTCCGGATACCAAGGACAATAAGTACCTATTCGTGTCATTAAATCCTCTATCGAGGCAGATACACCATGGTGGCCTTCTTTATGGAACAAGTAAATCAGGTCTTTCTTATGTTGATTTTGAAGCGCTGTGAAGGTGTTTCCCATCTTGAACTAATAATACTCACCGGGATCCAAAAGAGGATGCGAGGACGCGTCTGGAGCCCTTTCCGGGCGAGGTGAGCTGCTTTGATTGCCTCAGGCGATGTCCCTGTTCGGGTGCCAATTGTGGGTGATCACGGAACAAAGGAAGGCTAATTGCCTTAGAGACAGAACAAAGGAGTCGACAGCGGATGTCCGAGCCAGTGGAACCTACTGGCAACGCCCTGAGAGCTCTTTTATTTACTTAGCATGATTACATAGTATGTTATGAGAGAAACAGATAGGATACTAGTTACCTAATCGTAAGTAGAATTGGCTAAAATAACCCTTTGATCTTATGCTCTACCTCTAAGCAAAAGGGCAGAAGAAGGGGTTACCCCGCCTGCTGGCAGCTGCCGCTTCCTGCCAGGAGTGTATGCACGTCACTGGAACAGAATGCAGCTACAACCTTTAAGCAGAAGTTTCCCACACATTCTTCTCCTATAACCTGGTAAACTCTTGAGTTCAATACAGGTCCTAAACAGTTCAACAACACTTCCACATATTCTAAAAGGAGAGATTTAAAACCTTTTGTACAAGTGGGCTTGATGTTTCTGGGGGCCCACTAACATAGTATCTAAAATATGCTTGCACACTTGCTCACCAAGCAAGTTGGTCCAATTAGAAGAGTTGTGTGTCTTTCTCCTGCATGGCAGCAACAAAATAAGGGCTGTTGTCACCCCAAGGCAACTGCAGTGTGAGTAAAACTGAGTGAAAATGTCACTTCTTAGAATTCACAGTTAATTCAAGAGAGTTAAACTGTACTGTATAGCAGAATTGTATCACCAGCTCCTAAAGCCCCTTTGACTTTTTTCTTGCAAAAAATGTGCCTGCAATAAGGATGTTCATAAACAGAGGATGAACTTTACTATCCAAAACTATTACAGAGCATTTCTGTGGAATGAAATTTCTGGCTTGATATGCGTGATTTTTGTTTGTTTTGTTTTGTTTTCAGAAAATATTGGTTTATTGAGAGATATGTTAGCCTCAATTGACATATTGACATTTCCAGGAAGGGTGGTTATTGTCTCGAGAAATACAATTGTACGCTGACAGATTCCTATCATTATTTGGAACTGTTGCTATGTGTTAGTGAGACAAGTGTAATAAATAATGAAAGTGAATCATATTGGGGAGAACAGCAGTGGAAAAAACAGTGGAATACACAGTGCTGACATGAGCTAACTTCTGCACAGCCATGACACCATGCAGTGTTAATGTCATGTGCTACAGTGAGGAAATTGACTTATGGTGTTATAACTTCTACTACAGGATGGTAATTAACTTGTGTCACCACTGTAACTGCATATCTGAATAATTAGCAGCAGAGAGGGTAGCTGGATTAACAATGAAGTCTTCACTTTGTGTCCTATTAAGTCCCTGGAGACTTTGCACAACTAGCTCTGTTAGATGGTACTGGTCATGCAGGAAGTAAAGGTGCATGTAGAATCATTCTTTTTATTGTTTCTCATACTTTAAATTCTCTTTCCAGAGCTTTGTGAGCTTTATTATTTGACAGCTGTGGGCATGTTTCTCACTGGACTACATCTGATTTGCAGTTTCATTGTTAGCTGGTGACAGCCAGGGTGGAAAGGCAGGAGTAAGCCTATTTCTGGGTGAATTACATAACGGAAAGAGGCTCATCAGTTTCACTGTGGCATGACCCGATTTGGTTACATGTATGTCAACTTAGTAGAAAGCTCTAATTAACCTTCCACAGAAAAAGTGTAATTGCTTCAGCAACTATTAGTTCACTAACTGCATGTTGCTGCTGTTTCTACAGGCAAATAAGATTAAAAGCTGATACTACTTAGATTGTAATATGCATATTATATAGATCCCTTTGATACCTCCTTTGTAACTTCATGGATCGCTTGTATGCATTATGACAAACCCAGACTTGGAAGAAGCAGAGCAGTATAGCTGACTGTGAGATGGGACAGGAAGATTCCTTTTCACCAATGAAGAGGAATCAATAAGGCTGTAGCCTTTTACAGACACTTGAAATTTGTTTATTTATTTATTTATTATTTGAATTTATATCCCACACCATCTGGCAACCAGGTCACTCTGGGCAGCTAACAACAATATAAGGGGAAAAAAATTAAAAAAAACGATAAAAATAAATTAATACATAACAAATAGGGAAATTAAAACAGATGGCAGTAAAGGTGGTAAAAAGGGTGATGGAGAGGATGGCAAAAAGAATGGTAAAAAGGGAGGGCAAGGTCCTAGTGCTCCGGGAAAGCCTGGCGGAAGAGCCAGGTCTTCAATGCTCTTTTGAATCCATCGTTTAAAACGATGTCCAATAAATGTTTAATGTTTAAAAGACTGTCCGGTAAGTAAGTATCAAGATAGGGTGCCAGACTCCCCTCTTGAGCCCTGACCAACATTTATTTATTAGAAAGGGTGAACAAAGCCTCCATATGTACAACCGTATACATGAAGAGGCCTGTCCCTGAGGTAAAGAATCCTGTTTCTGCATTGTTCCAATTGTGTAGAACAATTTCTGCATTGTTCCAATTGTTCCAATTGTGTATCCATGTCCAACTGTATGGATGCAGTTCCCTTTGGATATTCTAATACTTATGCTTTGTTGGATATAGTGTGCCACTGCAATGTTCTTTACCACTGTATTAATTATTTCTGTTTTCACCTGTACCTCTCAGTCCATGATGCTAAAAGTGGCCACACCAGGGAGGTCACAGAGTCGATGACAAGAAATCGGGCCTTTTCAGTGGTGGCTCCTAGTCTTGGAATAAGTTACCAACAGAAATACACCAGACTCCCTCCCTCCTTGTGTTCATAAAATTGGTGAAAACAGAATTATTCAAAGCTGTCTTCGATAGTTGATTCTCCCAGATGCAATTAATTTTAATGTTAATTTTAAATATTTTACATGAATTTTAGATTTACATGGTTGAATTGTCTTATTGTTGGATGCATTTTGTTACATGGTGTTTTGTAGGGCTTAAATTTTAATCTCTAAACCACTCAGAGTAGTGCTTTTACTAATGGGGTGGTATATGAATTAAATTGCATTGAATATGTGTATACACAGAATTATTTAAGGAATTATGTCTGTGTGAACTCTCCATTACTGTCGGTAACTTTTGCCAGCTTTGCTGATCCCCTTCTAACATTAATACATTACTGAATTACCTTTTTTATTGTGCTGTTGCATAAATAACATTTTGTTGGATGTGGGGACAAACAGCCCTCTTCATTCTTTTCCCAACACAGAGAAGACTAGAGTAACTTGTTGCATAGATTTTGGTTTCTAATCCTGTCAGACCCATCAGACATAAATGGCAGCTTCTATCTGTACGTGATCTACCAGAACCTTAGTTTGACTGTATTTTATTTCTTATTTTGCCAATCCTTTTTAAAATAAAAAATGCATGGGTAAGACAAGATCAGCAGGCTGTTATCTTAAATACCAATGAAATAATCAAAAAACAGAGAAGCAGTGCTGAGGACTGAAAGAACTAAAGCAGTTTTTAAAATTCAGGGAATGAGGAAAAGATTTTTATCAGAAACAACATGCAGGTGTCAGGTGACCGTTACTGGAGAGAGCATTCCAGAAATTTTCCATTACTGGAAAACCCCTCTTCTTTATAGCCATCGCCTAGGGCCTAAAGTAAGATCTTGGCCAGTGACCAGTGGACTCAGTGAGTAGATGTGGGAGACAATGGTCCTTCAAGTAATCTGGCCTCAAGTCATGTGTTGCTTTGAAAGTTAATCTAGTGCTTTGAATTAGCAAACAGACAGACAGATTTGACAGTCAGTGCAGATGTTAGCAAAATATTTTTACATTAGCCACTTCAAGTCAATTAATGATATGCCTGTTCTGATCCTGTTCTGGACGAACTGATCTTTCTGAACTGTTTTCAATGAGAACCTCATGTATAAGTCATTACACTAATCCAAACAAGTGTTTGCAGAGTGTGACTAGCTGTTGTGAGACTGTCTCTGTCTCCTGGACTCAACTGTACATCCTCTCCCTGTTAGATAAAATAAGACACAAAGGGCAAGCGTCAGATGTACCAAACATTGACCAGGTACCTTCAGGCCTGAACAATTCATCCCATACTAATGGACACCTCTATTATTGGAATTTCACTAACCGTTATATCTAAGTCATGCAAGATCCAAATAACTTAAGCCTCAGATTTTCTCACAGACTTGTCACTGCATGCCTATGAGGGTACAGCCAAACTGTAGGCCAGATTGCAAAAAAACAAACAAACAAAAAACCTTTATCACTAGGAAAAGCTCTGCTAAAATGTACCAGGAGGGTGCAGTTGAAATGGCAAAGAAATCCTTCTTTGCCATCATTGCCAACACAACATGTTCAAAGACTTTTTATTCTTATGCATTCTGGCCATTATACCACTTGCTTCATGATCCTAGGCACACAGGAATGTACAGTATGTCAGCCATTTGGGACATCCCTGTGTATTACAGCATGATGAAGGCATCGCTAGGAGCATTACTCATAACATAAAAAGTTTGTCTGGATTCCATCAGAATCTATTTATTTCTAAGAGTTTTAAAGGGCCCTCCAATCTTGCAGGAAATGATCTGACCAGAGGGTAAGATGATAAATTCCTCACTTCCAGATTATCGTTTTCCTACACAGTTGAGAAGGTCACATGTAGAGTGTCTTCATCACTTTGATTGGAGCGATAACGTGTTGGGACAATGGGGTATATGCTATCTCACTAGGTGTCTCAAAAATAGCTTTGGGACCACTTCTTTCCAAGCCCTCCGCTATAGATTACTTCAGCTACTACTGGCTGAAATTATGTTGTGTAGCACAACAGGAATGACAGCAACAGCAGCAACAAATCACAGTTGATTAAAGGCTTCCTTTGGTGGTTTCAGGGTGCATACAACTTTGCACCATGGCTAAAATCCTGTTGTTTAGCCCAGTAAATTGCACTAGTGTTGGCCCAAAGAAACAATGAGGATATGTTGAGTTAACTGTTCCATACGTTCCCGTTGATTCAAATGGGTGTACTCTAACTGCGATTTACTTTTGCATAGTAAGTTGCAATTAGAGTGGGCCTTTTTGGATTGATGGAATTGGCTCAACAAATCCCCATTTATTCAGTGGGCCTATTCTAGTGTTGTTATTTTTTTTCCTACACTAAGCAATGGGATTTCTGCCTGTGTTTTGGATGTCTCTGTTGGTGTTGCACTGAGTACCCAAGAAAGCATGTCAGAAAGTCTCCCTACATTCTCATCTATTTCTTGTTGATACCTATTGGGCCATCCTTTTCTTCCATAATTAAACCATAGATGAGAGATGTTTTGTTCTGGAATGAGCTAGTATTTGGCATCAATACTGATAGACAAGAAGGCATGCCAATAGGCAACCATGCTTTATTCATTTTGTGAAAAAACTACAAGTGGAAATACCTGTAATGTATATGATTCCTCTTTCACTTAATTGACATGTTAACTGTTAAGCGCCATGCTTCCTCCCACCCATAACCATATTAATAAAGACACTCTTTTCCTTCTCTGATAGTAGACTGCCAATAATACAAACCCCCTTCTTTATTCTTACATCAGCATAGCTAATGAAGAGGAGGGACCAGAGGATAAGTAGGAGCCCTCATCTAGATCTTTGCTATCCCCGTCATTTTCTGTTGTACAGCGAATCCTCACATGCTCTTCTTGAAGAGAGCAACTCCCCTTTCCATGAACAACTGGTTTTTTTTCCAGGTTCCAGAGGCAGAAGAATGGAGCAGAGAAGCTGGAAATGCTGTGCTCTTGATGTTTCCATTGCTCCTGGCACCTGGTCAAGCCATGTTTCTGGGAGGTTGCCGTTGTTTTTGTAGCTATTACAGTCCTCCTTTGAAATAAAAGTATTTCCATAGCAGTTCAAAGAGAACAATAAAACAGTGGCCTAAATCCAACATGAGTTTAGCAGACTGAAAATCTTTGGTAGTGTATTTGCATTGGACCGTGCCACTGTATAAGCAGTTGCACCCGAGGTCTTGTACTAGTACAAAAATAACATTGAGTATATGCCAATAAATTAAACTATGCATTAAAATGTAAAATACACTTTTATAAATATGGGACTTGATTCCATAGTTTCCCCATGTCTTGTGGAGGGTGGGTGGTTGGTCTCCAGTGTGCATTCTAGTCAGGCTTCTTGGAATCAGTTTTAGTTATTGAGGCCTGACAATGTGGACAAGACACTTGAATTGGTCCATCCTACCACATGTAAGCTTGCCTCTTTCCTCTCTTGTTTAATAAGATCTAACAGAAATAGATTGATTGGGTGAGGTCCTCATTATCTCAGGAGATGGTGCCTGTTCCTTTTGAAAAGATAGTGGTGTACCTACTCCTGAAGAGGACATTCCTGGATCCAGAAGTATGTGAGAACTACCACTCTATCACAAAGATCCACTTTTCGCTCATGTTAGTTGAACATGCCATAGCTGTGCAGCTTCAGCTGTTATTGGAGGAAATGTTATCTGGACTCATTTCAGTCTGTTCTCAGCTTGGCCCATGACATACCTGGGAATACGGACAGATTGATTTCAGCTCTGTTGATCTTTTTGGATCTTTCAGCAGCTCTTGATACCATTAATCATGATACCCCTTGAACTGGGGATATGAATGGGAATAGGAAGCACTGTGTAGGGCTGGTTGTATTCCAGACTGCAGGAACTGTTCAAGACATTGGCACTGGGGAATTTTTCTTCATCCCCATGGTGATTAAGCTGTAGGCTGCCACAAGAATCCATTCAGTCTCGTGCGCTGTTCAATATTTATATGACACTGCTGGGAGGGGTCAATCAAAGCATGCTCATGGCACCTAGCTCTGTTTCTGCTTGTCAGTGAAGTTAGCTGGGACTATGCATGTGCCAAATCACTGTTTGGAGATTGTAACAGCCTGGATAAGGGCCAGTAAACAGAAGGTGAATCCTAACAAGGTGATAGTTCTTTGGCTTTGTGCTTCCCATGTCCAGGAGTTGCCTTCCCTCTGAAGGAGCAGGTACATAGCCTGGGGGTACTACTTGAGCCAACTTTATCACTTGAGCTTCAGGTGACCACAGCAGCTCAGAGTGCATAGTTAGACTGCTAGCAGGAATATCTTTCAGTTCCTTCATGGCACCTGTTCTGAAAGAATTGTACTGGCTGCACATGGGTAGCGTGCAAGGGTGTAACTTTCTACATCCTTGAACAGCAAGACAAAAATGCCAGAGCTGTGGCAGTGGATACCAAAACTCCTTCAATATCCATCTCTCTTCCCCCATGCAGTGTCAAAATAACATGGTCTCCCCCACAAGCCCACCTGCTGGAAGCAAAATGTCTGTTTTCTCAACATGTTCACAAGTTCCTGTTTACAAGCTTGCGGGGATTCTGACAACATATGTAAACCAAACAGCTACTACGTCTCCTCAGTCTAGCAGGTGACTCACTTTCTCTCCTCATTCACTTATTCTCTGCTTTAGCCCTTCCCCCTGTGTGAAACAGAAAACATAGCTGTAAGCAATCAGCCACCAGCATACAAACAAACGTCCAAATAGCTCAGTCAGCCTAGAACCAGCAGACACAGTCTCACTCTTTTGCCTCTGTGGCGTCCGCCCAGGTCATGAATATTGATGTGCTATCTGCATGGACCAATGAGAGTGCTGGAGAGGCGGAGTCATGAGATATAAGAGTCTCTGCAGGAGGAGGGGAGATTAGAGAGTTGAAGTTTGGGAGTTTGGAGTTGATAGTTTGGGAAAGCAGTAGAGAGTAGAAAGGAAGGTTGTTTTCGATGAGAGTTAACAACACTGACTGAACTTTCATTTCTTGTAACAATAAACAATTTCTACTTGGTTTTGAAAATGACACATTGCCTGGACCTCTGTGATTAATAATAAACAATGTTGATGTAATCAACTGGTGGCAGCGACACGACACGTAGCTTGTGCCCTGTGATTGGTGAAACAACCAAGGGACAGGCGGGAATGTGACAGCCTCTTCCACCAATCCCACACAGAATGCACTCTTCATGCACTTCTGCTCTGAGTGTAATTGTGAATGCAACTGTAGACCTGGCACCTACTAGTTCCTCCCCTGGCAAAGTCAGGTTAGCATCTAGATTAGGCAACCTTCAGTCTCGAGAGACTATGGTACTGTGCTCTGAATAGAGGACTTGGAACAGCATCTAGTGTGGTTAGCATCTGTGGGTAATCCTAATAACTCATATATACATATACAGCACAAATTCTCTATATTAGGTGAAAAATCTTAATCAGTTCTTATGAGATTTTGGTTTGCCTTGGCTGAAGTATTGGCCACTGGATAGAGACACATTAATTTGCTTTTAAAATAAAAATAAAGCTTCTGTTTATGTAAAGGAAAATTCTTGCTGTGATATGTGAGTGAATGGGCTGGGTCTGTTTGGCTCTTCGGCATTAATTATCATAGTAAGGGTCACCTCGCAACAGGCTGAGGTCTTGTTTTGCCAGAAGGAATTAGATAAATATTTGTTGTTTGTTGTAATTCTTCATCTGTTGAACACAAGTTTTCTGTTAATGTGAATAAGTGTGATCTTATACTTAAATATCTTTACCCCCTAGCATTTAAATAAAGCACACATACAATTTATTTTTAATATAGCACTGATCTTGGCTTAATATAATATACAGTACATCGCTATCTTCTCTCCTCAGTCTTGTTGTCATGGGGAAAAAAGCAGATGGAATAGTATCACTTAACCCAGTCACATTTATTTTGTTGGAATTGACTAAGGGTAGATATTTCCCTTTCATTGACTGAATGTCTGAGTCTGAGCTTGAAATTTGCAGACCAAAGGAACTGTTATGTAAGGCTATGTAGCCTGCAGAGACTAGAGCAATGGACTGAAAGGTCACTGTAGCAAGAAAAGAACTTAGAGAGGGTTAGAGATGCAGTCATATGTTGCCATGCAGCCAGTTCTGGTCTTCCAGATTTCCCATGTATTTCCGTACTTCACTTTTAATTCAATCATCCTGATGGGGCAGAGAGAATCCCTGTAAATTGATAGAATTTTTTTATCATTTTTGCTTCACAGCAAACTTGGAACCCTAATTGTTTGCTTTGCTGTTTAAAAAAACCCTAGAAATAAATTTGCATACTCCCCTTGGTGAATACAATTAATCGTAATTGATTATTGTACCTTTAATTGAATCTATTTGAAATTGAGGTTCACAACTCATGTAGCTGGTGAATTCCAGTGTATAATGATAGAAGTGTAAAAAGAGACCTTTGTCTAAAAATATACGAAGACCACATAGCTTTCTTTTGTTTGACGTTGGAATACACTCGGTCATTCAAGGCATAATTTGGAATCAGAGTCTTCCTCCGCCCCCCATCTCAAGTTTGAAGAAGAGTCCTGCTGTACATGAAATTGTGTCTAACATTTTAGTGGTTTAATAAAGTTATTTCCCAGCCTTGTTCTTCGACTTCTGTCTAAGATGTGGTGCATTTTGTCTAGAACAATGGTTCCCAACCTTGAATCCCCAGATGTTCTTGAAGTAAAACTCCCAGAAACCTTCACCACTAGCTGTGCTGGCCAGGATTTCTGGAAGTTGTAGTCCAAGAATGTATGGGGATCCAAGGTTGGGAAGCACTGGTCTAGAAAATGCTTCTCCAATGTGATGGTGGTTGCTGATTTTACATGCCCTCCAGTCAGATACGACTCATGGTGGCCCTTTGAATGAGTGACCTCGAAAATGGCCTATGATTAGCAGCACTTTTCAGCTCTTGCAAACTCAAAGCTGTGGCTTCCTTTATGAACTGCCTCTTTTTCTGCTGTGGCTTCTCATATTTGGACTGCCTCTTGTTCTGCTGCTTTCAACTTTTCCTAGCCTTTATTTTTCTTTCCAGCAAGTCTTGTATTCTCATGACATGCCTAAAGTACAAGCGCCCTAGTTTCATCACATCTCTTCCTAGAGAGAGTTTAGGCTTCATTTGATCTAGGACCCACTTGTTTCTGGTTATCCTCAGATTCAGAGAGCTCTCCTCCAGCACCATATTTTAAGCAAATCAATTTTTTTTTCTGTCAGGTTTCTTTACTGTCTAGCTTTTGCACCTGTACATAGTAAATGAGAATAAAATAGTGGAAATGATCTTTGCTTTGGTAGCTTCTTGTCCACAGTACAGGTTATGAGTCAGGACAATCAGGTATTGAGGCACAGCCACTTATTTCAGAACCATCCATAACTATAATGATCCACATAGTCAAAGGCTTTGCTGTAGCTAGTAAAGCATAAACTGATCTTCTGAAATTCTTTTGTGTGCTCTAATAGCCAGTGTATAATTGTGATATGATCTCTAGTGCCTCTTCCTTTTTGGAATCCAGTTTGAACATTGAAGATTTCTCATTCCATATAAGATAAACAACTCATCACTTGCACTCACTTTGCTTGTGTGGAAAAGGACTGCAGTGGTCCTATATTTACTGCACTCCTTGATATCTTCTTTCTTGGAGATTGGAATGTATATTGAACGTTTCCACTCTTTGGGCCATTTTTCTGTTTTCTGTATTTGTTGGCGTATTGACAGGATCTTGACAGAATCAGTCTCTGTCTTGGAATTGTATTTTCCAATATAGAGGGAAAGTTAAATTTTTTGTCATGTGTTCTGATCAGTTGCCCTTAATATTCTCTGTGGTTAATTCATCCACAGTGAGCTAACCTGAGCTATTGGTCCCTATTGTGTAAGGGTACAAAACTGGATAGATACGGGGTGAGGAATTAAGTACCAGGCGTTTGGCCCAGCAACTGCCAAAAAATTAAAAAGGAAAAAAGAAAATTTGGGGTATATCTCTTTTCACACCTTTGAGAATTAGTATTGTACACGTTTGGGTTACCAAAAAGAGAAGATGAAGCTGGTGGTCATCCCCACAGTTCTGCTACATTTCTGAGATATTCCAAGTCCCATGGAAGTGCAATACTATGGAGGAGCCGTAGTCCCTCTTCCTAAGCATTTAGTTTGGGAGGGAGGTGAATGATTAAGTTTGGGAAGAGACTACTTTGTGGAGTTAGGGAGGGGTGGAGGATCTCTCGTGTATGTATGGCTCTCAGTACCCTTTGGAACACTTTCTCCAACTTGAAAGGGTAGCACACGCACACAATGACACCCTAATATGTAGGCCCCTGAGTTGTATGCTTCCTAATGTCAAAGCTATTTTGATATCTTTAAAAAAAAACACATTCATTTAAAATTAATTCTTAATTTTTATGGCCTGGTATGCCACTGAGGTGGAAGGCCTAATCTAGCCTTTTAAATTAAACCTATTGCTGGCAGTTATTAACACTGTCTCTTAGGACACCCCCCTCTATATTTCACTTCTAGTGCTGAAGTGTATCTATCCTGTTGTTTAAATCAACAAACACCTATTTGTAAATCTCCTGGGAGATCAGAGGAGTATTATGTACAGTTGCTACTCTCTGACAATACCCCTTATATTACAAGACAAGTGGCCAAATTCTGCGCTGCAGCAATAGTTATTCGCGACCAGATGTTCGGGTTGCGATCTAAGACGGACAATATAATGCTTTTATAACATAACACTGGCTGAGGTTTCACTTATTTTAAAGATATAGAGTCAGCTTAGCTGATTATGATGTTATTAATTTGAAAGAAGGGGTTGTTTTATCATGTTTTTAATGGAAAATTTATAATTCTGCTTAGTTTTATGAAATTACAATTATATGTGTTTATTTTATATTGTTCTGGTCTTGCTGGTCCTTGACCGTAATAAAGTTATCCTAAATCAACAAACAAATAAATATATAATCTATCAGAATGTATAAACTGTCTAGTCTGCAACGAAATCATCCCACCATCTCTTGCCTGGTAACAAGATAGTATGCTGTTGATACTGAATGTATGCTGATGCTATTTAAATGCTCTGTATAAATTCTCTCTCACTCTTAGAGAGAGAGAGAGAGAGAGTGCTCAGCATGCCCTTTAGCTACATACTTGTGCATTGGTTTCATGAGATGATGCGCACAGCATGGGACATATTACTTTTCATTTGTGATGGTTGGCATTCTGCATTTGTGAAACCAGTACTTCTGTTATGTTCCTAACTGCTAAACAAAATTGTACCTGAAAGTTGGAATTTTAAAAATATATATACTATTTTTGTTTAACTAAGGGGAGCAGTCACCAGTCCATGTACCATTTATACTTTTTCAGCAGTGTACTTTTGCAAAATAGTTTTCTGTAAGAAATTAAAACAGCATACTATGAATAATAATGCTCCAAAGAGAGGTTATAATACGTACTGGTATCTTTTAAACAATTCCCTTAGTCTCTCTCAGCATGAGAAGTGGCAGCACAGCTGCAAACAGAGGCCAAAGACCCTTGCTTCTGTTTCACAGGATGTTCCAAACACCAGTGCTATTATTCACAGGAAAAATTACTGTAAAAACACTTCGTAAACTTGTAATAAATCGAAGTCCGTGGCTTTTCTTCACAATTCTGAATGCAGGCATGTGGAATTAACAAAGGGCTATCTAATAGGCAAAGTTTCCTGTTCATTTTGATCGAGTGTAAACACCACCCAGGTTGGCAAATGTCAACAACCATTCAAGTAGTAGTATTTTTTTAAAAAAAGCATAAAAACTCTGAGTTTCATGGTTGTTGCAAAGGTCTGGATGCAGTTACTTTTAGTTTTTTGCATATAAAACAAAAATTAGTTTCTGGTGTAATGAAAACATACAAATTCTACTTGTTATGGTCCCGTATGCATATTTAAAGTATATTAAACAAGCAGTTCATATTACGGAGTACTGGCATTCCCACTTGGACTGTGTGCAGGTGCTAGATTGGCACTATACTTTGAGTGCCAGAATCTGAGGCATGCAGATCCACCTTCCTGCTTCAGGGTGACTGTCCAGGCCTATTGGACAAGAGGTCAAAGTAGGTGCATGATTTTATGGAACTGTTTTTGAGAAGGCCACTGACCCAATCAAATAACACACCTCAAAAATTTGAAAAAACGCCCTCTTCCTATTTACAAGTTTCAGCATTGCTCAATAATTTTATTTCATTCCTTCTATCTAAAGGAGTCTGTCTTCAGTGTATCTATACTTCCTTTTTTTTAACCTCTTCCCCTATGCTAACTGTGTGTGTGCTTAAGCAGAATTAATTATTTAATTCTGCAGTTTTCCATTTTCACCGACTTCTTTAGAACAAAATCACAGGAATATCTGAACATCACGAAAGGCCAGCAACGGAGTAATTACTTCATTGAAAAATCTCAGACCCAATTTGAGCAAAGGTTTGGACTAGAGATGGGTACGAATCGCCATTATGGCGATTCGTCCTGCTTCATGATCCGTCAAAGTTGACGAATCACAAAGCTCCCCCATGAACTGACAAAGCACAAATTTATTTGTCGATTCCTGGTGGGTTAGACAGCCAGAGGCTGTCTAAAAAAAAACCTGACCCCGTTGCCGCTCCCACCGCTGCCGCCATGCTGCTGCAGCCGCCACCGTGCCCACCGCCGCCATTGCCCCCTGTTGCCGCTGCCGCCCAGTGCCATGCCCCCCCTGCTGTTGCTGCTGGCTGCTGCTGTGCCCCACCGCCACCGTGTCCCCCTCACCGTTGTCGCTGCCGTCGCCCCGCCACCACAGCGGCAGTCTCCAACTGACCTCTGCCGCTATGGCCTGCAGTAAGGGACACTGGCTGCCCTCTGCAAAGATGGCGGCTGCGGCTTCATTTAGGGTAGGGAAACTGCAGCCTCCATATTTGCAAAGGGCAGCCTGGATCCCCTTAAGGCGTGACTGCGGAGGCCACCGTAGCGGGGCGCTGGATGGTGGCAGCGGCTAAGTTAGGGAGAGGAAGGGGCAGGGGATAGGCTATGGGGGTGGGTGGCTGTGGGGCTGGCTGGCTGCCTATTGGCCCACCGATTAGCTGATTGGTGGGCCCATAGGCAGAATGGGAAGGCCATAGGAAGAGAGGGAAGGCTAGCCTTCCCTCTCTTCCTATGGGGGATGAATAAAAATGGGGCAATATTCACCCCTTCATATTCATTGGGGTCTCTGAAACTGACGAATATGAAGGGATGAATATTTAACGAATCAGCTATTTTTTACGAATATCGCGATCCGTTTTTTAATTCATCCCCATGTCTAGTTTGGACTAAGATATATCCTCACAACCATCACCATCTTGCCCTGAATGTCAAACTATAAAAATGTCAAGATTGTGAAAAAATGAGAATCTCCACCATACCCTTCTAGCAGCCACCAGAAAACATGACACAAATAGAGATGGGCAACCAAAGGTTGGCAATCCGTGTAGTATATATTCCAAATAATAAAGCTGGGATGTTGGAAATTTGCCAAATCATATGTGTGTTGCCCATCAATCCAAGTGTCCCCTTCTTCAC
>JBAJHW010000003.1:192275765-192303265 GCA_037013535.1 Intellagama lesueurii | reverse complement strand
AATTGCCATCATTTGGGAAGACGTTGAGGACACCACTTTCTCAGTTTGTCTAATGAAAGAAGCGGATCCCCTAGTGGCATGGTTTGCAGTGGAAGATGTGGTGTTCTTGTGGTGCTAAGGCATTTCTGGGGAAAGTGTGCTTTCTGACCTGCCTCAATATGCATTCATAAAGTCGGTCACTCCTAAGGTTCAGCCTCTGCTGTTGAGATTTTTTTTTATTTCATTAACACTGACCTGTCTTTTAAAAAACAAAACAAAACAGGAAATCAGGCATTTCTCTAGGATGCTGTGAAGGAGTAATTTCCCTTTTGTCTATGTTAAATGACATAGGTTGAGATAGCAAATGGGGCAGAAGACAGGAAATAAATGGAATTGCATTTTTGCCTGTGTTCAGGGCTTGGATATCTGCCATGGCTTTTCAATGCTCAGGAATAACACAATTAAATGCTTGACTTTTTATGAGGTTTATTCATTCTTTCAACAGAATTATATATGTATATTTGAAATCTGGGAAAAAACACATTTTGATGTAAATTCATATTTGAAAACAGAAGGCTTTGAATATAGAGTTTATGCATGGATATCTTAAATTAATCTCATGAAGGGAACTAAAAGAGAAACTTCTTTTCAGGCTTTGTATTATATAATGTATACATATCCTATGAGTATAGTGAGTATGCATGGTTTTGCAAGATCCGCTTTTAATAGGATCCAGTATTAGTAAATGAGGGATTTTAAGACAGAGTCCTACCTCTACTTTTGTATGCAAGATATTGATTATCCTGTTAGATTTTACTTCCATTGTAAACTAATGGCATTTAAAGGAACTTATTGTTTGTAGGGCATGATCTTACACTTCTTTTAATGTTGGAATTATTTATTTGTCTTGCTTTACTCCAGATGTGACTGTTGAGGCCACATTAATTTATATTCAGTTTTCATGGGCCCCTGTCCCCATCTGTACATCATTTCTAATTTCCTTTTTGTCCCTCAGGACTTCACCTATTCATATTGGAGGTTTCAGTTACTGTGTAAACAAAATAAACATACAATGCAAAAACAAAAAAAATATCTCTATGATACTGTAAAATAATTCTTTCCAACAACATAGTGGATTATATTTTCTCTTTTTTAAAAAAAATAGTGAAGAGGATGCATACAGGCTACGATGTCTTCATTTATTGTACTCTTGAGGATTGTCTTGTCTTAATACTGCGCATTTTCTCGGGGTTTGAAAAGTTCTTTTTTATTAAAAAGCATTTAAATGGTGTTTTAGGTTTAGTCTAAAGTCTCTCTCTCTCTCTCTCTCTCTCTCTCTCTCTCTCTCTCTCTCTCTCTCTCTCTCTCTCTCTCTCTCTCTATATATATATATATATATAATACACTGTTGCAGTGGATTAGTATGTATCTTTTCCGCCTTGTCTGTGCTTATAAATTGCATTATTTTAGTTTAGACTTCTTTGTGTGAAGAGAATCATCAAGGAAGGGTAAGAGGGTTGGTTGTGTTTTTTTTTTTTTTTTTGACATTTACAAATAAAGAGGATATGAGTTATTTATTCTAGAATGTTGCTGCAAAGTCCTTATCTACATGTGGCACTAAACAAGGATTTGTTGTGGGATTTGAGAAGGCTGCATAGTGCTTCAGTGTTAAGCACCCAAAACTCTAGGGGACTGGCACTAATTTCCTCTCTCTCGTAAAACAACATAGTATTCATAACAACTCAAGAGGCTTGACATAAGTAATGATGGCATATGCAGGCGAAGATTACCACCCCAGCAGTGTAATCAAGGTGCTAGGTACTAATGCAAGTTAAATTGAGACAATAATGCTGAAACTTGCATTGTGGGATTAGGAGAGTACTTGAAATGCTGACATCGGCATCCTCCTGAAAGAGCGCCTGTCTTGCTTTCAATTCCTGTTTATACTTAATGACCTCAAAATTTGTATGTCGTTAACACCATGTACTGAAGTGGGAGAGAACAAGGTTTGGGAGGGAGAAGATTCCCTGTCTTAGTTGACTTTTGTCTCTTCTGGTAATTGGTGGCTTTTCCTGCCATATTAGAGAGCAGCACATGAAGCAGCAAGGCCCCTGAGGTCTACATAAACATGCTGCTAGCATGGGAAGCCTCATGCTCCCAAGCACTAGGCAATAATTTACATACCTTGAATGAAAAAGTCATTTATGCCTGCAAGATCATTATTGCGAGAACAAATTTAAATACTAGTTGTAGGGAAATTTTTTGAAATAAAGTCAAATTAAAATTTGATGCTCGGATCAATATTGTGAAACCCTGGTAATTAAAGTTGGCTTGTTTGTTTGGCTCCTTATAAATAAAAAGGGCTTAATACAGACTAATTACACAGAATCCTTCATATACTGTAGGATAATAATGGCAGCAATTTAAGGCAGTATTAAATGGGAATTAATAAAGGGGTATTGAGTCACTTCTACTGTATTAAGCTGCATGAAATGATATCTCATCTCAATTTAACTTTCAGCTCTCTGCTATATGATTGATAAGCCCTGCAGTTTTATAGGGATAATCTGAAATATTTCCTGAATCTAATTAATGAGACCTATCTTTGTTTGTTAGTTGTTGCAAGCATAAAATTGATCCTACTGACATTGGTGAAAACTTTTGCAACATTTTGGAGCCCTCCTCCTTTTGTGGTGATTATGGGCTTTCCAGTTTATTTTGGTTTTTCTTTTCTTTTTTTAAGTGCCCTGTGTTTGAGGAAACTATCATATATTTGTAGTTTGCGGCTTTAAACTGGAAATATGCATGGCAACAGCAAAATTATTGCTACCATTATGATTAGGTATGAGGATTGTGACAAAGTTTAAACATTTGAATGATTAAAAAGTTCCTTCAGATACCTCTTTGAATGTGGCGTGCAATTGAATTTGCCTTTTTTGTCACCTACTGCACCTACTGCCACTTACTAGCTTATAGATTTATTTTTAAAAAAAAAACAAATACTAAGAAATTGTTTAATTAGTTCAAATTGCATGTCTGCTGACTGATCTTACACATGTGACTGAGAGGGTTTTTCCCTTCACAAACTTTTCAACGATTTCTCTTAGAGACCCAACCTATATTCCGATCCAGTGTCCTATGTCACATATGTGTTAGCATTTCTACTCTTTTAGTTGGGTTCAAAGCTGTGCTGAAGGTCATGATCTCTCAATGAACACTTTTTTTGGTATTAAAAAATTGCTAGCTTTGTTCATTAATTTCTTTCTCTCGTTCAAATGCCATGTCAGCCCTCTGTAGGAATTCACAATGCCACTGGCCCTTAGACAGCTTTTCACCATGGTCCAGTGAAAGTTCTTGATGAAATTACAGGTGCAGGGAAATGCAGAATTAGAAATCTGATGTTGCAATACTTGTGAAGCTATAGCTTTGTTGATGACAGGACAATTCCATTTTTGACAGTTTAATTTACTGTTGCCAGTGGACAAGAGCAAAAGGAGAATGTGGGGTTAGCCACCTGCCCCTATTGTACTGTGCCTCACATACTAGCTTGCAAAATCATGACTCTCTCAACCTGTCGTGCTCAAATGAGAAGGTTTTCAGCTGGGAAAATGGAATATATCAGCGCATGTAATATTGCTTGACCTCATAAAACAAAAGGAAAAATTGCAGATTCTGACAGCCATTATGAATCTTGTATCAGCATCCAAACGACTCTGAGCTGAGTACAGTACATGTTTATAATAGAAAAAAACAGCATTGCCACGTTGACTTACAATATGGAGCAAAAAAATGACTTGTCAGTAATTTGTTCGAAGATGTTAAAGAGGCTGTTGAATTTACTAGTATATACACAGAAGAATGTTTAGCCTAGAGCAGAATGCAAAAATAGTCTATATGCCATGGTGGTCTATTGAAGGTATTCATGGTATTATATTGAAACAGGAAGTACAAAATAGAATCCATGCTAAGCTTCTCAGTTCAAGATATGTAAATCCTTCCTAATCTGTGAAATGTGTAAACTACTCTAACTCTTCCTAGGAGTTATGAATATTCTGCAAAAACAAAACAAATAAGCATTAGGGTCTGAAGCATATGAAATTAGGTGTAATTTCCACATCTTACTTCTATTTTCTTTGTAGTATAGACATTTGCATCTTTTTCTTCGGTTCAGTGTATTTATAAAACTCAAGAGAGAATGCTTCAAAGTGTTTAGACCAAGAGCCTACCTTTAATTCCATTCTAGAACACAGAATCCATTATTTAATTTTTGCTTGAATGTTACCTGAGTATCGTTCTTTCTTTGGCTTAATGCTGAAATGTAGAAGTCTTTGGTGCTGCAGTCTTGTAAACTAAGTTGTGCTGAGGAGGTAATGTCTCAATGAGTGTATTCACAGAGAACCTAGCAACTGTATATGCAAGCAAGGATGCTGAAAAATGGAACAGCTATATAATTAGAATTGGGTGCCTAAGTTTTATTTTATTGCATTAAAATTTATTTTATTTTTTAATCATAGACCATTTTGTTTGTCTAAATCACTGACTGAAAGTGCTCTACAGGGCAGCTCCACACAAACTGTTCCAAACATCCAAACCAGACTTTCCCCCCCTTCCTGCATGTGTATATACAGACATGCACTCTTTCTTCTTTTCTTTAAAATAATAATAATGTGCTGTCAAGTCAATTCCGACTCATGGTGACCCTTTCCAGGGTTTTCCAGGTAGACAACACACAGAAGTGGTTTACCATTCTCTTCTTCTGGGAGCGCCTTGGGACTATGCAAGTTGCCCAAGGCCACATAGGCTGGAGGCACAGCAGGGAATCGAACTCCCAACCACTGGCACCACAGCCAGATCCCTAAACCACTGAGATATCCAGACACCTTTTCTTTAAAATATAGAGCAGCAATAATAGAGGTGCCACTGATAGACAGCTGCGCCAGTTTTGTGTGCCATGATCCATCACTGACTTCAGTCTGGCTTGGTAACATGTTTTCCTATCTTTAGAGTTCAGTGAGTCATGTTTTTAACTTCCCAGCAATGGCAATGCAAAGTATATAAGTTGGTATTCTTCTTTACTAATGTTATCTGACTGTTGACTGTGAGGCTTAGAGCAGCTTGATAACTTACCTATTGCTACATCATCTATTATTGTTGTAATAAAATGCATGTTGCTCTATTCTGTGGGATGATATCTGTCTGTATACCAGGATTTTAAATGTGTCTAAGTAAGCTAAAACATCCACTTGCTTCCAGACATCAGTGTTTTCGGATCAGGTTGGCTCATAAAGAGTATCGAGAAAGATACTCTTCCAAATCATCAGGGAGAAGAAGCTGTTCTTGCTTTGGCTAATTGGGATGGCTTATGTGTGGGCAGGTTATCCTCTCATGCTGTCTGCAGCAGTGATATTTACCTATCTCTTCTTTCTCAAATGGAGCCTAATACACAACATAGTGTTTCTTGGCTGCTTTGTGTTTGCTGGAACTTAAGTGCACTTGAATTAAATTGCAGCTCATGAATGCAGTGAGAGTGCCAGCATGTTGAAATAAGGCAAAGCTATTGGGTCAGGATGATCAGTCACAATTATCTGTGAGCTGTCAGGAATCTAAAATTGTCTGAAAATAATTCTGTGGTTCAAAAAGATGTTACCTTGTGGCCAAAAATCTCTCTGTGACTGCCAAGGCAGCTTGTTTTGTTCAAATGTGCGCGTGTAGGTATGCAATCCTTAATATGTTATGAGGTATTATAGTGACAGTCATAAGGCCTGATCCCACTGACAAAAAGATCTGCTCTTGTACCTGGTTCTTGTTAAAAAAAATGTGACTCAGATTTTAGTGTTTATACAAGGCATGTGCACATGCGGACTACAGTTCCAAGGGAGTGAGTTTTTCTGTTCCTCTGGCAGAGGTCCATTTATTTTGCAGTAGATGTGGTATTGATTCTTTGGAATGTCAAAGAATCGATTCCACATATGTGAACATGCCTGCCACTTTTTTTAAAAAAAACTTGCTACCTGATACAGAGCCATACCAGAGAGATGGAATTAAAATAAATAAATGAATTAAAACACCACTTCCCCCATCACCCACCCAATTGCAGGCCACCCACTTGCCCACCCTGTCCCCCTGCCCTCCCACCGACACCCCATGCCCCCTGTTTCCCTTTCCACCCTGTTCCTTTTCTCTCTCATCCCCTTCCCCCTCCATTCTCCTTGTGCCCTGCCACCTGATTGCCCACCACCAGTGACTAGCCTTGTTTTGGTGGAAGGCGGAGGGGGCCTCCTTCCAGCTAGGGGATTCTCTGCCATGGCTATGTCCAAGTGGCCTCAAGCAGCTGGAGGGCTGTTTGATGCTGCCCAAGAAGACGTGAGAAGCTGCGGAACGAAATCCCCCAATTGGGATTGTGGAGGGGGACCTCCTCCCAGCTGGAAGATTCAGCTCCACAGCTTCTCACAGCTTCTCGGGAACCACCAAACAGCTTATGGTCAGCCCTGCCAGTCGGAACACATATAGCTATTAAAAACCACCTGACTGTCACATGGTTTTGAATCACTCTCACTTGCATTGCTGAAGACAGTGATGCAAATGATCAATCTAGATTTTGCCATAGTGATTATGCTCAAATCCCAAACCGTCCAAGGTAGGTAGGTAGGTTGCAGGTATACTGTACATGCTTGTCAAGTCTTTCTCTCTCTCTCTCTCTCAATCTCTCTGATTAGTGTTTACTCAAGACAAAAGGGAGACAGAGATCTTTTCTGTCAGAATTTAGCACTTTTATCTCCTGCTCCCATCTGCAAATTACAAGGAAAGATGTAACTTAAATGGCCCAGGCAGTGTGAGCATAGTACATACTCGCTTTTTAGCAAAGGCTCTTTCATAAATGATGTCTCTTGTATTCCAACCTTACACATGATTGTTTGGAGGTAAGTCACTTCTGTTTTGTATCTGAGGGTATTATTTATTTATTTATTTATTTATTTATTATATTTCTATCCCGCCCATCTAGTCATTTCGACTACTCTGGGCGGCGTACATCATATATAAGAAAACAATTAAAATAATATCAGCATCCCAAAATAAAAATAAAAATAGTAAATAATAGTTCAAGATGGAAAACAAAAATAAATCAAATAAATCAAATAATGCCCGGAGGGAAGGCCTGCCTAAACAGCCATGTTTTTAATTGGCTTTTAAAGATGCCCAGCGAGGGGGCCATACGGATCTCTGAAGGTAAGTTGTTCCATAACCGAGGAGCCACCGCCGAGAAGGCCCGGTTTCTTGTCCTTTCCCTCCGGGCCTCTCTCGGCGTTAGGCTCCTCAGTCGCACCTCCAGACTAGATCGAGTGAAACGGGTAGACTTTGGTGGGAGAAGGCGTTCCGTCAGATATCGAGGTCCTAAACCATTTAGGGCTTTATATGTAATCATTAAGACTTTGAAATCGACGCGGAAGCGTACGGGCAGCCAATGCAATGCGGCCAGAGTGGGAGAGATATGATGGTGTTTCCTCACCCCACTAATAAGTCTGGCCGCCGCATTCTGCACCATTTGAAGCTTCCGCATCAGTCTCAAAGGTAGCCCCACGTAGAGCGCATTACAGTGGTCTAATCTCGAGATTACAAGCGCATGCACTAAAGTGGTGAGCGCCCCAACATCAAGATAGCAGATAACGGGTATCTGCTTAACCGTTGAAGATTGAAATGTAAAACTACATCCAGCCCAGTAATCCAATAATGTTTATCAAAGCCAAGATAAAAACAGGATAGGGAAGTAGAATGAAGAGTATGCACAATTTTAAAAGAACATAAACCCAATACATAGGATGTTGGCCTACCCAAAAGTCATATACTAAGTAAGCTAGCAGATCAGCTCACTTTTGAATAGTGGAATGTCCTGCGTTGGCAAAGATTGATGGGAAAGTGACAGGGAGAAAATAGCATTTTGTAAGGCTTTGTTCTATTTGATTTTAAGTGACTAAGAACAGCCAACTTCCTCCTTGTGTTATTTAAAGATTGTTTGGAAAATTGGGATACAGTGACAGTTCATTTATGACACCCCCTTTTTAGTGGTCTAGTTTCTTCATAATGTGACATCATGGCAACTATATCCAGGCTTTGGGTCACATACTTCACTTCTCCTTCATGTGTAAAGGAAGGAAACCAAATACTTCATTTTGTCATTTGTCCTTTGAAACAGACCATCACTGTTTCACCCAAACATGTGAATTCATTGTATGTTAAAACTAAAATGTGATACAATAATTTCATCTCAGTTCATTGTTAACTATAGTATTAAATTGTAACAGAAGACAAATTTGTTCCAAAGTATAAAAGGAAGCGTTAAGCTCCTTCCCTGTTCATATCAAGGAGGAGAAAAAGAGGAGTGTTTGAGACAGAAGTTTGCCATGACCCATTCTCACAATGAGAATCTATATTTTTTTCCAGTGTTTAAACCTGAATTTACCTCTTCCTTCTATCAGATTCCAGGCAGACAGTGGAGACCCCAAACCAGTCACTAAGGTAATTGATAGGCTAGACAGCTACCAGTTGACACAAAATAGTGTATTGCTTATCGTTGGGTATATTGGGACTAAGATGATTAACCTGTTCCCACATAATCCTGCCAGCTTTCTGCAATCTTTGGAGATACAATTTGATGACCCAGCAACTTCAGGAATATTGTTTTTGACAATGTAGAACAGGGTGTCTTTAACTATAACACCCACACTGTGGAGTTCCCACATCTGAAGTCTACACTGGTTGGCTCCCCTGTGCCTTGCTCAACATTTCTCCAGCATTAGCAAGATTGTTCCTTCTTGTTTCCTTCTTTCAGGACTTTTAAAGTGATTGGTTCTGTTGCTCATTCTGTGCTGCTTAAGAACCTATTTTTGTTTGTTTAGTGTTTTGGTTGGCTTTTTATTATTTTTATCTGCGTAGGAAAATCATACATTGCTTTATAATAAGAATAAATCATGGGCATTTATCTCTGGCCACAGAAGATGAAAATGTACAAACTGTTTTCTTCTCTTCACTCTCAATTAATAATTCAGTAATAATGAACTTAAGTTTCATAAAGCAGTGACAGTACATGGTACAAAGCAGAGAACAGTACAGGTGTATTCCATGATCAGGTGTATCATAAGCCTAGCCATTGGAAAATGGATTGGCATCTCTTTAGTTATTTTGGTTTTGGAGAAGCACAAGAAAGAGTGCAAATGTGAAGATGCTTGAAATTGAATCTGGATGCTTAATAGCCTTGTTCATCTGTATGTACATAATTCTAATTTTTTTATTAATGTCTCCACAGTTGGCAAATTATAATGATCTTAAATTAGTTAACAAAGCTCATAATGATTGTTAACATTAATGTATATTAAATTGTGAGGAGTCTTTTTTTTTGGAGGAAAATAGGTAAAAAGAGGTATGAGATATATATATATTTTCCTCTTGCCCTTCTTAACTTAATATGTGTATTTAAATTATAGGGAGCGTTTGATTTTACAACAATAGCAATAGCAATAACAACAAAAGCTTTCTAGAGGACCTTTCAATTGTATGGTGTCCCCCCCCCCTTCCTTGTAAGACTGTCAGTGTATGATCCGCAGCCCTGACATGCACACATAGACTAGTTTTTCTCCTTCAGATCAGCAGCTTTGGACAGCTTCTGTTTTTGGCACCCTTTTCAACCTGCTCTGTCTTGTCATTTTAGAGTTCAATATTTGCTGCTCTGAAGGAAAAAAAATTGGGATGGGTTGGACCATTGTATTTGGTCTTTTGACCCTCCATGTTGCCCATGAGCAGTGAAGGATAACTTTTGACGAGCCATGTCAGATGTGACAGGCAATCTAGTTGGGTTGAGTGGAAATGTGCTGTACAAGTTTGAAGCCTTAGTTGAGGGCATTTTTCTGGTGTTCAGTGCATTTAAATTGACACCATACTTCAGCATGTTGTTCATTTAGAAACCAGGATATATGTTTACATTTCTTAAATATTGACTTACTCCCCCCCCCCTTTGTGTAGGGTAGTATATTTGTGGGATAGAAAACTCATTTCAGAAACATTCTGCATAATTCAAGAAACCAAGTGTTGTTTACATTTCATTTTTTTTTGCATTTATGCTGTCTTCTTTTCTCCCACAAATATTTTCTTTTTTTAAAAAAAATCAACTATTGCGGTGACTGCAAATAACATGTATTTATAGCATTTATAGACATAAAAATAAAGATGCTTTTCAGAACACGTACAATTGAATGCTTCCAAAATAATGGGATTTACTAGAAATTCTGGGAAAGATAAGCTTAAGTTTTGAACCTTGTGTTTAATTTCAGCCTGAAACTTTATCCAGGCATTGCTTACGTTCTTTTACACAGAACAAGACAAACAGCTGTGATATTTGGAAAGGGACAGTGAAAGGGAATTCATTGGGCGTGGGTGGTTATGAATAATATTAAGAGAGCAAGAGGTAATTTATAATGAACCAAGAAATGCGGCAAACAGGAATAGTGCTATATTGGGAAACACATTCTGTCAACTGAGGCTTTTAAATGTGAATGTTTCGTAACAAAGGAGCTTTACTAAGCAGAGTGCTCACTAACCTAGAGATCAAGCTACTCATTTAAGATTTTGTTGTGAAAGATTCTCGCCCCCCCCCCCCCAACTCAAATACAACATTTTAACTTCTCACAAGATTTAACAAAAGTTTTATCATACACTTAGGGCTGGGAGAGACTACTTGCACAATATTATCTGTGCTGAGGCCAAGTTCTTTTGTATTCAGAATGCTTTTAGTATTTTATTTCCAGTTTCCACACCCTCCTTGTGAAATCTTTTAATTTTTTCTCCAGTATGTATTCTGAATCTATTTGTTTGCCTTTATTAGCATCATATTATTTATTTATTTTAAATAAATGCATGCCATGCCTTCTCACATAAATTTATGACAGCTAAGCAGTCTTGTGGAGTGGTATGTATGTGTGTCTCTTTCTATCTCCCTATCTGAATCCTGCAAAATTCTGTTTTTGTACCAGTCAGTAGGGAAGGAGAGATTCCTTGTCTGCCATTCTTCTTATTTCAGACCCATGATTCTTCACCAAAAATGCCAGTTCCATCTGAATTCAGTGCCATCCCTGCTCCAGAGTTGCAGCACTTTACTGTCCTTGATCCTCCCCTTCATAATGAGATGGGCAGTGGCTGATCAAGAGTACAGTAATATTAGCCAAATCTTACATTTGAACAGAGTCCAGTAGTTTGTAGGAAGTATGGGAAGGATTTTGTTGGTCACAGTGAAATGACCCTTTGGATTTAAGACATTCCTATGCAATTCTACTGTACAGTACAATGAGATGACTATTAGGGATGGGATTTTTTGCATTTTCTGAATTATAGTACTTAGAGGTCTGATGCAGTTGCCCCAGCTAGAATTCTGGGGGCTTTACACTCTCTCCCCCCCCCCCAATCCCTTTCAGGTGTTTGATATAATTTAACAGCTGGTACATACATGAGCAAAAATCCCTCCAGTTTTAAGGCAGAGGAGCTGCCTGGGCAGAGCTCTGTGACCTTGAAAACCATTAGGGATATTGTAATTTCTTGAGAGGCAACCTGCATGGAACATAATGGATAGGGAGACTGCTATTTAGACATTTAACTAGCCCTAACAAAATATGTGCTTGAAATAGGGGTAAGTGTTAGGCAGTTACAGAAGAAACATTGCTAATTGTAGACTGATATGTAAGATATGCAACCACAACTAGTAGTTGTCTTTAGACTTGTCCTTCTTGGCAGTGAAATGAACAGAATAACAAAAGAATGCTGTTGTACACTGTATACAATTTAGGCTAAGAATTTTTGAGGTCACAGTGGTTTGGTGGGTGAATAAACAGCCTTGGGAGGTTTATGATAGTTTGCCTATACAAAGTCAAGTTTTATGCAGAAACCCACAACTAACTGATGAGTTTCTCATGGAAAACAAAACAACAGTCAATGGAGTTAATCTGAAAAGATAATAAATATTTTCCTGACAAACATATTTTACTGAAAATGAAATATGTTATTTTTTCCCTGTTGCATATAGCTGTATCTCATCCTAAAATACAGATTGCTTTAAAAAATGTGTGTCTGTTTTGATCAGAGTAGAAACAGCTTCATGTCATATTATCCGCTTTCATGCAATATAAATAAGTTTCATTGGCTACCTTTAGGAGGACTAGGAAGCTTGTAAGGGGCAAGAAGGAGAGAGTTCAATATGGGAATGATGCTTTTGACAGCAGCTCCATCTCTTTCATAATATACAGTTTCAGCCTAAAAAACCCCATAAACTAACTACTAAATAAGGATGCCTTAGTACTGATCCCTGTGTGCTGAGTGAAGGTGGGTAAATACAGTATGATCACATTCATTGACCAACTACCTCCACTGCAGACTCATGCACTTGCTATGCAGCCTAGTAGCTATGAAGGAGTCCTGAACAGATGAGGGGATTCACATAAGCATGGAGTCCATGTGAAGCTATCCTGATTATTGAAAAGTTACAGAAACATGGATTGTTTTTGGATTTGGTGACTATACAGTAGCCCAGACGTTTAACTTGGAGCAATTTACCAACTTTATTTACATCAAATGCATTATGCTGGTGGAGGTGTTAACTAATGGGATTTGGCTCAATAATTTTCTTTTTGGATTACACTTCTCCTTGGTTAAACAGTGTAAGTTATCTGTGGGTCAGTCTCTGACAGTGAGATTGCCTTATAGAAGTGTACCTCAGTAATCAGACTTGCAAGTGAAGCCCCTGTTTTCCTTCCAGTGGTCAATCACAAATGCATGCTGGTATACAAGATGCTAAGGAAAATCAATGTCTTTCACCACCTGAGGTAGCCTCTAAATATATGCTAAACATATTGGTCAGTTTGATCTTTAGTCCACAAACGTCAAGTGTTGGACTGTTTGAGTCACTTCTGTTCCATGGATGGCTTTTGTTAACAGCAGCAGAATATGAAAGTCCCAGTGATTTTACCACACAGTTGTTTAACATATTGTTAATATTAGTTCGTACTTCATTAATGAAATTACTCTTACACATTTCTGTTCCTACTAGCATACTCTCAAAACTGAATTAAACTGTTAAAGCAATGGGAGACATGCTGAGCATCTATCTATATGGGTGCTGGAATGTATAAACCTAATTTTAAATACACCTACCTAGCTTCTCTGGAAACAACTTCTCTCTTTTCTTTTTTTTTACCTAGTTTTACTAAGTATTGCTACCTTCCCAGAATCCTTAGGATGAATAAGGTATAAATCTGAATAAAAAACAGTAGTTCAAAGCTGGACAAAAGCTTTTTGGCTATGGTATAGCAGGCTTGCAATCAAGAAGATGTGTCACACTTCACTACACACATAGTTGACCGTATCCATTTAAATTAAAATTAACTTTTCTAAAACTGAAGTGTATTGCTATTGATTTCAGTATCATTATTAAACTACATCAAAAAGTGCCTTGTAATATCTTCTGCAGAATTCAATCTGGTTACACTTATAAAGACAAGAATATGGGAACTCAGGGTGGGGTTTTTTTATTTTTATTTTTTGAAAAAAAATCATTTTTGTATTGTGTGCCAAGAATTTATGTGCAAAAAGAATTAAAAAGCTGAAGATGTAGCTTACTTGTACTGGGGATTTTAAGACTGCCTTGAAAAATATCTAGAGCTCACAGGTAAGCACTGTGTCAAGAAGGGCTTTTAAACTATTCAGCTGAGTGGTAGGAAGGAAAAAGTGAGAAAAGTAATTCCTTATCTTTGCAGTTCAAGTCAAAGATGTAACCCATTCCAATAATGCACATATATTTTTACAAGTGTATCCCACATAAATTGGATATTTTCCCCTCTTTCTGTCTGTCCCTCTTTCATTCTCACAAATTACCACATCTTCATACATATGTAATGGCCCCAATGCAACTAAATGTTAGTCAGATTTCATTGAAATTGATGGACCTTTAGGAAGTTGCAACTGTGTTGTCCCATTAATCTCAGTTCCCCACACGAAGAGCTAATTTTAATTGCATAATCCTTTTGTTGTACCAGAACATGTACACATCACACCCAGTAGGTGCACAGAGATTGTATGCAAACTATGCTTATGCTATTCTTCTGTGAAGAAACAACATTCTGTCTTCTGTCTAATACCTGTCTGAAAGTTCAGTATGCTGCATACTTCTCTGTGGGATGCTCTCCATCATTAGGCATGGACTTCTCTGTCTGAAATGTATCCTGACCTTTTCTAGAACTTCTGAACAGCTAGAATATTTATAAGCCTTACACAATATTCCATAATACAGATGAGAGCCCACTTGAAGCCAAGAGCAGCAAATCTGTAGGCTTAAAAATAGGCCTGCCCCCAAAATGTAGAAAGTAAAATATGTCCAATAATATTTAGATCCTTCCATCATATCTAGATTGACTTGGAAACAGTGGCTGGAGAACAGTTATTTAAATATATTAAAGCAAGAACTTGCATAGTCAGTAGAAAACATGGTTTTCAGGATAACAATCTCAATTTACAGAACTGACATGGCTAAGCTCTAACAGTGTGCATCAGTATTCATTGGCAACAGAATTGTAATTTTGTTTGCTGCCCACTCCTGCTGCTGGGAGTTTTGGAAGTTTTGGACTACAGCCTCTAAAAGTCCTCCAGAATTCCCCCAGCCAGATTTTTTGGGGCTTTAATCTTCATTGTTTTCAGGTTTTTAAACTAATGAATTTAGACTCTGGTAGCCATTGCCATTGTGTGGAGAAGACTGGAAATGGTTAGGTTTCCCCATTCTGTGGGAGTTGCAAGGGATTATGAGTATGGTAAGCTACCTGTGAGGCCATGCACAGGAAGCCTCTTAGAAAAACCTACCAGACTCATAATTCCTTGTAGCTCCCATGGATCTTAGTTCCACCCATCCACTTCCCCATCTTGTCTGGAGAATGAAAATGGTTGCTGGGGATTGAATTTATTAGTTTAAGAACTTGAAACACTTTTGAGACTTTGATGTCTTGATTAAAGCTTTACTCTTAGGCTGAATGATATGTGTATCTCAGGCAGTAGGATGGTAGGCATGGCAAATTGCATTCTTCCTCCCACCTCTGTTGTGACTACTTTTCTCCCTAGCCCTCATCCCTCACTTTGATGCAACCTCCATCCTCCTTTCATACTTGCTTCCTCTCTTTTCTAACAGCCACACCAGAAGCTCATCCTTCTTAGTGTCTCCATTGTAGTTGCTGGCCAGCTGGCTAATTTGCCAGTCACTCTCTTAACAAAAGACCCAGTTAGCTCATTGCTGGCATGTGAAGTACACCATTGCATCCTGGCACAAGTTTCTTCTCCTGCTGAGTTGATCTGAATTTGGTAGTAAATTCAGCATACGTAAAGGTTACCTATTCTGTGCTTTAATCTCTCTGCAAGTAGTAATTATTCTAAATATTATCCAGAACCATCTGTGATTTTGCAAATAGATTGTTGGGATTTTTTTTAATTTTTTTTAGTTTCAGGGACTAGCTTCTAATCAGTAGTTGGGGGCGAGGAAAGATGGCTAAAAAACTTCAGGATTTTGGTGGCAATCACCAATTAGTATACCAATTTGAACAATATATCTGTGATGATTCTCAGTCATCCAGGTGAGGTTATCTGGAAGTTGAGTCATGGCAACTGGACTTCTTTCTGATTAGGTTGAAAGGTTTCACCCCGCAAAATGTTTGAAAATTTGAAAATCCCACTTCTGCAGTCCTTCTCCACCCATTGTCTCCTATTTATCATGCTGCCCTTTCATCCGTCCCCAGGAAGATCGGGACCACACACACCAGAAAGACCACTGTTAACTACCATTAATGACCCATGACAATGGGTGGAGAAGGACTGCAGAAGTGGGATTTTCACTCACCCTCCCATCCTTTGTCCATCTAACGAGCCTATTCAGACCCGGGGGAAGTGAAACCATCATTGTGATACATCAGGGGTCTCCTACCAACTCTCCTCAGGCTGAAGAAGCTACTTGGATGAGTGGCAAAACGTTTCAACCTAATCAGAAAGAAGTCCAGTTGCCATGACTCAACTTCCAGACAATTTGAACAATATTTTCTGTGTCCTAAAGAAGCAAGAAACATCCCTAGAAGTAAGTTTGGAGGCAATATCTCAGTAATGCAGCCTACTGTATTCTCAGATAAGTACAGCTGACATTATTGAGGAGTAACCTACTGACTGGCTGTTTTTCTTCTAAAAAAAAAAATCCTTCTCTTTTCCTAGAACTTAAATCATAGTTCTTCCGGAGAGAAACAGCATACCTGAAGGGGTAGTGTTTCCACTGATGATGTCATTGTTTTTGCCTCTGTCATTTTTGAAGAGACCCTCCATGCAACAATCTCTATTGAATGTTAATGGTTTTTCGCTTTCCTATTTATGCAACTCAGCCTGGATACAGGGGGCAAGGGGACAGCATGGCATGGTTAACTGCCCCATAGTGCCTTCTTCCTTCTCCAGAATGGGTGTCAGTGCATTATTTATTAGATAGCAAAAAGTATTGTAACATCTTAATGAATAAAATGTTTTAGTTGATGTTCAGGCTGTCTGACGGAGTGTATATTTCCTTATGAACCTCCTCAGTTTTCAGCTCTTCAGGAGTCGCTTCTTTCTTGGTCTCACCACCTTCACAGGAACATTTGGTGTAAACACAAACACCACCTTTTCATAGGCTACTCTCAGGCTATGTGCTCGTTTCCATGAGAAATAAGGCTAACACGTTCCCTGCTGTTCTACTAGCAATAGGCAATAACCTCTTTTATTCTAGGCAGGCTTTCTTGCCTCTCCTCTCCAAAATATTGCTGTTTTGAAAGGATTTTAATGGGGATGTTGTCTTTTTATCTTTTAAATATTTTTAATTGTTTTAAAGCAATTTTATTTGCCGTTTTTAATTATTAATCTGTTTAATTGTCTTTTAATATGGTAATTTATTGTATTTTTAACTGTTTTATTATTTGTGTTTTAAAATTCTTTTGACGCAGGCTTGTGCTCATAGCCTGAATGTCAGATAAAATAAGTTATTTTTAAGATACTTCAAGATTATATACTTTTCTTGGGAGAAAAGCGGGTTATACATTAAATAAATAGCTGTGTGAGTTGTAGCCCAGTTTTTCAAATGCAACTGAATATATCTTTATTGCACTCATTTGTCTTACTGCTTAGCAAGCTACTTTTACAGAGAATATAGTATGTATCACATGTGTGGGTTTTTCAGGAAGCATGTGACAATATTTAGTTCCAGACAAGAGTTTAGTTCGAATCTTAGGCTAACCCATATAGATGCAAGTCTTCATCAGGAATGGCTTAGGTTTGGAGAACGATAGGTTGTACAACTGTAGAGTCTTATAATTCCTGAATGCCTCCCTCCACCTAACCTTGCCACTTGTGTGATCGAAGCACACAAAATGATTTGTAAAGAGAACAGCTTTAGCTAGAAGACAGTCTACATAGTATTATCATGTACTGATGAGAAAGTTGTGTTGGATAGACAGACCGAAAGAGTACAAGATTTTTTTTTTTTACAAAATAGTAATCAAAACTACATGTCTCACAAAAATTAGTTATGAAAATTACACTGTAAGTTAATGGTATGTTCAAATGCTTCCTGTAGCACAGAACACTTTACATGTTTCTCACAAAAAGCTTGTGTTCACCCATATGGCTTCACCCAGAAGAGGCCTCTAAAAATAAACACCCTTCATGTTAGCCTTTTTTACAGTGCTTCATACTTTAGCTCTTGTATAAATATCTGCCACATTTCCACCAGGAGTTATTGCTGTTATATATTTTACAGACACTTTACTGTCATCTAAGTGGTTTATTTTATTCCCACAGCTAGAGGAAAACTACAAAAAGAATTTTGTAATCTGAATGTGATTGTGGGCTGAGAGTAATGTTTTGAAAAGGAGCTAAAAGTAAATTATATTACTCCTTTATTGTGTTTATGAAGACTTTCCTATTGTGCTAGAAGTTAGCATTCGTTTCAAAGATATTAACTGGATGTGGTTTTATTATGACTGTGGGATTTTGGCATCAGTTTCTCCTCTCCGCCCTTTAATCATCCTAGGGAAGTATATCAAAAGCTTATTTAGACAAGGCCTTAATGGTGAATGGCGCATATGGGGTGGGGGTGAGGGAATATATGATTTTCATTTTGGTTTAGAAACCTTCCACTAAGTTGTTGTGTATATACTGTTGTGCTCTTAGAAATGTTGTCTTGTAGTGTTGTGTTTGGGTTACAAGTACTCCCAAATGGTGAACCCTTCAAGTTGACTTTGGTTGGAATGAAAAGGAAATTTCTGGCATGACCTTTCAAAATGCCACTGAATGGGTTTTCTGATGGGAAGTGTGGTTTGATGGACATGGCCTTCACTTTTCTCCCTGGAGACATCAGTGTATCATCTACATGCTGGTGTAGCCTCAGCAAGTGCATCTCAGATTAGATGAGAGTACACTTTGTAATACTTACTCTCCCCCTGCTCCCAAAATAGTCTTTAATTGGTGATTTTTTTTCCTGTTGCACTATAGATGTTCTGAACAGTATGTTATATTCCTTTTATAATAAGATTAGGTTATAGGTTTTGCTGCTTCTTTTTAAAAGATTTTTACAAAACTTTTTGTAATAGTTTGGTAAAAGATTCCTGGATGTGAAAAAATGCAGTAATTTGTACAGCCCAGTCATATGAAAACATACTGAGGAAATTTTATCTGAAATAGTACTGGGTGATATATATTGAGAACCAAAGATTCCTTTTTTGTAACAGGAACATCTCCTTCTAACAGATAATAACTGTTGGATCCAGTATATCAAAGAAATCATAATATGACATCTACAGTTTTGCACATTTGCAGGGCACAGACACAAAGGGAGATGGATTGGGATTGAAAGCCAAATAAATGGGAAAGATTTTTTTGGAGAAAATGCGGTGCCAGAGAAGGATGTTGAACAGAAGAAATGTACATGTATGTGCAACCAGAAACCAATAGATTCACCCCACAAATATTTACATGCCCAAGATCTTCTTCATGAATGCTAATAATATATTGGGGTTCAAAAGTGAAAGCTAAAGGGCTGTGTCAACAAGCATGCATTTAAGCACATGCAGTGCATGCACACATAACATATTCCTTCATGGCTTCAGGAACTGCTTGGAAAAACTTCACTGTCAGAGGTGTTTCATGTTTTTGTAGAGAGAGATACTGCAGGGGGGGGGGAGATAGGTAAAGTATATGCAGTTTCTTTGATAAAATTATGAAAAGACATAAAGAGAGCATTTTATTTATGAAAGAGTGCATATGCTGTATCTCAGGGCTGGGAAATACTGTATGTAGCTCTCTAGAGCTTTTAGGTTCCAGTTCTTAGCCAGCATAGCCAATGCTAGGAAAGGACAGGAGCTGCAGTTCAGCCTCCTCAGGAGGCCATGTATTGAGAACTCCTGTTTCTGATGACAATTAATTTTTCTGTTTTCTTCTTAGAAAGAAACTAGAATAAATTGGAATTACAGTTTTCCATCCCACTCTTGATTTGTTTAAATAACTATGAAGGGCTACCAGAATTCAAGACCACAAGTTTTAGTTAGTTATTAAGTTAATGGTTTCATTTTTCCAGATAATGGATTATTGGTAAAGATTTATGTCCCTTTTTAAAGAATATCAGTGTATTACTTCATTTGGTTTAAACTTACGGATATCTGCTGGGTGTCTTCCCTTTGTGAGTGTTGTATAGCCCTCTGAAGTCCAGGTAACTATCTTTTCGTCTAGTGTAGGGCTCTTGTGATAGTTAATACATAATTCTTTTAACATCTCACCCCCTTAGGAGCAACAGGTATGCTGGCACCTGTTTTGTCAGTCCAGATGAAAGGACCTGACCAATATGACTCCATATCTCTTTGATCTCCCTGCAGAAGGTCAGCATATCTGCCTAGAGATTCCTCTGAAGAGCAATTTAAAAGTTGCATTTGAGCAACATCAAGTGAAATGTCTTCACATCTCATGCAGTGAGGAGCTCTTTGGTGTACTTCCTGGCTAGATGTAAGGAAAGATATTAACCCTTCGTCCAAAATGAAATATTGTTGACTCGTGTTCTTCTTAGGACTAGGTCTTTTGTCTGTCTGTAGCACAATGCATACATTTTATTCTGTTTAGACATTTAATTCCACAAAAAATAAGTATAATTTAGCATCCTTCTGGCCGTTTTGTTCACATTTTTAAAGAGGATTTTTGCATTAAAGTGTGAGAATTTGGTAGAGTGCAATTTAAAAATCAATAGGAGAAGCAGCACAAAGTGAAAATATTTGAAATCCACTCCAGAAGGATGATTGTAAGAATTTTCTCACAAACAATACAGGGCAGCCTCTTCAGATCCACAATGACTGTGTTCAATACAGTGATGTGTGTTATGCAGTGAAGCAGCCAAGATCATGAAGTATCTTCAGTTAGAAAGTAAAAGATCTAGTCTGAGGACTAGATCAATTTGATCCCAACCCATTGAAGGAATGACAGATTTATTAAGTCAACACTTACATTCGTGCCATTGATTCGGTGTATTAGTTGAAAATAACAATTTCATTCTCAGTGTGATCCTTCCTAGGAATTTCTCCACTATACATCCTTTTAAAAAAAAAAATGGAAATGGCAACTGTAACAGTGAAAGATGGAAAGATGAGTTCTCCTATCATTTTTCTGACTCTGTAAGCGATAATTAACCCCTCCCTCTAAATTATAATAATTGTATTTCAGACTTGTCAACAATAACATGTTCCAAGTACAGAGAAATTAATACAGCAAAGCACTAATCTGCAGTAATTATCAAAATGCCCAGAAGTCTTCACTGTCTGTTGAAAAACAGGATGAGGGAATACATTGCATAAGGAATGGGATTTCAAAGCCTGGGTGATATTCTAGAGAAACCACTGCCCTGTACAGTCACCAGCTAACTTCTAGTAAAGGTGAGATGTGTTTCAGAGCCTCCTACAAAAATCTTAGCAAATATGAGCAGGAAGCATGGATTTTTAAGAATCATTCCTATTATTTTGAATTGTTTGGAAACAAAAGGGGAGCCAGCCTTACTAGAACAGTGCAGCAGTACTTTCAATGCCTAATTATCAAGTGTGCTACCACCATGGCAGCAGCAACATACTGCATCAGTTGAGGCTTCTGAGTAATTCTCAAAAGCAGACCCACAGAGAGTACATTACAGTAGTCTCAGCTGAAAGTGACCAAAGCGTATCTGACAATGGCCTGATCTGCCTTTAAGAAGAGCTTCAGCTTTCTCACCAGCAATAGATGTGCAAAAGCAACCAGACACAACAGCTGAGTTTTAATCCTTTTGGGACCATATTAGTGTTGCACATCAGAGTTTGTCACACCCACAGTCTCCTCTAGGGAAAGGAAAGGGTTCCACAAAAAGTAACTGTTTGTCATTGTAGACAGAGTAGAACCAGATTAATCTGAGTGGCAAGGAGTTTTGCAACATCACTATGTGAACGTGGCTGAGGAGATCCTGAATCTATGATGTCAAAACTCAGTATTCAGTTCACTGTATTATACTAGCCAGCTCAAATGGCTAATAGCATAAGATTTTTGCCGTAAGATGTACCATACTTGTTGTAGAGATACTACTATATTTTCTTCAAAGTTATTGACTTGCGATCTTGTTCATCTAGTAGGATTGCTGAATATTTTGCCTAAATCCTGTCTCTATTGCTTTTTTATTATATAAGTCTGTTAGCAAACACAGTAATATTGTTCCCAGTGATACTTTGCATTCACCATGTGTAAATTTTTTGTCGGATATGTTTGCAATTTTTCTTGCTTGGGTACCAAAGTTGTATTTTGAAGTTATTCATGACTTTATTCCAATTACAAGAGTGTCTTCTATGAGTTTGTATATCTTCTGATCAATATACTATGGGAACATTATTGTTTACTACTTCCTCCTTTATTGGCAGCAGGAGTACAGAATTTAGTCCACCAAATCATTGTATCTGCCAGGGTTTACCTCTTCAGAAGTGAAAAGTTGTGTTTTTTGCAGGGAGGGGGTGAGGAGGGGAGAAAACATGAATATTTATTACCTTGGGAAATGATTCTCTGTGAAGCTCTTCCATTCATTTCTGGTTTATCATTAGTAGTTAGTAGGAGAGGGAGCATTTTCTCCACATTATTTTTTGTAAACAAAATCAAGAACATACAGTGGTGCCTCGACTTACTACCATAATCCGTTCCAGAAGATGGACGTAACTTGAAATGGTCGTAAGTCGAAGCACCATTTCCCATAGGAATGCATTGAAATGCAATTAATCCGTTCTGGCCGAAGAAAAAAATCACCAAAAAAATAAAAATAAAATCACTGCAAGACTCATTGGAAACGTGATTAATCCCTTCCGGCCAAAGGGGGGGAAAAAAGAAAAGCAATCAAGCGTGCAAGACCCATTGGAAATGCACAGAAAACAAACGGAGCAGATCGGAAATGCACAGAGAACAAAGGGGGGCAGGTCGGAAATGCAAAGAAAACAAAGGAAAAAGCAAGGGAAGCATGCAGGACCCATCGGAAATGGGGAACCCCCCCAAAAGCAACCAAACCCCCCAAGACCCATCAGAAATGGGGGGGAAGCCAAAAAACAAACAAACCCCCCAAGACCCATCGGAAATGGTGGAAAAACACTCCTAAAAGCAACCAAACCCCCCAAGACCCATCGGAAATGGGGGGAAACCCAAAAAACAAACAAACCCCCCAAGACCCATCACAGCACAGAAACATAACCCCCCCAGCTCAAAACCACGCTGCAAAAACACCCAGAACAGTTTTTAAAAAGCAGAAAACAGCACCTTACCTTACCAGGCAGCCCGAAGCCTCCCTGCAAACACACACACTCACTCAGAAGCAGAAGGAGGCAGTCCCAAGCCTCCTCCGACGCACACTCTCTAACTGCTGGGGCGAAAGAGCTACAAAGAAGCAGCCTCGTCGCCACCTACAGTTAGAAATTTGAATTTCCCGCCTTTTTCCCCTGCCTTTTTCTGTTCGTAAGTGGAAGCTCCGGTCGCAAGTCGAAGCAAAATTTTGCGGCCGGAGCTAGAAATGGTCGTAAGTAGGGACGTTCGTAAGTAGAGCCACCACTGTACTAGGAATGTACAGGTCTTTGGAATTTACACTTGCTGAAATGCCACCATAATCAGCTGGTATCCTAATTATACACCTCTTTCTAGATATGACAATGTCAAAATGGCATAGATTTAATTGACTTGAACTGAATGTGGATGTTCCAGTATTTGGAACATACAGAAAATTCTAAAGGAGATTGATGTATGTTGAACATTGCTTTAAAAATAAAATTGGCTGAAATCCTGCTGCACACTTACATAAGCAGCATAACCTATAGCAAATTGCTGTAAGTTAAGAAATCTCCATAGACATTATCTATTGCATACTGAGTCATGCAACTTGGTGTACAACAGATAATGCCTATAGAGATTTCAGATGCAATTTACGTCTGAAAGTTACACGATTGGTGTTAACTGCACAACAGGATTTTAGCCATTGATTAAAATCGGATAGCAATGCTCGCGGAAATCCCATAATGGCAAAACCCATTTGCCTGTAAGTCAGTTGATAAGATATCACTATTATCTATTTTTATTTATTAAACTAAGCTGTGGTTTGTGGATAATAACAAAACTGTAAGCAAGTATCATTCTAGCTGATATACTCGCATTTGTAGTTGCAAATGCTAAAGCTATGTTCTTGTCTATATTTTATGCTGTCTCTTTATTAGATCACAACAACTTTCGGATAAGTGTTTATAATTCTTTTTCACATATTCCGTTCTTGACTTATTTTTATCAGACTAATTTCAAATTGCATTTTATAAGATGATATCTCTCTGAATGTGTGCCATGAAACAAATTGGATAAGCCCAATCTCTTGAATGAATCAGATTTTTTACAATTGAAGAAATATTCTACAATTGATTATTTGTCTTATTATCATCTAGTTTCTAAGCTAATTAAATGAACACTGAAAGTTATGCTTTCCAATTAACAACCCATCTTTAGAAAGACAGAGCAATGCATTTATTTCTGTTACCCAATAATGAAAACTTGTAGGAGTTCGTAAAGATTTCTGGCTCAGAAAAATAAAAGGTCTTTTAAAGAATACATTTAACATATTGATTGAACCGCACACACACCATTTTACCAATTAGGTTGGAATGTTCATTAACAATGCCTATGTTCAGAAAAACCAGAGGGGAACAAAATGGCATTCACAATTCTTAATTAGTGCCATTTAAAGTGTATTTTCTTTTACAGAAAAGCAAAAGTTGCTCCTGACTGTGAACAAGGTTTCGAGTAAAAGGGAGGCAGATATGACATATGCTTTATCTTCTTTAGTAACTCTCCTTCATAATTGTTTTAGGGATTTAGTTTAATTATATAGCTGAATTGAAGGAGGGCAGTTTTTAGCTGATGCAAGTGTGAAGAGTGAAGGCTGCTCATCTATTTAAGGGGTAAGGTGGCTTCCTTGTTTCTAGTGAGTTATTGTAAATAGGAAATAGAAAGACATTAGAAACTGTTTTTATTTTTAACATGAGCTCAGAACCTTCTGTTTATTACATGTAAGGTTGTCACTCTTTTTTTTCTGTAACACAAAACAGTTACCTATATTGGTGGTCTGGTAGGATGAACATTTATGTAAACAATTTATTGGCATCAAAGAAAAATAATTAATTATTTTGTAAGTTAATACAAATAGTCCAAATAATTATGTACTGTTAGCAGTAGTTGTAAATACATTGGTCATTCTATTAAATTAGATCTAGTTCTCTTTTTCTGTGCTCCTAAAACTAAAGAATTTGTTTATGATGTTATTATATGTGACACAGATAACCCTTCACATGAAATTAGTATTGCTATAATTGAGGAAGATATCCTGGAGTGTTGGATGAAACTCCTTGTGCTGGAGTTATGAAAGGAACAGCGCCTCCTCTGTAAGCAACCACTTCCTCTTCCAAATGAATTTGCTTGCTTTCTTCCTCATTGAGATCCCCAATATGTTTGGTCTTGATAGTCTCAGAAGTCCAGAAGCAGTTTTCTCTCCTCCTGACCCAATTTGCCCTACAGAGGAGCTGTAATTGTAGATGAAAAAAGACATTCCTTGTTCCCCAGCCAAAATAAATAAATAAATAAAAGATGTATTGAAATAGCAAGGTTGGAAAAATGGCCAATCACTGCAGGATTTTCATTTCTGTAACAAAAAGACTGGCACTTTGTTGCATCATCAAAGCATTAGAAAATGAAACGAAACAAAAAAGGTGAACTTTGTGCAAAAAAAATATGCTTGCGTTGTTTGCACGATACAAGAAAAGCCTCTGCATAGTTCCACCAAAAAATGCCCAGATTTAAAAAAAAATATTGAGGACCATCTTTCATAAGTTCATTTGGCAGAGGGTAAAATTTTTAAATCTTTTCCACTAAAGTTGCAGCATAGTTTTGTTTTTCCTTAAAACTAGGGACTCCATCATTTTATTTGGAAGGCTTCTGGTATTTGCATATAAGCATCTATACTTGGTGGCCATGTTTGTTTGGCCATCATATTTAACTGTACACGCAAGACCTATTTCTACCTCATCTCCATTAGGGCAACATGAAACATTTTCACCTCGATGTAAGTCAACCTGAACAGGAGATGCTTCTCAGCTCCTGTTGCATTCCTGCTTGGATTCATTCTTGAAGCTTCTCAGAAATGGATGAACTGTTAGTCCATGTGTGAGATACCTTAAAGGCATTTAAGTCTTCAGGGTTTGTTGTGGTGACACAATTTTTAAAAAGTTATATTTGACAGCAGCAACATACAGAGCCTGTGCAAAACAGTTCAGGGGAAATGCATTCCTCAATAGCAAGTACCAAATGATCAAGATCTGATCAGTTTGGCTTTGTGAACACATCCTAAGTATCAGGAATTGATACTTGTGTCCTTATTACCTTGTTTTAGAGATTACCTTCTCATAATAATCCATTTTGTCCTTGACATTCATGAAAGAGACTTCCTTTGTTTATATGAATTTCACAACTTTCACACTAGGTCCAATCTGTTGGAAATCATATTTGCCCTCACTTCAAAACCTCTGTGTTTTTGCATTTCTCACTTCATCATTGTGTGACCTCTCATCATTGTTAGATACATTAAGTTGCAAATATGTTTTTGATCTTATCGTCTTGAGAATATTTTTTAAAAGAGAGAAAACACATTTAGAATACAATCTTGTGAATGTCTGCTGAGAAGTGTCACTATGTTGATGAGACTTACTCCAAACTGAGTGTAGATAGGATTGCAGCCACATTGTATAAAATGTTTCATATCCATAAAATGAATATATCGTTTAATGTAGTTCCATATTGTTTCCTTTTAAAAAAGTCACTTTGAAGGCATTCCATGGATGAGGCTAAATCCATTGTACTAAAGTGGGCCCATTGAAATCAATTAGACTTAAGCAAGCTGTGATTAACTAGTCCCATTCATTTTAGTCTGTTCAGGGTAAGATTAATGTCAGGATTTGTCCTCAGTTCTCTTCAATATAGAATGTGCAGGTTCACCAGGCGGTATAGGTATTCTTTGGTAGAAGCAGAGGCCTAAGCAGAAGACTTCTCACAGAGTCACAACAAGATACAAAACCTCTCATGCTTTCCTGAACAAACAGTTGGGAAATAATTTAGGGAATTCTATTAAAATAATTTCTTTATCTCTAAATATGACCATAATTCCAGTTATTTCTAGGGCAAATAATGCATAACATTGCAATTGGCTAAATGTGTTTTTCATTGTTAAGGGAGTATGTGTTCTAATGGTGCTGCCCATTCTGCTCAAAGAACAATACGTTTTATCTCATGGGATGCAATAGCAACCACATTATTCTTTCTATTACAGTTTCTTTCTATGGCTGCTACTATTCATTGTTCTTGCTAAGCAAAAATTTGTTGAAATCAATGGTGCAAATATGCCATTTAGTTTAATGAGACTTTGCAACTTATTAAGAGAACCTTATGAATATTAAATACTTTGGAATAGCAACGTTTATTGTGAAGCAACACGTTTGTTTTATATGGAGCTGCTAGCCAAACTTTACATTCATTCAATGGATATAAAAATTTATTACCCAATTTCAAAAGTTTTAGAGTAAGTGACTGTATGAAGGTAAAAGAAATAAAGAAGGAGAGTAAAGTTTGTTGCTTTTATATATTTTTAAAGTTAGGTGCTTGAGCTAAGAATCCATATATTGCATTAAAGCACAAATAATTTTTCGTGGCATTTTGTCCTCATTTTTGCCTACTCAGCTAGACAGACTGGCCAAGATCCAACCAAGCAGTACCAGTACCTTCTTTTACTTCTGAAAGCCTCTGCGGCACAAAATAATTCCTCCAGAGGGTCTCTTAGCACTCTGGAATAAGTTTGTAAGTTAAAGGGATCACTCTAGGATGGAAGG
>JBAJHW010000003.1:192190765-192270765 GCA_037013535.1 Intellagama lesueurii | reverse complement strand
GCTGCAAAACAAGTCAGAAAACCATCGATAACCATAGCTTTCCATGAGACATGAACCAGAAACTATGGTTAATGATTTCCAAGGAAGCCAAGGTATAGAATCCAACTTTAAATAATGAGTTTATATTCTGTATTGTTCCAGGATTTTAACTGTCATTTCCTGTATTGGACATACTAGGGATGCTGTTAAATTCACGAATCCCTTTGAAATCTGGCTTTATTCTGCTGGGATTTGATAATCCAAACTCAAAGTATGCTCAGAAGTTGTCATCTTTTCTTTTGCCTTTAGTTTAGTTCCATAGGCCTGATCCTTAAGGTCTTGGCCTGTTTGATTCATCCATGAGTTGCAGGTGAAGACACTAATGCACAAAGAGAAATGTAATGTCCAGAGTCCAAGAAATAATAACACCAATCAGTTCTGCTTTAGTTAGTACAGTAGGACCCCTGTATCCGTGGGGGATTGGTTCCAAGCCCCCCCCCCGCGGTTAGCGAAAAACGTGGATGGTCTTTTGGACCCAGGACTCCCCTCCCTGTACCTGTAATTTTTATCTCGATGGGGCCTATGTGATTAAGAAGAGCCGAGGTGAAATCTTCCCTCCATACACACACACACACACTCACGTACAATCTCAATTAGAGATGGGGGTATTTGTATACGAATATCCCCGCACAGGTGGCGTTAACGAGGGTCCAGCCCCATGGGGCCGGATGGTCCACTCACCGATCCGACGCGGACAGGGACGGCGTGATTCTACGAATGACTCAGCAGCGCGCAATCCGCTCTTCAACCTTGCAGCGAGGCTAGTCCTCCCGCCTCGTGCCAGTAGTGGCGAGCGGCTCGCACGCTGCAGAGCCATTCGTAGAATTGCGTCGTCCATGTCCGCGGCGGATCAGTGAGTGGACCATCCAGCCCCATGGGGCTAGACCCTCGTTAACACCACCTGTGCGGGGATATTCATATACAAATATGAATATCCCCATCTGTAATCTCAATGGCTCCACAGGTTTCTCTTCTTTGAAAACTGGAAGGCAGTAAAGGGCAGGAGGTGGGAAATCTCTTCCAGCAGGCTATTTGGCTTACGGCTGGAACTCTTCCTGTTGCTTCACCAGCCAATCCAGCGCTGAGTTTTACAAGTGGGATGCTGCTCTGGAGGGAAGCTGCCTCAAGAGGCAAAATGATGCTCACTCCCTCTAGTGGCCAGTCTGATAATTACATCTTACATCTGTATTTGTGATTACAGCACATTTTCATTTAATATTTTTAGTTTTCAGCCAGCGGGTAATTGAATCAGCGGTTATCAGATCCAGCAGATACAGGGGTCCTTCTGCAGTGTTATGTCCAGTTAGGGAGGATATTGACCATAAATCAAGAAGCACATTGACCAACTGTAAAAAAATCCAAAGCAGTGAATTCAAATTACAAGAAAAAATGATTTCAAGGAAACATTAGGAAGAACTTTCTGCCAAGCTTCTTGATAGTAGAAGAGACAAACACAGAAGGTGGTGGATTCTCCTTCATTAGAAATGTATAAAGAGAGGCTTCATAGTCAGCTATCCAAGATCTTACTATAGTGGATTTTCTGTATCAGCATGGGTTGGACTAGATGTTATTGGAAATGCCTTCCAGTTCTATTCACCACATTGTACAGAGCCTGAAATCATGTTGCTTAGTGTAGTAAATTGCACTAGAGCTTGTTGTTGTTATGTGCCATTAAGTCAAAATCAACTTATAGGAACCCTAGTCGGTTTTTCAAGACAAGTGAGGTATTTAAGAAGTGGCTTTACCAGTTCCAGACCCCCAGTGAGTTTCCATGGGTGAACAGTGGATTTGAAGACTAGTCTCCAGAGTCCTAGTCCTTCTCTCTATTCACTACACCATCAGTGGGAATTTGGTGACTCAGCTCCTCTGTAAGTTCTGTTGATTCAAATTGACCTACTCTAAGGTAAAGGTAAAGGTTCCCCTTGACAAATTGTCCTGTCGTGTCTGACTCTAGGGGACGGTGCTCATCCCCGTTTTCAAGCCGTAGAGCCAGCGTTTGTCCAAAGACAGTTTCCGTGGTCACGTGGCCAGCACGACTAGACACGGAACGCTGTTACCTTCCCACCGCGGTGGTACCTATTTATCTACTTGCATTTGCATGCTTTCAAACTGCTAGGTTGGCAGGAGCTGGGACAAGCGATGGGAGCTCACTCCGTCGCGTGGATTCGATCTTACGACTGCTGGTCTTCCGACCTTGCAGCACAGAGGCTTCTGCGGTTTAACCCGCAGCGCCACCACGTTTGACCTACTCTAGTCACAAGTTAATAATAATCATGTGCCATCAAGTCAATTCTTATTTATGGTGACCCTTCTCAGCGTTTTCCAGGTAGAAACTACTCAGAAGTGGTTTACTATTCCATTCTTCTCAAGTGCCCTGGAACTGTGCAGCTTGCCCAAGGCCACATAGGCTGGTTCTACTCCCAGGAGGGACAGTGGGAAATCACACTTCCAACCTCTGGCTTCACAGCCAGATACCTAAGCCATTCAGCTATCCAGCCAGCTAGTCACAACTTACTACATTAAAATGAACCATAACTAGACTAAGCTTGTTTGACTCAATGGAACTTACCAAGAAATTGATTCTTCAAATTCTCGTTCATTGCAACTTACTATGCTAAGAAACAGAATTTCAGCCACAGAATTTCAGAACTTCAGCAACAGAAGGCACAAATTGCCAAGACCAACTCATAAGATGCAATTTGATAGAAATAAGAGGAGAGTGTGGTAATTTTTGTTCTTTAATTGTGGTTGGATCAAGGGATATCCCTTGGAGGATAAATCAAGAGTCTGCGATAACGAAACCGTATCTACTAGATAGTAATGTTATTGGCGTGTTTCTTCACAAGAATAGGAAGTGTGAAATAAACAATGCTTTTGTATTGGCCCACTTAATGCTACTTCTCCCAACTCTAACCCTTAGTCTTGTATGAGGATTAAATATATCTCTGTATGTTGTTGGGGGTGTGTGTGTGGAAATATTGTATGCTTATGTATTTATAAAATGGTATGGGATGACTTCTGCATGATAGCATTGTTCTAAATTCATAATGGTTTATAAAGCTAGGAACTGTGTAGTTACAGCTTATGTAGATGAGGTTACAATGTGCTTTTCATGGAACAGACTTTTTTAATATTGGTAATTTAGACAAGTTCTCTGTAGGTTTTCATTTTTAAACAAAACTACTGAAGATAATCTTATATTCACACAATTAATAGATGTAGCATGCCTTTTACTTAAAGTCAGTGTCAAATAAAGTAATGAATGGATTATTTTTGTAATTGTTGATATTAAGTTGTATATAATCTGCAAGCTGCTCTGAAGTTAATTCACATATATTTGACCAACGTTCTTTGCTGATTGCATTGTTCCTAGGAGCTTCAGGAATGTTTTCACTCTGTTATGCTTATCTGCTCCCTTTAAAGGCTTCCTGAAGTGTTTCTAGACAGGTTTTAACCAATTTTGTTTCTGCATGCCCATCTTATTTTCTCTGCAGTGCCTGGATAGCTTGTTTGCAAAGTTTACTTGGCCACAGTATCCCCTGGGGCTTGATTCAGGACAGCATGTGCATGCAGCCCTTGAAACTATGTCAGATAGTCCCCAGATCCTAAAAGGTTGGCTACCCCTGAGATAAAACATCATGTTTAATGGCCTCATTTTTTTTCCTTTTAAGTGTTTCTTTTAATACCTGTGTGAAGCACCAAAATGCTACATACATTACCGTTTTTGTATGTTATGTTATAGCATTTTATCATGCTCACAAAATACAGTAGGATTATAAATAATGAAACATGACAGATGATTCCTCTTGCTGAATATTAATTCCTAATATCCACAGGACTTTTAAAGCTGAATGTTTAGATTAGTGTGTCCCTGCACAACAATGTGTATGTTCAGGGAATAAAAATAGGCTCATACACATATGCTTGTTTGTATGTGAAACACACTTGTCATTTCTGGGTGTAGCTTTCTAGCCAGGTTATATATAGGATTTGCATTGTCCTTTTATGCCATTCCTTCCCTTATTATTAAACAGGAATAGTCATAAGCAGCAGCATTATTTATATCTCAAAGTAAATTTCATATTACAACAGAACTAAAATTTGAGCACATTTGCATTATAAATACAACTTTGAAAATAAAGATTGCTTACCCCCAAGTGTAGCAGAACTATATTTCAGCTTAGGGTTTGTAGACAATATTATACTAATTAAATCAGTTTTAAAAGATGGTCTGCATTTGGGAATGTAAATTCAGCAAGATAACATACACAGACAGACAGAAAAATAAACATAATATCCTTTTTGTCAACTTACTGCATGATTTTGAAAAGGGAGAGGAGAAAAATTAATGTTTTAGTTTTTTAAAAAAAGACCATTCATTATGATATATAAAGAGTTGCATGCAAAAACAGGTGGCAGAATACTTAAAAATAAGGTAGATTTTATCCAGTAATAAATTTAGACTCATCGACATAATTGTGTTCAATGTGGGGGAAGAAGAGATGTGTGTGTACATTCACAAACACGCACAATGCAAATAATCATTGTGCCACAAATACTGTGTTTCTATGAAATAAATTGTTTAAACTAAGCCGGATTAAAAGAAAATGAACTATGAGACCACAGTCTCTTCTACTATTTTACTATGTAGCAACCAGAGGCTTCGCTACAATACATTTTTAAACAACCGTAGCAAAGGGGACAGAGGACAGCTGGACGTAGGCCGCCTAGCCTTGGCCCCAGCGGTACAGAAGGGGAGACAACGCGAGTTCCAGTACAGTGGATCGAAAAGTGTGTTTGACAGCCAGGTGAGCCGCTTGTTTTGCTTTCAGTCCCCAGAGTGCTTGAGACTCTCTTTGGAAGGGGAAGAAAGGTATCAAAGACGACTCCAGAGAGATGAAAATGGGCCTGAAGGGTTGATGCTCCTGTCCCTTATGTGATACTAAGAAGGTCGAGGACAATAGAATTTTCACATTAGAGCTTCAAGGAGGGTGATAAGAAAGGGCCGTATTTAGTTTTGTTGCATTTAGGCATAGGGAATTATATACGGAGGGCACTAGAAGGCAGCAGCATTTTCTGATGGACTAGTATAATGCAGCAAATATTTAATAAGCAGAAATTATAAAAAGAACAGCGTAATGAACTCTGGAATCTGTGTTCTGTCTTCTGCATTTTATTAAGAAATGCATATACCAGAGTCGGTACTGAGGGCCTCACTAGACAGGATTTTATTCAAGTAGCTGTGCACTCTTAAGATAGGAGCTTGCCAAGTCCACATTTGTTAAATTAGCTTGCTTTTGTTTTTCAGTTGGTCATTTTGGAAAAGGCATATCTTCATTTAGAAAAGTTTTGAGAGCCTGGAGGTATAATATTGTAAGAGGAGGAAATACACATTGCCTTTATGTGTAATCTCAGCTTTATTTTTGTAGTGTATTCAGATGTATGTTTGGTAATCTGATTGTGTCAACCTTGGTAGCCTTTTCATCTGGGCAGGTATATACTCAGTCCGTGTGGACACACACATTCTCCGTATTGCACAATGTTTTTAAAAAGGAAACATAATTTGTAATCTTATGAATTGGTCTTCTTGTTCTAGTTCATTTAAATCAGCTCTTTCAGGATAACATCTTTTACATGGAGATGTTGAAACTGTCATAGCAAAAGTAAAAAATTAAAATGTTTTGGTGCACAAAATGTTGTATTTTTTATTATTTTTAAAAGGCACATAGCAAATTCTAGTGGAATGCCATCAGTTCTGCAAGATCTTGCTTTTAGTATTTACTGTACTCTTCTTTCCATGTTGCTGTTGGACTGGATTAGCGCTGTGCCGAAATGTCTCCCATGAGAAATTTTGACCATTCTCTTGCAATTTAATAGAAAAACAATGCTTTGCAGAAGAATTTAAAAGGAGGAGAAACTGTGCTGAGAAATGCATGTGGAGGTCTTGTCTTCCATTGTACAGTCATCTTTGTGTCATCTGGCAGTCTCTCACCCCACCCCAATTTACCACATTTCAGTTAAAGCCCCGTGGAAGATCTCATAACCTGATTCCTCCCACAGGGCTTTTTTAGATCAGAAAGCAGCAGCCTCAGTCACCCAGCAGTGTTGCAGTAAACAAAAACGAAAATGAAAAATGTATAAGGCCCTGAGAATGAGGTAGAAAAATTAGAGCCTTCTTCCAGAGGGAGGGAGGGGGAAATTTGGTAACAAATTATACCACAACATTAGCTTCAACCTTTTCCAGAAACTAGACATAACATGGCCATCCCTCAGACCTGCTGTAGGGCTTAAGGAACAGTTATAGAGACAAAATTGATCTGCAGTGGCCCCTCCCGATGTAACATTTGAGGAAATCTGGGGAAAGATTTCTTGATTGCTAAAGTGCTGAATTAAAATTTTTCAAATGCCATTTTTCTGAGACTTTTTTTCCTTATTTTCTTAAACGTAGGAGGCCACTAGGAATAATTATTTCAAAAATGTCTCCACCCATTGTTTGGGCTGGATGCTTCGCTCCCCCCTCCCCTGGCCACCACTGTACCCTAGAATGACACAAGCTCATTTTGTGGATTGTGGAGGAAGCAGAATGGTGGCCATGCTGCTGAAACAATGGTGGTTGCTACCAGTTGCAGTGGCAGTGCAAAAACAAGCAGGATGGGGCCAAGAATTCCTCAGGAGCAGGCTTTGCTACACCTGCTGCTAAAGATGAATCCCATCTGTAAGGAGTTGTAGGAGAAGTTGTTTTCCTTTGAAAAGTTCCATGAAATTGTTCCTCCCTGTAACCGTAGGGTGAAGAATTTCAAAAGGCCAATTGCACGCAACTGTAGCGTGGGTATAAATAGGACGTTCTGTAAATACATCTTGTACAGAATCAGAAAGGTCACTCAGGTGAGCAGTCAAGCTCCTCTTACGTGGCGGAGGCAATTGTAGAGAGGAATATTGTATGTATGCAGTAGTAATTTGCTTTTTAACTTTTGTACATGCTGCTGTTTCCCATTACAGCAACTGCTGCATTTTGAATATATGAAGACATGCAATACGCACTGAATGACAAAGGAGCAGATGCTTATCATCCAGAGGAGGATGAGGAGGGAAAAATAGTCTGTTTTAAATTGTCAAATAAGCTAACTGGGATAGTCTTTTCGTAGGCTTTCCGCCAGCGGGAGGGGATTTACTGTTTTACTATGTCTGTTTATTGCAGCATTTATACAGCACCCAAATAAATAAATAAATAAATAAATGTGCTGGAGGATGTTAACGGGGTTCCTAGCATTGTGGAACATCTAGGGCAGAACTCTTAAGTTTAACTAACAGGGAGTTCTTCCAGATGGAAATTCCATGTCTGTTTCTCTGGTTGAAAGAGCTGTGACTGACTCTTAGAGCATAGGCTTTGTATTCAGAAGTTCTGAGATTTAATCGCCAGCATCTGTGGTCAAGAAAGGGAAAGTTCTGTGCCTAACTGATTGCAGAGATTCTGACAGTCAGTACAGAAAGTACTGAGCTAAATGGGCCAACAGTCTGACTCAGCATGAAGCACCTTCTTATATTGATGTGTTTCTCTTTTTCTTAGCAAAACATAGCAAAAATGATTGCATCCCAGAACGTAACCGTGCTTCTTCACTCCCCCCTGCATTGTGTGCTGTTTGCAGGAGTGTGGAAGATCATGCAAAGGATTTCACTTGATATTACTGTACTTGAAAATAAGTGAGTGCTAGACCTGAATAAACAACTCTGTCATACATTCATGCCCCATAAAAGATTTTTATCGCCCTAAGCCTCATTAGATAACCTATCTGTGCTTCCAGTTATGAATTCAGGTCTACTGAATGTCAGGGTGAGGCCAGTCTTGTATCTTGTCATGTTTCCCATTAGCTTGACACCCATTATACTGATAAAACAGAATGTCTTATAGGTAACCATATTTTAATACAGTAGTATCGAAGCCTTGGGAATTTTATCTGGCCCTAAGACGCTTATGGGGTTGCACCAGCCCTTCCGAAGGTACTCAAAATTTATTAGAAAATGACTTGCAATTTTAAACCCTCAAGTCTTTTCCCAAACAAGGTAACAGGTTCCCATGCATGTTTCTAGAAGAGAATTGCATCCTTGGATGAGTCATTCACTTAGGTGAAGGGTGGGGCGGGTTGTTTTTCCCCTCCATTTACTCTCCCCCCCCCCACTTCCCAGAATGGTCCAAGGGCTGCATGAATGTACTTAAGTATGCATGATTCCCACTCCTGTTTTAATGGGTAAGGTTAAGGATAAATCTTAGTGGTATACATGAGCTGGTAACTTCAAGCACAAACTTTCAAACCTTCAAGAAAAGATAGGCCTGCTTGTGAACCAAAGGCTGAAATCCTATTGCTTAGGCTAATAAGTTGCAACTAGGATAGAATCACTTCAATCAGTGGAACTTACGGAGGAGTTTACTCACCAAGCTCCAACTGATTGAATACACCTATTGGAACTTACTATGCTACGCAACAGGATTTCAGTCAGAGTTCTGCTTCCATTCCAGTCTGTGCTCAACACCTTAGGTACAAATTGGCTTTAGCATTGAACTGATGCTAAAGTGTTGCTGATTGCTAAGTGTTTGGACAGAAAGAATTCGGTGGTCTAAAAAGGCAGTTTGCTTTTAAGGAAGAGTTGTGTGTTGTTCTCCTTCCTGTTGGTAGTGCAGTTAAAGGTTTGTGTGCAGCTGAAGCAAAATGCCATTGGTGATCCTATTTTACCGACTCCAAATTAACAAACTCCTACCCAGCAAATTTTAATGTTACTGAACATACCATTGTTTAAAATACTATTTTCTCTGTGTGCTATCATTTGGTATATTCATGAACACTTACTGCCAAACCTGAGCTCCCTGCTGCTTTCATATGTATACATAAACTGAAATCCTATTGATTCTTTACACTCACATGACTCAGTTGGTGTAAATCTCACTAGCAAATTGGTACAGGTTAAGAGATTAGATAGGTATTTTCTGTTACATGCCAAGTTGCACAGCTCAGCAACTCAACAGTAAATGCCTGCATTAACTTCTTGACTTGTGGAACTTCTCCACAGAGATCTCCAGTGATTGCATTATACTAGTACTTCAGCAGGTGTAATTAATAGGATTTGGGCCATAGCGAATAGCAGTCAAAATTGCAGCTTTCTAAAATAAAAACATTTGATATGTATACAATGTTTCTAGCTAGTACATGGTACTAATGAAATACAGCTATACAATATGATTGGCAGCTCTCAGTGAAAAACCAAAACAGGCGTCACAAACTTGTAAATGCCTAGTCAAATAAAAATGTTTTCAACATGTGCCAGAATTAATATTTGGCATATTATTTGTTTCTTGGGCGAAGGCATTTCAGAGAGTAGGTGCTACCACATAAAAGGCCCTCTTTCTGGTTGCCTCCAGATGGACATCTGGAGAATACTGCACAACCAAGAGTGCCTCTAATAATGGAGATGGGAGAAAGTGAAATATTAATTCCATATTTCATGCCGTATTAGTAACCTGTTTTCTTCCCATTACATTTTTCAAAACTGTAAGCATGATCTTATTCTTACAGTAAAACTGTTTTAAGTTATGCCATGCCTTTTGTGGGAAACATCTTCTGTAGATAATTCTAACATTGTGGTTTTATGGTTTTCTCAGATGTTTGCCATGTGTAGCTAGGGTTTTTCAGTTTTAAATGTTAACTTATTCTGCGGTATGAGTTACGTTAATGCTTTTAAATACATTTAATTTTTTATTTTGTGGTTACCACTCAGCCAAAAAAAAACACACCAATCTCTTCTGACTTTATTTCTGTTTGAGAAAATACTCTGGTATCTTTGTCTCTACTGCCTGTTTCTTTTCCAAATGCATTTGCTGAGAGAGAGAACAGATCTTGCCATGTATTGGCAGCATTATGGAGTTAGATCCTTGGCTAAAGTCCCTGGAGATCACAAACGATCACACTCGTTCATAGTAAAGGAACTAAATGTAACACATACTGCAGATTAGTTCCACAGCCAATAGCATTATTTATTTAACAACGAATGAGTATATAACAACTCCTAAAAGTCTGGTTCAACATGTATAGCACAAAGCTGCCATCCAGGGTGATTTGCAAAACTATTAAACCACAAAAGATAAGTGTGTATGTATGTGTGTGAGAGAGAAACTTGACCTGGAGAGGTAAAATTGTGATGTATGTGTGTATATATATATATATTATTTGTTGGGAGGAGCATTTTAAAAAGGCTGTAATATTACAAAATGTTTTCTGGACAGGGTAGCAAGTTCAAGTTGCAGAATATGTTTTTTATTTTTAATGCATTTTATTCTTCCTATTAAAAAAGCAACAATTTTGATTTGGATTTCAAACTTTAAAGACAATGTGAATGTGATACATAATTGACGAGGTTGGAAAGGATGAGGAGCTCTGGATGGGAAAATAATTAGGCACAAATAGCAAAAAGATATCTCGGTTTGCTTTCTATCAGTGATGCCTCTTTATTTACTTATTTCTTGTTTGCCACTGTGCCGTTTTAAAAAATAATTTTATGCAAAAAAAAATACCAGGGTATACATTTTAAGGATAAGGAGGGAGGGAAAGGATAAACATAATGATTCTTATAAACATTTAAAAATGGAAAGTGGAATTAATTGCATTCAAAAAAAAAATATCCAAAAGCCACTTGAAACTAAACAAAGACCCGGCTAGTCTAACCTCCCTGAGGATGCAGTTCCAGGGTGCTGCTGCAAAAAGGGCACTAATCTATTCTTGTTATCAGCCAAGTTTCTTTGATGGTGTGACATGCAGCACAGTTGAGCAGAGGTAAATGCTATGCTTTGTCAGACGTTAGGACTTCTTAGATAAGAACTAGAAGCTTGATTTGCACTCAGAAGAATAATTCTAACCCAGAATGGTTGGTACAAAATGAGTGAAATAGAGTCAGAAAATTGCACAGCAGAAAGCAATGTGACTTCAGCAGACTGACTTTTGCAGACTGCAATTTGGGAACACCCACAAGCCACAAGAGAAGGACGCTGACCATTCAGCGACCCACTGTGAAGATTTTGCATGGCACTTTGCAGAGAAAGTCACTCGGATCCACTCTAACTTAGATGCTGTAGTTGACTCAGATCCTGTTGATGTAACTTTGGCCTCTGCTTCTCCTCCTCTAATGGATACCTTTAGTTGGTACAGTCTGATGATCTGCACAGGATCTTTGAAGAGGTGAAAGCCACCTCAGTTCCCCTCCCTTGCCCTTTCTGGCTTAGGAGGGGAACTGGCTGAGAGAGTTAGGAGAGTGATGAATGCTGCCTTGCAACAAGACAAACTACTAGAATGGCTAAAGGAGGCAGTAGCAAGACCTTTGTCAAAAAAGCTGCCCTTGCTCTCCTTGAATCCCACTGTATTGAATAATTTATCAGCCAATCTCCAGTATTCCATTTTTGGGCAAAGTATTGAAGTGTGTTGTAGCATCTCAGCTCCAGAGGCACCTGAATGAAGCAGATTGTCTAGATCCATTTCAGTCTGGCTTCAGGCCTAGTTGTGGAACAGACACAGCTTTTTTCACCTTGGTGGATGACATATGCAAGGAACTGGACAGGGGGAGTGTGTCCCCTATTGGTTCTGCTGGATCTCTCAGTGGCTATTGTTGCAATCGACCATGGTATCCTTCTGAGATGCCTCTCTGAGATGGGGCTTGAAGTTACTATCTTACAGTGGTTCCAATCCTTCCTGGATGGCCGAACTCAGGCCATTGGCCTGTAATGTCTCCAGGGTTCAGTTCTGTCCTCCATGTTATTCAACATCTACATGAAACCTTTGGGAGAGGTGGTTCAGAGTTTTGGGGTTCAGTGCCATCAATATGCTGATGATACCCAGCTTTATCTGTCCTTCCCGTCTGATTCCAAGGAAGCTGTTCAGTCCCTAGACCAGTGCCTGTTGTCAGTAATGGTCTGGATGAGGGCTAACAGACTGTAACTTAATCCCGACAAGACAGAGGTGCTCCTGGTCAGTCACAAGGCAAATCCGGGGATAGAGATCCAGGCTGTACTGGATGGGGTTACGGTCCCCCTGAAAAGTCAGGTTTGTATTCCTGGACTCAACCCCTGAGCTTGGATGCACAGGTCTTAGTGGTGGCCAGGAATGCCTTTACACTGTTAAAGTTGGTGTGCCAGCTGCACCATGGTGACACGTGCCTTAGTTATATATCATCTGGATTAGTGCAACACCCTCTACTTGAGACTGCCTTTGAAGAATGTTCAAAATTCTGAACTAGCTGCAGAATGCTGCAGCCAGACTGCTAACTGGAGCTGATTACAGGGAGCATGTAAGTCCCTTATTGCAACAGCTTCACTAGCTGACAGTCTGTTTCCAGGCTCAGTTCAAAGTGATGATTATTACTTACAAAGTGTCATATAGCTTGGGTTCAGGCAATTTGAAGGATCGTGTCACTCAATATGAACCTTTTCTGCTGTAAAGGTCTTCTGGGGAGGTCCTTCTCTCGGTTCCACCATCTTCCCAAGCTCATTTGGTGAGGACATGAGAGAGGGCCTTCTTAGTGGCTGCTCCTAGGCTTTGGAATGCACTGCCCGGAGAAGCCAGGTTGGCTCCCTCCCTCTTGTCCTTCCATCATTAGGCAAATACCTTCCTTTTCAGGCAGACTTTTAAGCAGTAAGTGTCTAGGATACAGTCTGTTTTTTGAAATTTATATTTTAAATGTTTTTTAAAATGTTTTCAAAATAGATTTTAATCCTGACCAAAGTTTAGTTGTTTTTAATATATAGTTTTGTATGGCATTTTTAACTTCTTATTTCTGTATCCTTTTAATTATTGTGAGCTGACTTGAGTTCCCTATGGGAAGAAAGGTAGCATATAAATTAAATAAACACCATACAGAGGCAACTTCACATAGACGGTTGTGCAGTGATGTAAACAAGACAGTGATAAATGCATAGATCACTGAGACATTTTTTTATCCATTCTGTACACAGAATACAAGTATAGCTAGTTGCAGCTCATATAGACAAAGAATGGCCAAGTTATGGTATATATTAGAGATGGGGGTATTCGTATACGAATACGAATATCCCCGCACAGGTGGAAATAATGAGGGTTATAACTCACGATTTTGCCGCTGCCACTGGCTCCGCGGAGGCTTCCTATCGCGCTGTTCTCCGCAATGGATTAGCCACTCTCCGACCTAGCAGAGAGGCTTGTCATTCTGCCTCCTGCCAGTACTGGGTAATTGATTGCGGACAACGGCACGATAGGAAGGTCCGACGAGCTCACATCAGCGGCGAAAACCCTCGTTATTTCCACCTGTGCGGGGATATTCGTATTCGTATACGAATGCCCCCATCTCTAGTATATATGCATACTTACCAAAAATTTCATCCTTCATCCGGCCTGCTAGGCTTCTTCACTTAAGTAGATCATGATGCAGAAACAAAGTGTGTCTCCTTTGTTGGGTAAACAGGCGACATAAATCCAGTAAATCCAAATGATATTTGCACCATGTTGGCTAGGATTCAAAGAATCACACAGCTATATCCATGAGCTGAAGTATTTTTTTACTTCTACATGTCTCAGAAAGTAATCACTCTTCCCCTCCACTGCTCTGTGGCAAATCTAAACTTCTCATCAAGTTCTCAAACAGTTTGCAATACAGCACAGAGCTGCGATTCAAAGTAAACATTTTTACTGCTGTCAATAGAAAGCACATTTGAATGTGCAACCTGATGCGCATGCAGTTAGATGCTTAACAAAATGCATGTTCCATTGAAAATAACACCTTGTGAATACACACTTGCACTCAGAATAACAGTGTAAATGAATGTACACCTTGTCCTGAGAGCTTTTTCAAACTACAACTCCCAGGCTCTCCATGCTGTCTTGTCTGAGAGATTCTGGGAGTTGTAGTCCAGAAATAAAGTTTTCCAAGGGCTTATCTTATTCAACTGAAATTGGCTTTCTTATTCTAAAGTTAGCTTTCCTGCATAGAACTTCCTGTAGCATAGTGCTTTATTCGGTGAAGCCTGCAATAACTGCCACTGTTGCTCTTTTCTTCAGTGGTAAGAAGCAGAGAGGCAGCTCGAATCGGTGTTCTACTACCCAACAGCAGCTTTCAGTGAGGAAATTGAACTTAGAGAACAGAGGTGTGTGAACTTCCCTCCTTGTTTTCGTGTCCTAAGAAATCATAGAGACGCATGATGAAATCAGAGAAAAGCTGAACTCACTCTCTGAGATAAAGGTATGGAAGCTTTAAAGACAGTGCCTTTAAGGATGCGATTAGCTCACAGAAGTCTTGAAACCATGAAGTACTCCACAGAAAATTGTGTTAGGGAGACTGGCCTTCAGTGATTCTTTAGAACGAATTTCCCCTTTTTCTCTCTGGCCCCTTAAAGCAAGGATGAGAGAAAGTAGAGACCAGATGTGTTGTAAATAGCAATCCCCATCATCAGCTGTCAACTCTCCACTCCTGCCTTAAAGAATTAGAAGAGCATCTCATCTCCTCCCTCCAACTTCAGAATGAATGGAGGAAATAGATGCTCCAAATCAAGTGGCTGGAGCATTCAACATATAGGCTTCTTGTTAAGGGAGGGGAGAACAAAGATTTTGAAATTCTGTCATTTCTGGAGTATATTGGTGATCCCTGGCTCCCATTCTAAAGTAGGCAGGAACCCATTGAAAGCCTCTCACCCTTGATCTCTGTTTGCCGATGAGTAGGTCTGCATTTCAGTCTAATAGTAAGAGCAATTATGATTAGAAAGCAAGGCATTCAGTTTTAATAGTCACTATGTGAGAGAAAATTGCTTGATACCAGAAATGTTGGAAGTAGAAATGTTCAGTAGATGCAAATATTTCAGGAGTCTGGTATGGAGGAAGTTCTCTGTTTCCAAAAAAGTTATAAGAAACATTAAAGGTGGAAGATATACTGTACACTCCTTTTATTACTGGAGGTTAACTTGGTGGTTTTTGTGTGTGTGTTGTGTGTGTATTTAGAGCTTCACTTGTAAAATTATAGTAGGGTAATCAGCTTTCCATGTACTAACCATTTCCCATTTGATGATTGTCTGCTGTTCGCTATATTTGGTTGTGTGCCTTATCATTGGGCGTGCTAGAGCTTTGAGATGTCACAGATTTTTTTCAGCTGTGGTATGTAGGTAAGATGTTTTTGAAATTTGCATTTAGATCGAGATCAGTGTATGGCAGGGCAGCAGTGCAAACAAAACCTTAATCTTTTAGGTAGCAAATTGCATTTAAACACAGTGCCTTTGGCACTGTAGCAATACCTAAACAAACTGCAGAGCAAATCATACTTTGGACTTTAGATGTTAAAGTCTGTTGCCTGCACCTTCCCTGCCTATCTTCTGCCTCTGTGCTTGTCCATTTGTCTACTTCTTTCAGCATTTTTAGGACAGGGAGCTGTTGTGCAGGAAAAATGTTCAGGAGAACAAGCTAGAGCTGTGCTCTCTTTTCATTTCCTAAGGATAAGTATCCTCTCTCTCCCCCCCCCCCCTTGTAAAATCAATTAAAACTTAATGGCTGTGAAACATCATTACCATAGTGGATTTTTGTGTGTTGTTTCAACTATGTATTGGAGAGAGCTAATGCATGGTTGTGACATCATCAGAAAGTAATCACCTGTGTAATTGGAAAGTTTTGTCTGCCTTTATGGGAATTGCTAGCTGCAAAACCTTATGATTAGGTATATCTCACCTTGTGATATCACAGATATAAGTATTGTAAAATGAAGGTCCTTATTGCCCAAATGCTCGTGTTTTCCTTTTTTTTATAAGGTTCAATTGACAAATACCTTCCAAGGCACATTAAATAGTGGTAAAATCTAAAGCAGACTGCTTTGTCTCTTCTTGTAGCTTGCATACCAAAATGCATGAGGAATTCAGTTTGTTTTCCTAATAGTGTATTTAAATGTTAACTTCTGTTTGTGTACAGGTAGTTACATATATAGGTATGGTGGAAGTGTCTGCTTGTTTCATTTTTTAAAGGGTCTGATCCTATTTATGTGTAGGCGGGAAAATGTTTCTGATTGAGTTTTTATTTGCATTGTCCATTTAGTTACACATTTTTGAACACCTTCATGTGAACTCTTTCTTTTCTTTTTCATGGTAGATGTCCATGCATGCAAGAAGGGAGATAGACACTTAGAGCCTTCATCAATAATTGAGAAAAAATTGAACTCTTAATTTGAAAAATAAATGCTGGTCTTGAAAGCATTAATATGATTTATTTTGTTATTAACCCCATTGTCCTTATTAGCACTAAAAGGGTAGCTTTAAAATGAAAGCGGTGGGGGGAGTCTGCATATGAATATGCTATATTTGTACGGGTGATGACTTCTTAATACTGCGTATAAACTACTTGAAATTTCTTGCTGACATTGATCAGATTTGAACTCCATACTTTCTTAATTCAATCCATTATTGGCAGTAATATATTTTAACTCAAGAATGTGTTCATTCAGTGCATATTGACTTGCCTTGTTAAAATTTTCACAGTACACGCTAACATCGGATTTTCTGTCACAGTGACTTAAGATGTGGGGACGGCAATGAATGATTCCTGCCACTCAATGAACTTTAACTGGAACCCTACTTGAATGGTAATAATCTGCTCCTGTAATTGCTGTGGAAAAGGAAGAACCTCCAGGGATTTAACATCTAATCATTTATTTATAAATCTGTAGATAGCAGTCTGCCAAATGCGCATTGGGGGTCAACTTGGTGCTGAAAACCGTTGCTTGGTGTTTACATTTCACAGTGGGTTTTTTCTTTACAGTAGTTCCAGCCTAACATGATCAGTAAAGCGCATTGATTCATTGGATGGGTGCTCTGTGCGTCATTGCATTGGCCCAGCTACTTTATTACAGCTGCCTCAGTCGGGGAGACTCCCCTCTGTATTTGCTAAAACATGCATGTTTTTCCATCTCATTAATTCAGTATACATACAATTAATTTTTGCCTAATAGTGAATCCCTTGGTGTTAGTGACAGCTATGTGAACTATTAGTGTTTACTAAAACGAGTGGCCAACTTTCTTATTTCTAGTATCCTATTTATTTTTTAAAATATGCATTAAATGCGAATATAAACTAAGTTATTTGTAGATTTAAACAGTTGATGGAGTTAAAAAGAGAATGTGGCATACAACATAGATGGGCCTATCTCAAGATTTTGGTATTTCCCACACTTCTGCCCAGTATCCATTGCTACTTCTTTCCTTTGGTAGTTATATTGCTTCTGCAGCAGCCTCTCAATTGCATTCATTCATAAGGTGTTGGGTGGACTCGGTAAACCTGCGAAACTTTGAAGAGGAGAAAAGGGAAATTCATCTGCACATATCCCTGTTCCTAGTAAAATTATTTATTAGAACAGCTCCACTGGCTACCAGCCTGCTCTGCAATTCAAAGTGCTGGTTTTGACCTACAAACAGCTTGGGTTCAGGCTATCAGAAGGGTCACATCTTTCCCTATGAGCCTCCCTGGGTTTTCATATCTTCAGAGGAGGCCTTCCTCTTGATCCCAAGCCCCATCCCACAAACATAAGTGGTGTAGACATGAGAGAGGGCCTTTTTGATGGCTGCTCCCAGGCTGTGGAATCCTGGTTTTCAGGCAACCTTTTGGTCAGGAACAGGTTATTTATTTATTTATTTATTCAATTTATACCCCGCCCATCTAGACCAAAGTCTACTCTGGGCGGCTAACAATAATGGATAAAAATAAAAACAATATAATAAAATAAAGACAACAGTAATAATATATTTCAAGATGGCAAAAGTAATCAGGTGACGAGAGGAGGAAAAGCCTGCCTAAAGAGCGAAGTCTTAAGTTTAACTTATTTATTTAACATTTATTTAAACATTTGTTTATTTGTTTAAACACAAACACCCTACATTACAGGAACTCAAGGCAGGTTACAAAGCTGTACAAAACAATTTTAAAACATGAGATATTTAAAACAATTTAAAATCAAACCACACCATTAAAACATTCAAAAGGCTTGTGGGTGCAAGTGACTCACTTTCCCACTAGCTTATGGGGACAAGGCACACAATAATAATGGAGGCGACAGGTTAAGTCTGATGGAAGGACTGGGGAATGATGTATTTTTTTTATGTATTGTGTTTTTTATTGTGCTTTTAATTTGTTTAAAATAGGTTTTATTCTGTCGTTTTAAAGTGGTTTTTTTTAAGTATTGTAATTTATTGTATCTTTAGATTCCTAAGTATTTGTCTTTTAAGTGTGTTGTAAGCCGCCTTGAATATCTTCATTGGGAAAAATAAAGTGGATGAGGATGATGGCAGTGGCAACAGCATGGCAGAAATTGGAGATGAGGTAAAGGTGATCTCAGTGCTTCCATAGTAGGCTGCTCAGGCAATCTCCACAGGCCACGTGTTGGTCACCCATGCTCTGAACCTTGGTGAGCAAGACCAGAGTCAGGTGGCATGATGAAGCCAAAGTAAACAACTAGGAGAAAGCAGTTTGTTATCATATGATGAATTGTACTTATGATGACCAGCAATAGAAATATTTAACAATGAGTGATGCTGACTGCTGGTCTATAGGCAAGGAACTAGGGTCAATTGCTATCTTTAATGTGTAGAATATTTTTATCACATATTCTTCAGTATCTCCTAATTCTGATTTTTATTACCCACCACACCTTCACACACACTGCTGGGTTCACTTCCTATCTGGTTAGGAACATGTAAGTGTTGTATGGTCTGCTTGTACTGCTGTGTATTCTTTTTCCTGTTGTACCAGATTGCACTCTGTATTTGAGCTACACTCTGTCTTCAAACAAAAATAGCATCTCACTTCTCCAATTAGTATCTTATTGGCACAGTTTTCATAAAGTATATCTAATTGAAAATGGCAGAGAGAGGCTGTCTTACAGGCTTAACAAGATAAGGAGGTAGGTTGCCGATCCAGCTGCACTCTAGAGGTTCTGGTTTGTTTCTTGGCAGTGTGGGTTAGATTTTTCTGAATTGCATAAACTAATTGGCAGTGAATATTCACATCTTACTGTTCAGGCTTATTGAGCAAGGTAAGCTGTATCCAGGAATAGTTTATATAGAGTTCTTATTTTCAGTACCAATTTTCCAAAGCTGTCCTGGAATTTCATGTTGCATGTAAACCCAGTGCTCTTGTTTTGGACTTATTCCTAGCACTAACTCATGGATGGTTGTGTCTGATATTTTATAGGCTGTTGTTCCTTTGCAATGAAAACTTAAGTTCCAACACTAGCTGTGAATGGGAAAGTACAAAAAAACAATTACAAGTTAACCGAGTTAACCATTTGGTGGAATGCGGTGAAGAACATTAGCCTGTACTTTTTGTGTATATTTTATTTGGTCTTTGATCTCTCAAAAAAATTATAGTATACAAAAGTTGAGTGAAAAATTATACAACTGTTGAAACACAGTAGTAAATGACTTTGATCCACATAATATAAATTTAGCTGCCTAATAGGATGTGTTGATAGATATGCAAACTATCATAGTTTAAACAACTAGTCTCTGCCTCTGTGTTTTGACTCAGGTTTGAGCCAGTCTTCTGTTTTCAGCAAAGGGATGCTGCTGCTTCATTTGTGTCAGAGGCAGTCCATTGGTGCTTCCAGAGTGGGAGGAGTAGCCAACAAAGTGTTGTCATTACCCAAGGGATGCACAGATATATTCACAGCCCTTACATTCTTTGGGGAGACTCCTTCCATGTCCCCCACAGTATCATGCTGATGAGGTATAACTAGAAGTTGTCAATTGACTCTGTACAGACAATTACTTTCCAGTCTTGGGACTCCTGATGGTATTAGACTGTTGTTCCCAGATGCTTTGAGAAATGCAACAGATTCTTGGTTGTGTTAAATAAAGCTCCTGGGTATTACAGTCAAATGCATGTATAAGGCCAGGGTTGGACTACCTAGCATAGGTATTTTAAAAAGGAAGGAATAGGTTCCTTTCCCTTTGGGGAGGGAGACTGTAGCATGATATATTACCCTCTGCAGAGAGTACAAAAATTAATGTTTAATTAACCCATCAATAATGTAATGAGTTAAATGTTCTCAGTGTCAAACATTAGCAGCAACTAGTTAATTTCTCAGTTTTTGACATTTAAAGTTAACGAACTTAAGTTTTAATCCTAATAACCAAGTTCTGGTTTCACACTGTGATAACTAAGGAATGGTGCTTCTACAGTGTTGCAGACTCTGACCATGTAGAACTAGAGTGGTATCCAGTAGCAAAATAACCCCAAGTTATGTTAAGGCTTTCATTTGAAGTTTCTGTTAAAGCGTTAAGGCCAGTAAGCTTATTACAACTTTTTGTTATTCATATGTCTATATTTTTCTTCATGCTTAAAGTGGTCTGAAGACTTGTCTGTCTGTCTGTCTGTCTACCTTATTACAGCTTGAGTTTTTGTGGACACATTATTAAGTGGTGTCATTCTACTTGCCCAAAGCATCTACTGCTTGCAGAAATTTGGTTTTCATTCTTGCACAAGTATCATATCAAACAAATATTTTGATTCTGCTTACACAAGCCCTTCTACAGTATATTCTTTTAGCAAGTAGTTGCTTCCACTGATTGTGCTAGTTTTTCCACTGATGCTTCCACAACACCATCTTCTCCTGTGTGTTTTCCAGTGGTCTAACAGTGGATACCGCTCCTCACTGCTTGAACCTTCAGATCCCAGCAACTGTTGGTGAAATCTTGAAGGCAAATGAAGATGTGTAAGATTTCTAATGCTGCATTTCAGTATCCTGTATAGTTCTTTGTTGCTATAAATTGAAGAAAAGCAAGTGGCATAATAATACTCAGTTAATTAAATATTTAATTTTGGAAAAGTTTTGTTCATTGTATTTCTGACTGCAAAGTGAGTATTTATTTGTCTCATGTGTTGCTGAATTCTAAAGAAACTGATACTTGCAATATATATTTTTTTGCTGGTATGTTCGTCACTTTTTTGTTGTTGTACCAAAGGACATAATGTTAAAAGGTGGACTTCAATACTGAATTGTGGCTTTCAGACAATAGGCATTGATTTGATTCTTGCGTTCACTTTTAGTATTGACACATGGTCAATAGACATGTATCAGGAAATATTTTTTCCTGTGCTGCTCAGTTGGTGTATATTATACCTATTCTATAAATTGCCTCTTAGATTAAACTGGTACGTTGGTTCATTTTGCTTGCTATTCGTAAGTAAAGAGAAGTAGAGGGAATCTGACATACTTGGGAACAGAGAAATTTGTATTATTTATACAGAACAGAATAAACCAATTTACAAGAAAGACATGTAAGTGGCAATGTTATTTATTAATATTGGATGCACACTAATGGAACTGCAACACACTTTCAACTAAACATAGCGCAAGGCAATCAGTTATCACAGAACATACATGTTTTTGAAGATTTTATTGTATTTGACTGCAAAAGTGTGTGTGTTTGTTCTTCAAAAACCCTTTGTTTTATGAATATGGGATATTGTGCTTCTGTAACCACAATTCAAAACAGCAGGAAATGGCCTGATAAATGGAAGAAAAGCAGGTGGCATAATAAGACTCAGTTAATTAAATATTTAATTTTGGAAAAGTTTTGTTCATTGTATTTCTGACTGCAACGTAAGTATTTGTCTCATGTGTTGCTGAATTCTAAAGAAACTGATACTTGCAATATTGTGCCCATTTTGCCAACAGAAAAAGGATACCAAGTTTTACATAGCAAAAGTCAGCCTGAATATTGACAACAGTGACGGTAGCATGCATGATGGTGTACAGGATACTCTCTTGTGCTCACTACCATTCACAAAGTGACAGAAAGCAAAGGAAAATCTCAGAAGCTGACTCCCTTTTTCATCAGTTAACCACTTCTCACTCAAACACAAAACAATTGTCATGGCTGTTTTTCAACAAGTCTGAACAGTAGTGAGCACAAAAGGGTATCCTGTAGGCCAAGCTTCCCCAAATTTGGCACTGAGCAAGAGCAGACTATCTGCTACATCTGTGCCGAATTTGGTTTCAAAGTTTTGTTGTTTGTTTGGGCTGCCCACATTTTTACAGTTGCCATGTAGAATGTTGATTTACTCTGCTAGCACAATAACAGCAATGCACTCTCATAGAGTGGTTTGATAGATAGATACACACACACCTTAAGAAACATTATGTGTGTTCTTCTGGAAGAAATTCACTTGCAAGTACTCAATATGCATCATCTCCAATATATGGTACTTCAATTTTTGAATGCATCATCCAAAATAAGTCTCCACAGAAAGAGCTTGTATAAAGCCAAATGTTGGCTCAAACAGTATGCTTTTTCAGTGGAGAGTATTTCAGTTTAGATTTCTAAGGTGAGGAGTAACCAAGAAATTTTTTAAAAAATGTTTATGCATATACGAACCAGTTCTAAGCATCTGGCAACATAGGTGTGATACTAATTTTATATTAATATAATATATTCATTAATTATATTACTATATGATTTAATATGTATTAATATGTAAATGACACAATCAGTAAATACTAACTTTCATCAGTTGTAGGTGGACTTTGGTGCAGTGGAAGAGCACATGCTTTATAGTTATAAGTTTCTTTGTTCAGTCTTCATCATAAAGCTAGTATGGACTTTTCATGAAAACCCTTGAGAGATGAGTTAAATGGGCCAATGAACTGACTTGGTATAAGACACCTTCCTATTCTGTATCTTCATTAGTAAAAGGGAAAAACAGAAGAAATTTCTCATATCAGAAAAATCTCAAACACTTGGTTCTTCTTCATGGCCTCTGTGAATCACACCCTGGGTAATCCGTGCATGCGCGGAGCCTCAGAATATTCTAGAGCTTCTGCGGTAGCAAAAAAACACATTATTGTAGACCCCTCCCCCTCACTATATGTACCTTGGCGCCAAGACTCTCCCTTCAGTTTCTTTCAACCGCCGCATTGAGAGCCTCATTCGTTGCTTCTGTGAGTTATCTAAAACGAAAGAAAAGTCCACTCTTGAGATCTTTAATCTTTCATTAATATTTCTCCATTATATTATATATAAAAAAGAAAAAGAAAGAAAAAGATCACTCCAGCCTTAGGGCCGAAGCTCCCCCCTTCCCTAAACCGTTTTTTCTTCGTTTCATGGCCCCTGTGGGCCCTTTTAAACGCTGCGTGGTCTGTGAGAACAAAATCCCATTTTCAGACGGCCACACTAAATGTCTTTTTTGTCTCGGTGAGGCCCACCAAACCTCTACGTGCCCTCACTGTAAAAACTTTAAACACGGAGTTCTCCGCAGTCGCCTCTCCAGACTCAAGCTTTGGCTTTGGGAGCAATCTCTTCAACCGGCTAAACCTATGGCTCAACCTGCTTGTAAATCCACCTCGCAAGCTAAAGTCATGGACAAAGCCATTTCCGAAGTGGCAAAACAGTGTCCTGCCACTCCATCCTGTTCCGATGCTCCCTCAACATCGACCAAAAATACAAAGGTGCACAGGACCAAGCACTCGACGTCGAAACCCTCGACATAAAAAACAACCACTAAAAGGAAACCGTCCACCGAAGAAGCCTAAATCTTCCAAGGTCACTTCTCCAACTCCACAGCTACCGGAGTCTGGAGATCTCATATGCATGGGCTTGCCCTCGGATGAAGAGGGACTTCCATCCCACCAACCATCCCCATCACAGTTGCCAGAATGGGAGCAGTGAGTTGATCAACTCACGTCCTCTCCTGCTAGCCCTTAACACTCTGGCTCTCCTAGTGAGTCCTCCTTGGTTGCTTCGCCCGACGTCCACGGAGCCGAAATGCAACCTGACACTGCCCTACTCTGTTCCAGCAGGCCTACCACCTCAGCCTCCGACACACCATCAAGGGCATCAAACACACAAGAGTGTCCGCTTGTCCTCACGTACAGCGTTGATTCACGCTCAGCACCATCATCGAGTAGCCATTTGCCCCGATCGGTGCCCAACCGAGAGGCCTGCCAAGCAGTATCAACCGGTGGTTTTGCCTGTTTCGGCGGCTACACCACAACAGGGATCTCACTCACAAGAACCCTCGGTGTCGAAACGATCTTACTATCAAGATCGTCATGGACTGCATACCACCTATTACCAGCCGGCACCTTAAAAACCCAGAGCAGCCGATCATTACCCTTCGGCTCAGGATGCATTTGCAGCACTGATAAGCCATTATTTCCCGGCCCATCAGGATGATCGGGATCGCTCATCCCGGTCAGCGTCACCAGCCTCTGTTTATTCCACTATCATCCAATGCGGTCTATCGACACACTTACCATCTCGACAGTCATCTTGACAGCAGCCTTCATTTCATCGCCATTTGGATACTGGCTGATATCGATGATCCTCGATATCGACCTCTGTCCATGGACGCACCCTCGATGCCCACAGCAGTCGATGATCTCCGATATCGATCTCTGTCCATGGATGCTCCATCAATGTCGGTACTGGTTCACGATCCTCGATACCGACCGCTGTCCATAAACACACCATCGATATCGACAGCTAGACACCAACACCAGTATTTAGAGGCTCAGCCTCTTGACGTCGATATCGATAGTTAATCGATTGATTCATGGCATGAAGCCGAACAGTCTGAGCAGGGCTCCAGACCCCAAACGCCGTACGTTTTGTTAACATCTCCAGATTCTGATTTAGCAGATGCAGACCCTCCATCTCCAGCGGAGGACTTTCAAACTTATGCCCAATTGATGGTTCGCATGGCTAAATCTCTGGATCTCCAAATCCATAGACCCACAACTGAAGTGGCGGGTCATCTTTACGATCCAATTTCTAAAGACACCACAACTCCAGTTCACATTTCCATGCTCCCATCTTTATTCAGCACAGCCAGGCGCTCCTGGACAAAACCAGCGTCATCTCACTCGATGTCGAAGCGCATCGATAATCATTATCAAGTGCACGACCTGGGAGCGGTCTTTCTACAAAAACATCCAGCCCCCAATTCAATCTTTGTCGAGGCTTCGCAATCTCGCTCCCGACACCGACAAGCTCTCATACCACCTAACAAGGATAGCAGGCGGATTGACTCCATGGGCAGATGGCTATATTCTTCTGCTGCCTTTATCATGAGAGTTGCCAACTACCAAGGAACCATGGGTGCTTACCAGCATTTCCTCTGGGACAATATGTCCACTTTCATTGATGCACTCCCTGAGGACAAAAAGGTGCTGGCACAAACCTTTCAACAGGAAGGGCTCTCAGTTGCCAAACAACAAATGCTGTCCACCAGACACACTGTTGATGCCACAGCCAAATCCATGGCTACCTTTGTGGCACTTAGGCGTTTTTCCTGGCTAAGAACCACTGGCCTCGGTGAGGATGCGCGTGCGCGTATTGAAGATCTCCCGTTCGACGGGGCAGGTCTTTTTAATGCAGAAACAGATGACATCCTCGAAAACGTCCAAAAGAAAAGAACAGTTGCTAAACGTTGGGGAGTCTACCCCACATACCAGCAACGTCCTCAGCGCACTCAATGGCGCCGCCCTTATAACTCCTATCAAAAATTCCAGCATGAACCTCAAAGGCAAACATTTTACACACCTTACTACAAACAACAACCTTACCGGGCCAAACCCCGCCAGCAAGCCACAACCAGGTGCAATGATCGCAAGCCCAAACATCATGTTTGACACCCAGCCAACCGAGATCCCAACACACTCTCACATTCCTCCTCTGGCCCTTTGGAAGCACTTACCTGCATGGGAAAACATCACTACAGATGCTTGGGTGCTTTCCATCGTTCAAAGCAGGTACCACATACAATTCCACCAGCTCCCTCCTCCATCGCACACCGTCACACCTCCATCACAAACCCTGCAGGATGAAATTCAATCACTGCTACTCAAGGATGCCATAGAACCAGTACACCAGTCAAGCAAAGGTTTTCTCTCTCGTTATTTTACCATTCCCAAAAAAGACTGAGGCCTCCGCCCCATCCTCGACCTCAGGGAGCTAAATCAATACATCATTACCACCAAATTCCGTATGGTTACGCTCAAATCCGTCCTCCCCCTACTCCACAAGGACTGGTTCGCAGTCATAGATCTAAGGGACACCTATTTCCATGTATTCATCCATCCCTCTCACAGGCCTTACCTTCGCTTCCAACTCGGAACCCAAGGCTATCAATTCAAAAGGCTCCCATTCGGACTCACAACAGCTCCCAGGGTCTTTACCAAATGCATGGCTCTCGTAGCAAGCTTACCTCAGACTTCACAAAATTCATATTTTCCCGTACATCGACGACTGGCTCCTCGTAGCTCGTTCCCGTCGCAATGCACAATGAGACATCCACTTTACACTGTCTCTTCTCCACAATCTCAGCCTTGCTGTAAACATACAAAAGTCCAAGTTAAAGCCTACAAGGCTAGTTCACTACATAGGAGCACTCATAGACTCCAAACATGCTCGAGCATTCCTCCCAACAGACAAGCATCTCAAGTTGGTATCCCTGCTTCGCAGCTTTACCCCTCATGCACTTGTCCCCGCATTGACAGTGCAACGTGTCTTAGGCACTATGGCATCAATGACCTCTGTAGTACAACATGTACACCTCAAAATGAGGTCGCTCCAAGCATGGTTTCTGGCTTTGTTCAATCCGATAACGGACCCACCTCATACTCTGTTATGGGTCACCCCAGAACTCGCCGCCCAACTTTCCTGGTGGCGCTCCACTCAAAACCTTACAATGGGTCGACCTTTCCAACAACCGTGTCCTCAAATACAAGTCACCGCCGATGCCAGCCTCACAGCATGGGGTGCTCATTATAAATCCCTACAGATTCATGTGCAATGGTCACAAAGAGAAAAGCTGCTCCATATCAACGAGCTGGAACTTTTAGCGTTGATAAAGGCTTGCAAGGCTTTCAGAGACCATCTTGCCGGCAAAATGGTTCGAATCGCCACCAACAACACTACCATGATGTACTACATTCTCAAACAAGGAGGCACTCACTCTCCGAGCCTCCTTTATCTCGTGGTCGACCTATGGGAATGGTGCCTATCCCATCATATCTGCCTCACAGAGATACACATAGCCAGCCAGGACAACAATCTGGCAGATCTTCTCAGTCGCAAGGAATCCCAGGCCCTCAAGTGGGAACTGGACCAAGCCGTCTTTCTCCTTCTTTGCCCACGCTGGGGCACACCCACCATCGACCTTTTTGCTTCCCAGACAAACCAGAAGAGCAAACGCTACTGCTCACGCACAGGAGTCGGCAAACACTCCCGCAGCGACGCACTCATAGGCCGTTGGCCCAGGTCACTCACATACCTGTTTCCACCGTTTCCGCTCCTCCACAAAGTTGTAGTTCACCTCCAACAGGACAAACCCAATGCTATCCTGATAGCTCCATGGTGGCCGTGACAACCTTGGTTCCTGGTTCTCCACCAACTCTCATCCGACATCTATCACCTGCCCCGCCTGCCTCACCTGCTTACACAGAACAAAAGTCAAATTCTCCACCCAGACCTACCTGCCCTTCATCTGGCAGTGTGGAGGATTCTGCCTACCTGATGAATGTTCTCCATCAGGCAAATAAACCCTCAACTAGGAGGGCTTACATGTACAAATGGAAGAAATTTCAGTCCTTTACTACAGCATCTTCACTATCATCAGTCAATCCTTCCCTATCCAACTGTCCTTCGTTTTTTACTTCATCTAAAAACGAAAGGCCTCTCCCTTTCATCCCTAAAGGTTTATCTTGCTGCAATTGTCTCTTATCAGTCACCAGCCTCTCCAGCAGGTCAATTCTCCAGACACCCTACTCTGAAGTGTTTCCTTAAAGGGCTATCGCACATGTACCCAGACGTGCCTCCACAGCCATCCACGTTTATCAAACACTATAGATTGGACATTCGGCAGAAATCTGATGCGGCCTTTGGACGTGCTGTGTTATCCTCTACCTTGGCGTGACACCCTCCTCTGGGTAAGACAGTTTGTTAGTCACCCAGGGTGTGATTCACAGAGGCCACAAAGAAGAACGACAGGTTACTCACCTGTAATTGTGGTTCTTCGAGTGGACCTCTGTGATTCACACATCCTGAACCCGACCTCCCCACTGTCACGCCATGCTTATTTATGTGGCGGTTGACCTAACTGACCTAACCAAGGTACATATACTGATGGGGAGGGGTCTATACTAATGTGTTTTTTTGCTACTGCAGAAGCTGTAGAATATTCCGACGAGGCTCCGCACATGCGCGGATTACCCAGGGTGTGAATCACAGAAGTCCACTCGAAGAACCACAATTACAGATGAGTAACCTGTCGTTTCCTCATGTGGATACAGAAGACTGTTTACCTTTAGTCCTTGTGAGATGCAATGTCCTTTTCATTTTTGAGTCCACATTATGGAATCCATGAAAGTTGTTTTTGTTTGTTTGAGCAATGTCTGGAAACCTTGATGAAGCATTTAATAATATTCATCGACCCAAATCCTGTTGGTAAGTATATTAAGTTGCACTAGAGAAGGCTCACTGAATGCATGGGGATTTGGTGAGTCAACTCCTCCATAAGTTTCAGTGATTCAAATTCTAGCTGTGATTTACTTTAGCATATAAATCACTTTCCTGCCCAGTTGAGAAGGCCACATCTAGATTGTCCTCATCCCTTGCATTGGACTGATAACATGTTGGGATAGCCTGGTATATGTCATCTTCCTAGGGGCTTCCCCCCCCAAAAAAAAAAACAACCTTAGGGCCATTTCTTCCCAAGCCGTCCCCTATAGATGACATCAGCTACCATTCAATGACTGAAATCATGTTGCGTAGCTCCACATGCACAGCAGCAGTGATAGCAGCAGCAGCAGCAAGTCACTGTTAATTAAAGGCTTCCTTTGGTGGTTTCAGGGTATACACAGCTTTGCCCTGTGGTCAAAATCCTGTTGCTTAGCAGTAGCACAGTAAATTACACTAGAGTAGGCCCATTGAATCAATGAGGATTTGCTAACTCCTCCAAATCACCAAATCCTCATTAATTTAGTGCACCTACTCTAATGGTATTCCTTACACTAAGCAACAGGATTTTGGCCACAGTATATTTAGACACCATCTTTCTTCCAAGGAGTTTGATGTGGCATATATGTGTCCTCCCAACCCTATATTTTTTTCGCAGGGGCAGATAACTTGGGGCCCTCCAAATGTTTCATAAATGTTCCATAAATCCCAGAGTTTATAGCCTCCTCATGTTACTTCCATGAGAATGTGGCTCATATTATAAAATTATTCCTACTTCCAGGCTCTATAAAAGCAGAAAGACAAAAAGATACAGAATAAATAACTCTCTGATAGTTGGATTTCAAATCCCAGATCATTCAGTTTTTGATTGATCAGAATATTTCATCAGTTTTGTCTCGTACATGCAAGACTATGGGAGGGAATGTCTGAATATGCTAAGACACAGATATGCTATTTGAAATGCATTTTATCCCAATTTTCAACCCTGAAAATTCAGTTCATCAGATTGCATCAGTCATAGAAAATCTCCTTTAACTCACGCTCAGTGTTCTGAAAGAAACATTGTACTTTACATATTAACACAGAATAAAGTCAGAAAGGATACCTTCAGTTCTATCATATAGTTCTGCAACATTTTTTATTATTAAATTCATTACAACCAAAAGGAAGGAAAAAGGGAAAACGTAAAAAATTTAATTGTGGGCTAAGTGTGTACATCAGTATGAGCTGACCATGTGTCTAAAGAAGATTTTGTTTGGAGCTTGCGTTTGTAGAATAAACATTCATGTATAGTTAAAGTAGTGAAATTTTCTGACCACTGAATAATGGATGTTATATGTTTATCTGTCCACCCTTTAAGTGTAAATATTTTGACAATGGTAAAAATTCAAAAAGTATCCAACCGTATCTTATTTATTTCTTTAGTTAGTTAGTTAAAATATTTATATGCCACCTTTCTCCTAAAGGATCCAAGGCAGCTTACAGTAATAACTGAATTATAAATTATTACAATATTTAAAAAGCATTAAATGGGTACTATCTGAAAACTCATAAATAAGCACATATTTAAAGCTCAAGTAAAACAACTGAATAAAATAATCCCTTTGTAAAAATCCTCTTGGTCGACCAGTTGTTTAAAGGAAAGCCTGCCTGAAGAGAAAGGTCTTCGTCTGCTTGTGAAAGGAGCAAGGATGGGACCAGACTGGCCTCCCATGGGAGGGAGTACCGGAGCCTGGTAGCAGCAACAGAGAAAGCCCTCTCCCATGTCCCCATCAAACCAAATGCCTGTGAGGGTGATGGGACCAAGGTAAAGGCCTCTCCTGATTATTTTAGTACCTGGTAGGCTCATAAAGGGAGAGATGGTCTTATAGGTAGCTTGGACCCAAGCTGTTTATGGCTTTATAGGTTAAAACCAGCACTCTGAATTGTGCCCAGAAAGGATCAGCAGCCAGTGGAGCTGCTGTAACAGAGGAGTTCTATGTTCCCTTGAACCAGCCCCAGTTAACTAAGTGGCTGCAGCATTTTGGACCCGCTGAAGTTTCCAAACATTTTTCAAAGGCAGCCCCACATAGAGCTCATTACAGTAATCCTGCTGAGATTTAAGTAAAGCGCGGGTCACCATGGCCAGATGATATTGGCCAGCAGATAAATTACAAGCTTCAGGGGTGTACTTTAAAGATGCATGCATGTCCTTAAATATACATAAACCAGTGCATCAACCAAACAGGAACCATTTCCAGACACACCTACATTATCTGCATCAAATGAACACTGTCTATATTGCAGTGTCAGCATTTAGCTGATGTGGTGAATTCTTTTCTAAATAAATAAAGTGGTATCCCACAGGTTTTTGCTTAAGCAAATGTATCTTTAGGTTTAAAGAGATTTCAGTGTTGAAGCTGGGGCAGATTTCCATTTGGTTAATTTGCACTGTATACTCCAATAATTTGTTTCATTCCATTCCTGTTTTAGTGACATCAGGCTGAGAGCTTTCTAATAGACATTTGTAGAGTATCTTTGTTGGTTTCAAGTTCTCTGCAGATTCCATTAATGCGTCTAGGGTGTCAAGAGTTGCTAAAGCACACAAGGCCAATCAACCATATATGGATACCCAAAGATATTTTATGTGTAAATATTGCCATACTGTTAAAAATAATAAAAATGCTGGTCTGGAGCAATCAATTAGTCTAATAGGTATATCCTAAAATCAACCTTTTTCACATTAAACAGGTTGTTTTACAATTAATTATAGTTAATTTAATATGTGATTATGGGTAAAATTATAATTTCTGAAAAATGATACACCAGGCTAACCTGGCTAGAAATTATAGAAGGGAGATTGTTTTTTATTGCTTGATGCCTAAAGTAATCCAAGCAAAAAAGTAGTGTCATATGGATTGATTGATTGATTGCATAGTTGTTCATCAATGTTTAGTTACAGGATGTGTTTCCTAATTATTTGTACATGCCAAAAGATATACCACATGACTCAAATCTGGAAAATATAATCCAAAATGAGAGTTGCTTCATCTGAAATGAAAAATGAGGAAATGAAGCACTCCTAAATTTCTAAAATACTGAGTTAATTTTCTGAAAATGCATTTGAAAAATACAGAATAGGATAGCATAAAGAACATACAATATCTGTCATAATGTATTCATCATTAATAGATTAACCTTACCCCAAATAGTCAATTTAAATTATACCCATTTGTCCAGACTGAGATTTATCAGTCAACAGTAATGACATGTTTATCTTCACAATTTAAGTGGAATCTGGAGGAAGCAGTAAGCCTCATTTCCTGAAATCCTATTGCTTAGCTTTAAAAAAGGCATATGGTTTAGAGCAGTGGTCCCCAACCTTTTCTGAACCGCAGACCGGTTGGGGGGGGCGTCCGTGCATGGGGTGGGGCAGCCCCTGCACTCACAGGTGGGCAGAGCGCGCTCGCGGATGGGTGGGGCGTGCTCACGCGGATGAGTAGAGCGCGCTCGTGGATGGGCGGGGTGCGCTTGCCTGCATGCGCGGATGGGCAGAGCGTGCTCGCGGATGGGCGGGGCGCACTCGCAGGTGGGTGGGCGGGCCATGTGTGCAGGTGGGGTGCATGGGGGAGTGGGGGGGCGGGAGAACTGTCTCCGCGGCCTGGTCCTGCCATGGCCACAGACCGGCACCGGGCTGTGGACCGGGGGTTTGGGACACCTGGTTTAGAGGCACATCACTTTAAGTTAAGAAATCTGTGTAGATAGTATCTGTTGCACATTGGGGGCTTAGCTAGATGGCTCATTTGGAATGGGCTAGTGCAAGCTAAATAAGGTTGCTTAAGGTTGGTGTGGCGGAATGCCCACGTCACTCCTGTCTATCATAGCCAAAGCTCAAGGGCAGGAGCCTATGAGAAGACAGGAGGGGCAGAGTCAAGGAGACAGTTAGAGAGACAGAGGGAGAGTTAGAGAAGAGATTTGGAGAGTTAAGGAAGAGAATGAGAAGGAGATAAATGAAGTTAAATAGATAGTCAGAGAGCCTTAATGAATTGGTTAAAGTGAATAAGCAAATACAAATGAATAATCAAATGTGTAATCATATATAAGTTTAATGAGTGATCCTAAACAATAAGAAAAGAACATCTGTGATTCATAAATAAACAAGTTATATTGGCAGCACGTGTCAGAAGCATCTGTGGTGCAGTGTGGATGAAAGATCCACTGGTGGTAGTGGAAAGAGAATAAAAGAACGTATCCAGAGAGTGAACCTGGGTTTGGGGGGAAAACAAACTGGGAACACTGGGTGGATCGTCACAGTTGGTTAGAGATCTGATATGCCAGGTGGTGCAATCCTTGCATCCACATGGCATATGCATCTGAAGCAACTGTAGTTGGCCTGCCAGCCTGCCCTAATAAAAGAAAAGAAATCCCCTCCTGTCTACTCCTCTGGGAGGAAACTTTCAGTTATTTTATTTTATTTTATTTTTCCTAAAAGGTACAGTATATTAGTGCTGCCCAAATTGGCTTTTTTTTTAAAAAAAAACTTTGCTTCCTCCCTCTTATCCTTCTACAGAGGAGGAGAGGAAGGAAGTTTTTATTTCCCAGTTTCCCAATATCATTGAGTGGTTGAGCTGTCTATTTAATCCACTAATGATACTGGGATTTTGAAACCAACTGGGATATTAAAGCAGGAAGGTCTGCTTTGGTTTGATCCCAGTGATAGAACACACTGGAAACCAACCTAAATGGAACAGTCCTACGTGCACCTAAAAAAGAGTAGCTCCTGACAGGGACCCAGAAAGGTCTAGGTAGGAATGCACTGGGGATGGGCTGGTTCACTCTAGCACTTACCTGATAATTGACAAAAGAGCAAATCAACCTGTTAACCCAGTGGACCTAACAGTGGGCCAAATGCCCATGTAGTCATTCCCTGAATCACACAATTCAGCATGCAACAGGTAATATCTGCAGAGATACGTAAATTGAAGCAGTTTAACTCGAAATTTGTGCTTTTCGTGTAGCACCGCAATGATATTTCTGTCATTATCTAATAGTTTCTGGACAGTATTAAAACAGCCAGTTGGCAAAGAATCTAGATGAATAATAGCCCCAACAGGTGTAACCTCAGATTAAGACAGCTAATTGCATAGCTGCACAGGGCCTCCAAACTTAAGTAATTAATCAGCTTTGATATAGAAGACTGGTGATAAACAACAGAAGATCACCAACACGTTAAACTGTCTGGTGTTGTACAAATCCTGAACTTGTTAAATTTTGTGTTATTTTTCATGCCAATGACTGCGATATAAATTAAATTAGAGGACATAGAAAACATCACTACTGTGTATCCCTCTGTAGTGGAAAAAACTAGTGAGTGTCTCATTTGTAATCACACTTAACCTAGGAGAGAACTGAAATATTCAAATCCATTTCAGGAATTAAGATAGAAATTCAGATTCTTTCCCGGTTACAAATATAAATTACCAATTAATTTTATCAAAAAATTTTTGCAACAAGTGAAGTGATTGCAGCATGGTAAGATCTTTTAATATTCAATGTGATCAAATGTGTAACTAGCCTTAAAGTGCCTGCTCCTTGCCTGTACTGGATGAAACCAGCTTGAACTGCATGAATTTTTGTTTGGTCATAATTTTCTGGACTCTTATCAGCAAATATTTTAACATCAGAATTTAGTAAAGAGATTGGTGTAGAGTTTGCATGCCTACTGTAACCTTCACTTGGTTTGGGAATGACAGAAAGAAAATTTTCAGCACACGAAATTGGGAAGCCCTGCCTGAAGACATTTTTGATTCCATCAAAAAAAATATCTCAATATGATGTTTTTAATATGGTATTTTTATTTAATGTTTATTTTGAAGTTTTAGTCATGTAATTAATTATGTCTTTTGTTGACAGATTGTTGAGTGTGTGTGTGTCTTTCATGTTGTAAACCATCCAGAGTGGCTTTCGGCCAGATTGACATTATAATTAATTAATTAATTGAACATTTTAAATTATATGACAGGAAAGCCATCTAGTTCCTGGACTTTTCCATTCTTCAGTTTTCAGTATATAGCTTGATTTCATCCATTCTTATGGAAGTAGCCTGAAGTTCTTTATGTTGTCTACTAAGTTGTGGCGGATGTGACCCTGGAAAAAAAAATCGACTGTTTGTACTTTAGGGTAGGGGTCCCCAACCCCCGGTCCATGGCCCATTGCCAGTCCGTGGCCTTCGCAGGACTGGGCCGCGGAGACAGATCGCCTTCCCCCACACACTCCACACACATGCGCCCACATGCACGCACGGCCTGCCCACCCGCACGCACCGGTGCCCCGCCCACCCGCATGTGCGTGCAAGCGTGCCCCACTCACCCGCAAGCGTGCCACGCCCATCCGCGCATGTGTACAAGTGCGCCATGCCCACCCGCGAACGCGCCACTCTCACCCACGCATGTGCGCAATTGCACCCCACTCACCCGCGAGCGCACCACGCCCCCTGCAAGTGCGCTACACCCCCTGCAAGCACGGGGGTGCCCCGTCCCCCCTGCGCACGGACACCGCCCCCCCAACTGGTCTGCAGTTCGGAAAAGGTTGAGGACCACTGCTTTAGGGTCTTCATTTTTATATATAATGTTGAATAAAATTTAACATTCCAAGGTGCTATCATGTATTGCAATGTAGGATTAATCTGTTAATCGATCAGATATAATCACAAGTCTTTATACTGTTTCAGTCTCTTAGCTGTCAATTGCACAGCTATTGCTTACAAAAGCTGGTCACTGTTCTCCCAGTATCTCTGCCGCAAACCTGCCCAGTTTTGCTCTAGATGGCAATGAACTGTTCAGATGATATTTAGAGCACTGCAGGTTATGATGGAGTTCTGAAGAAGAATAGCCTGCAATTTTAAAAAAATAAAATAAAAAATTAACTGCATTTCTTGGTGAAGAAACTTAACATTCATAAAACTGCAAAAAGCAAATGGCAATACAGGATTAGCCATAATATTAATCCATTGTACTAAAATCATCATAGATTCTTCTGTCACCTGAAAAGCCAGTTAGCTGATTATGGCTTTCTTGTCCGGGTGGGGGGGATGCAGTTGGTTGGTCTCTGACAGACACAGAGTCCTTCATTGTACATTCGGGATCAGTATTTTTAGATTAGTTTATTTGTTTATTTGTTTATTTATTGCATAAGAACACGCAAAGTGTGTGACTGGTTTCATATGGGGTGTTATGTAGGCGCCTTGGCTCTCTTGAGGCATTTGAGACAATGTCACTGTACAAAACCCTAAATGTTTTACATTCCAGTGGAATATCTGACATACTTTCTTATAGTACAGACACTGGGTGTCATTGTTCATGCTTTTAGTGCTTTTTGACTTTAGCTATAAGACTTACTGGCTTCATGTGCATGTATAGCAACAACTCCCAAATTCTTTGGCACCATGCTCCTTTTTGATTTTTGGAAAGCTCACCCACCTCCTGCTCTCCTTTACTATAATCCAGTCCACTTTTAACAAAATCAGTTCCTAATTCCGTTCCTAATTTAATGTTAATTTAATTAATGTAATATGTCTGTAGTACATAAATGTTGTTATACTGAGTAGAACAAATCGTGTATCTAATTTAGAGTCTTGTTTCTACCATTGCGTAATGCTATTTGATACCTAGAAGAAAGTTTGCTAGCTTGTATCATTCACAGGCTCCAGTGCAATGCAGCTTAGCTTCATGGAGTAAAATGCCAGTGACTGTTGTGATTCATACAAGCAATATGTGGCCTAAACACCCACCCTCTGAACAGGCCTTGCTTTTGATGAGAGCCTAGGTAAAGGTAATGCTTGAGGGGTAGTGCCAGATGGTAATTGTTTGGTATTGAGAGGGAAAACTTGCAGCTGAAGGGTATGGCCTAGGATGGAGAACTTAAGAAAATAAATGAGTAAAGTCAGGTGTGCATATTAAAGTTGCCCTGAAGCAACTATTCACATCATTAGTTGCCTATGATAAATCTGACCTTGGCACTGTTACAGAAGTCTTGCACCATTCTGTAAGGACAAACCATTCTGAAACTTTTTCTAAGGAGTAAAATGGCAGGCTTATGTATATATGATTTTATGTCAAGATAGCTTGGGTGTGTATATATTTGTGTACTGTCCATAGAGGTCTGAGCTAAATGTGCACTGTATGCTAAAGAAGGTCTGGATGGTTTGTTTTTAAGAGCTAATCACTCTTTTTTGTTCTGAAAGAGCTTTTCCACTGATATGTTAATCATTCCCAAAAGAAATTCCCTAGATAGGATCTTTCTTTATACACTGATCTAGTAAAAACCCTAATGGTATAGGTGAGCTAACAGTATTTACTCACCTTCCACACTACCAATTGAGTCTTTACGGCTGTGGCACTGATTCTCTTCCCACCCCACCCCATACAGACGTACCCATCTCCTGTCTGAGCACATATAGACAAGACAGCTCTACTCAGGTTTATAAAGAGTACATAGCAACTTGTATCAGTGGTGTAGAATGTAGAAACAGATGCACCTTTGGTGTCATAAGTAGTGACAGAAAGTCTACGAAAAGAAATATGGCATATACATTCTGTGACAGTGTTTGCATCCTTGTTTGTGTATACATTTTCTCCTGACAGTGTACTGATCTTGAGAACCACCTACATGTTTTAAAAAAGGGACGTGGTGGCACTGCGGGTTAAACCGCAGAAGCCTCTGTGCTGCAAGGTCAGAAGACCGGCAGTCGTAAGATCAAATCCACGCGACGGAGTGAGCTCCCGTCACTTGTCCCAGCTCCTGCCAACCTAGCAGTTCGAAAGCATGTAAAAATGCGAGTAGATAAATAGGTACCACCTCAGTGGGAAGGTAACGGCGTTCCGTGTCTAGTCGCACTGGCCACGTGACCACGGAAACTGTCTTCGGACAAACGCTGGCTCTATGGCTTGGAAACGGGGATGAGCACCGCGCCCTAGAGTTGGACACGACTGGACTAAATGTCAAGGGGAACCTTTACCTTTACCTACATGTTTTAAAAACATACATAGTATATCCTTCAACATTGTAGGGAGTGTGGTGCCATTGTAGTATTGAAATGATTCAAAACCAACAAACTCTGTAGCTTCAGAGTTAGAACATTTTATTTATAATCCTGCGTCTCTGTCACGTGATAACTAAAATACCAGATGGTGAGTTTTGATGGAGGTATATTAATACAATTTCTATTAAAAAGACCTGCATGCATAATTCTACACCTAATCAGTTGTTTGTTGTCTGTGTGTACATTTGACTTTGAAGTGCATCACTCAGTCCTTTTATTGGGCTACAATCCTTTGCATTTGACTAGGTTGCCGGAAATCCCAAAGAATGCAATGGATTGTACACTGTCAAACCATGTGCAGGATTAAAGTGAAAATTATTCAGAGTTTCCTCAGTAAATCTTCACATTTTATGCTAATAACTCAACAACTGTCTTTGAAAATAATTAGGTATTATTTAAAGGTTGCCCATGCAGTTCAGTTCTTTCAAAAGACAAAATCCTTATTGCTAATATACAGGCATCTTGTTTATAAGAGGTTAATTTAAAATGGGGCAAAATAACTTGACTTTCATATGGGTATTAAACTTCTTGAAAAGCTGTTTTTATTCACTGATATACTGGTAAAAAAAAAACCAAATACAACATAGACATAAGGCTATCTGAACTCTTTATTTGCCACATTTACAATATTAATAACACTCTTTCTAGAACTTGTCACATCAAGTAAAAGATCTTCATTCCAGGGTGTCTTTTGGGACCAAATTGAGACTGGATGCATGCATTTAATAAATTGTAGTCTCAAGTAGTCATTTTTGTAAATAATTAGCTTCAGTGGAAGAATAAGTTAGCATATTGTATGCATCTACCGTGTTTCCCCGAAAATAAGACAGGGTCTTATATTAATTTTTGCTCCAAAAAACGCATTAGGGCTTATTTTCAGGGGATGTTTTATTTTTTTCATGTATAACAATCTACATTTATTCAAATACAGTCATGTCATCTTCTGGTTGCTGCACAGTGGTGGAGGGCGAGCTTTCACTTAACTAGGGCTTATTTTGGGGGTAGGGCTTATATTATGAGCATCCTGAAAAATCATACTAGGGCTTATTTTCAGGGAAACAGGGTAATGTTGCAAATGTACATACTGCAAACTTTCCTATTAATCAACAGTCAAGCACTGTAAGTTGGGTCTCATACATAATGAATTGTGCTTAAGCCTCCTGGGTTTCATTGATAGAAAAATAAGAAAAAACACAAGTGTGGTAAGCTTTTGAATAAAATTTAACTAGATTGCTCTGCATCCTGTAATTGTTTTGGAATCATTTGGGACTAGACAATTCATCTGCAATTTTGGGGGTTGTTTTGGCTTCATCTATCAAAGAAGACTATTTAAATGACATTAAGGTGTTGATGCAACAGCCTTTTTTTATTTCTACACAGAACGATAATATTAGGTGTTCTGTGCATTTCTACATTATACAGTTAGAAAAATTTAACAGATAATGGTGAAGGATATTTTAAGGTCCTATTTTTAAATCTTAAAAATGCATTATTGTTATTGTTGTTGAAATCAGTTCTGGAAATATAATTAACAGATGGTGTAAAAATGCTTTCAGTAAATAAATTAAACATCCCATATTAGAAACAGTATTTTAAAAGTCACATCCACGTGTAATCCTTGCTCCTCAGCTAGATAGCTGATACTGAATAAGATATGAAAACCATGAGAGGGAGATGTTAAAAGACCAGAAGTCATGTTGTCTCTGGCTGTTTAAGGATTGAGGCTGGGTGGGCATGAGAGATAAATGGCTGCAGTTGGAGCTGAAAGTGTATTGGAGCAAGTTGCTCCTCTAGTGATCTGTCCATGGTCCTGCAAGCCCTGTGTCCAAGCAGTCTTATCTAGTAGATCCTGGTCCTTCATCCACAGTCTGTTTTACTTTCTGTGCATACCCAAAGGTGATATCTACTCTGTAGTCAAATACTATATGCATTATTCACTGGATTGGCCATGTTGACTGTCCCACCTCTCTCCAGTTCTTCAGTCTAATGACTGGACCTCTGGACTTCCTGGATGTTTATGCAACCTGCCATCCTCGGGACAGGACATACGGCTAGTTTGAGGCAGGGGGGTGGCAGATTTAGAGTGCCATGTTCCAATCGTAATATTGTTAGTCTACTGTTCCAGTGTAAAGTGTTTATATGTTTACATGTCAAAGTTCTTGTTGCTCAGGGGTTGCAGAATTTGATTCAGAAGGAAGCTGTTCTTCAGAGATTTTTGAGAAAGAAACCAAAACATCTGTCTGTTCTAATGAAAGTACTAGTAATAGTTTCCAAGTAACTTACCACCACCACCACCGTAGTAAAATACAAATCTCTTCCATCATAGCTTAATTCTCTGTGATTTTGGTATAAGAAGAATAGGTAGAGATTCCAGAGACAATTCTGAGAAGAAAAACTGTGTTGTGTGATAGTGATGCATACTGACATTTACAAATGTGGTGGGGTGGCTTTCAAATGCTGGTGCTCCTTCTTTGTCTACAGACTGAATCATCCAGAAATAAACATTAAAAATCGTACTGACTGTCTGAGCTCTTTTTTTCTGTTGATGCTACTCATGTTTCACCAAGGATGATAATGTGGCACTGCAGTTTTTTGGAACAGAAAATGGAGCATCTTTCTTGCCCGTGCTGATAGTAATAGAGCAAACAAAACAAAAAACAAGGTCTCCTGGAAGTTGGCCCTTTGCATATTTTGCCGCGGCAGGGGTTCAGAAGACGGATACATGAAAATCCTTTTCCTGCTTGGTTAAAGCCTATATACTTGATGGTGAAGAGGCAAGACATTTTTAGATTTCAGTACAAGGCAATGAATCATTATTTGGATGTCCTGCCCACTGGAGAAAGGTCCCAAGAATTTGTGAGTAAATTGGTAATAGTTACTAGAGATGGGCACAAACCTGAAAAATGGTAGTTTGTGATAGTTTGTGGTTAGTCAAACTAAGACCCATCAACCACCACAAATCAATCAGAAAAACAAACAGGTTCACGATTTGGTTTTCAGTTCATGCCAGGAGGGGGAGGGGCTACCTGCTCCTGTTGCGGCATGGCAGCAGAAGCAGGCAGGCCAAGTGTTTTGGGCAGTGGGAAGGGGGCAGGTGGGCCATCCTGGTTTGCCAAAGCAAACAAAACTCCAAGGGGGAAAAGGTTGGTGTTTCATTTTGCTTCAGAAAATGGGATCCCCGAACCAGGTCATGAACCGAACTGTGAACCAGCTTGGTTTGTTGGTTTTTCTAGTTCATGGTTCAGTTCATCCCTATCTCTGATAGTTACTGTTTATGGACTCCAGCATTTGAAGCCCAACTGCCAACCATTTTTATCAAGCGTATCTTGGCACAGCTGTCAAATTGTTTGCAATACATGACTGTTGTCAAATATATAAAGAAACTATGAGTATATCAGTCACACATAAGTGATCCTAGCAAACTATGAGAATGGAGACTTGCATTCTAATGCTGAATATACAGTATGTTTAAAATTTTAAGATAAACGCTTAACTGCTGTTAACAGTATCCTTTTAAGAATAGTGAACTGGTTAGAGTTGCTAAAACTAAAATTTGAATTTCAAATAAATTTGGGTATGTTCTAAGATAAAAGTATTTTATGTCCCAGAGAGTTGTGGCATAAGCAAATTCAGTCAAGTCTGTGGTTTTAGATTCCTTGTAAGAAGAGGAGGAAGACAATAGTAGGGGTAAAATAAATGATAATAAGAGAATTAATGCCAAGTGGGCAATGGGCTTGGATTTCTTAAGAAAACTATGGGATTTTCAAAAGACTTGCCTCAAGAACAATGGACATGCTTCTAAGCATGCATCCATGCGGTGTTTTGTATATTTGTTTTGTTTTTGTATTGGAATGTATTTTATCTTGCCATTGCATTTTTTAAATTTTGCTTAGCCAGAACCCTAAAAGGTCTCCAAGCTTTTCAGAGGTTCCCCAAATAATTTAGTTGCAGCCCTCCTCTCCAAAGAGGGGAATGAGGACTGAGCCTTCAAGCTCATTTAGGCCTTTAAACCAGGTCAGATTTCATCTCAGTATTATTAGGTTGACCTAGATGGCAAAGCAATCTTAAAGCGTATCCTAAAGTGTAAGGTCTGCCCAAGCCACTTCTGACCAAGCATGGGAATTACATCCACCTAGAATAATAATATTAAACTATTTGTACCCTGCATTGAAAACTTCTGGAGAAGGCTAGCAGCATAGTAAAATGCACAACACAAAGTCTTTAGAAACTGTCTTCAAGAAAGGAATTTGGCTTAGTGTCCTTCAGTGTGTTCCCTGTATAGCAAATAGAAGTTCATTAAGTCCACAATTCTTCTTGTCTCTAAATCGATACAATTTTGTGCTACTTAAGTTAGTTGTCTTGGTTTCTCTGTACGTCTGGGTTGCATTGAAGCTTCTACTGAGTTGTGAAAATGTATGCTAAGTGGTTTGGCAACTAAGTAGAATTGATATGGTACAGGAACTATCTGAATCACAAAGTGGGAAACATAACTTAGTGAATGAAATTTAAATCAATCTACTCTATTTGATGTTTCGCTAGCTATTGACTTATTTATCATACATAAATATGTAAATTACATACATTTCTTTTTCATATACCATTGATGTGTGCTAACTATATATAATTTTCAGAGACAACGACTTCATTGCACCTAGGCAATGGCTCAAAATCTTGCAAGTTACTGGAAGTAATTACTGCAGGCTTCTGTGACATGTTTAATTAAATTGTAGTCTTTTTCTGCTGAAAGCAGAAATTAACTTCTTATTTTGTTCCTTTTTTTAACTTTGTAGTTATATCTGTTTCACATGTTTGTGTTCGATTCATGTATAAGTGTGTATTTTCAGACAGGTGGTATACTGTTTTTTCTTAGTTAAAGGGCTAGGAAACTTTTACTGTTGCTGTTTAGATAAATTTCGCTCATGCCTAAGCGAGCAAAGGAAAAGCATGTTGTCTTTCAAAAAGACACATTCTTGGATTCTCAGTTTTGAAATTGTTTCTATTATGCTAGTACTTATACTAGAGATTTCAGCTCCCTCAAACTTGAATAATATGACATACGTATAAGTAAGGATTTCCTCAATTTTTCACCCTGCATTATTATACAGATAATACTCTGGTTTTGTATTTGGGGCAGAAGATTTGCTTTGTTTGAGGTTTCTTAATAAATAATAATGTTATTTCCAACATTCTTTTTTTAAAAAACAAACACCAGGTTTTTGTAATTAAACTGTGAAATGTATTAAATTAATATTTCCATTCTTTCAGCACTGTGAAGAGCTCAGTGTCTTGTGAAGTACATGAAGCCCCAGAGGAAATGGCAGAGCCTCTGAAACAGTGTACAGCGTGGCTTCGGGCCTACTTTTGTGAACCCTGGATGACCGAAAAGCTTCCAGTGCCTCCTTTCCACCATCCTCTTTTAGAGCAAGGTATGCATACACAGTAGTATCATATTCTGCATGTCTTCTGCCTCTGCGATTCACTTATGCAGCTAAGAGAATGTTTGAATGGATGAACCTCATGAACTGCAGCCAATTAAATGTTTAAATGAACCAATGACATTGGCAGCAACCAGTTCGAACAGGTCTTTTCCTGTGGAGTCAGTACCCTCTCTTTGTTATCCTCAGCCAAGATGCATCATCTCTTAAAATGTCAATTGTCCCTTCACATAGAGCCTGCTACGGTCTTATACCTCCAGAATTTTCATATATGAGGAAGATTTTAGTAGAAACTCCCTAAAAATTGGAACTGCGTGGGATTTTCAATAAGAACTTGTTCTCAGTATTATGTTGTTCTCTTGAATTCTTATGTTCTCTGGGTTGCATGTTCATTGCATTTTTTTTCCCTATTTTCGGACTTTGTAGCAGGCATTTTGATCATTTTGGAATTTATGCGTAGTCTTTTGTTGCTTTTATTATGGGCATGATTTTATTGCCTGCAAGGTGAGTAGTCACTGGATGATCCCGTGTATAATAAAGTAATCGACATGTTTCTTTTTTGGAGCAGAAGTGTATTGTTATGCACCATTGCCTCTAGATCCCTTTCTTCCACTCTAATGCTGATCTAAATGCATATTTAATCACTACCCACATTTGGATGTGGATTTATCTGTCCAGCTGCTTGAACCAGAAATGTGATACTCATTCAAATCTGTGTTCTCTGAATTTAGTGTTTTCTAGAAAAGTAAAACCGACAAAGCAAACATGAAGTACAGTTCATTAACCTACAATATGAAACTTTAGGTTCTGTGACAGGAGTCCTCTAATTTGTTGTAGCAATTCGGACACTAGCAGGATTTAATGGGAGGAGAAGGGGATGGCAGGACTATCTTGCCCTTATCTGCTCCATGACAAACAGAAATATTAGCAGTTTAGTTTTTTCTTTCTATGATGGTGTAATGACAAGACGTACTTAAGCTGCTAAATTTGGTGCACTGGGCAGCTATTAAAAGCACAGGATTCCTGTGAGAGGAAAATATGTTTGCAAAATTACCTTGGTGATGCATTCTGCCTGGTTCCCTCCCTGCTAAGCTGTTTAACTGAAGTGAATGCCTTTTTTATCCAGGCCATTGGCCTAATAGATGTTTGATTTCATTCTGCCGTACTCCCCCTTTGGTGTTTTGTTACTATCTGCTGTCCCATGTTATTATTTTCTTGATGTATTTTGGTGGTGGCGGCTGTTTTTAAACGTAGTTCATTTTGCACACTTCTAATTTTTAAAGGATCATAAAATAATGAAGTTGGAAGGGGCCTATAAGGCCACTGAGTCCAACCCCCTGCTTAATGCAGAAATCCAAATCAAAGCAGATCTGACAGATGGTTGTCCAATTTTCTTTCGAATACATCCAGCGTTGAAGCACTCACTGCCTCCTGAGGTAATTGATTCAATTGTCGTACTGCTGTAACACTTAGGAAGGTCTTCCTTATATTCAACAAAATTTATTTATTTATTTATTTATTTATTTATTTATTTATTGTATTTTTACCCTGCCTATCTGGTCAGACGACCACTCTAGGCGGCTTCCAACATGCATAACATACATAACAAAATATAAAAAATATATAAAAATATAAAATATAACATCAATAGACAAATAATTCAAGATGGAGAAGGGAAAAGGAAAAGAGAAATAAAAAGAAATCAAGTGTTCACTGGAGGGAAGGCGTGCGTAAACATCCAAGTTTTTAATTGGTTTTTAAAGGTGCCCAGCGAAGGGGCCGCACGAATCGCTGGAGTAATGTTATTCCAGAGGCGAGGAGCTACCGCCGAGAAGGCCCAGTTTCTTGTTTTTTCCTTCCGGGCCTCCCTCGGCGTCAAGCTCCTCAGCCTCACCTCCTGACTCGATCGGGTGATCCGGGTAGATTTTGGTGGGAGTAGGCGTTCCGCCAAATATCGAGGCCCTAAACCGTTTAGGGCTTTGTACGTTAGCATTAAGACTTTGAAGTCAATGCGGAACCGAATGGGCAGCCAATGCAAAGCGGCCAGAGTGGGAGAGATATGATGATATTTTCTCACTCCACTAAGAAGTCTGGCCGCCGCGTTCTGCACCACTTGGAGTCTCCGCATCAACCTCAAAGGCAGCCCCACGTAGAGCGCATTACAGTGGTCTAATCTCGAGATTATGAGCGCATGTACCAAGGTAGTGAGCGCCCCAACATCAAGATAGGGTCGCAGCTGGGCTATCCGCCAAAGATGACAAAAGGCGGTACGGACCACCGACGCCACCTGAGTTTCCATGGTGAGCACCGGGTCCAGATGGATCCCCAAGCTGCGAACCCCACTCTTAGCGGCAAGAGTCACCCCCCCAAATGAGAGAGAGTTTCCCAGACCGCTGACGGTGGGGCCACCCACCCTCAGGACCTCCGTCTTGTCCGGGTTCAGCCTCAGCCCATTTTCCTGCATCCATTGCAGCACAGACTCCAAGCAGCGCTGAAGGGACAGAATGGCATCCTCTGCAGTTGGTGAAAAGGAGATGCAGAGCTGAGTGTCATCAGCGTACTGATGGCACGACGCCCCACACCCCCTGATGACCCCACCCAACGGCCTCATATAGATATTAAACAGCATTGGGGAGATGATCAAACCCTGCGGAACCCCACAATTAAGGGTCCACGGGGCCGATAACCTCTCCCCAAGCTGTACTCTCTGAGGTCGGTCCCCGAGGAAGGATCGGAGCCACGCAAGTGCATGGCCACCAATTCCCAACTCGGAGAGCCTCCTCAGGAGGATACCGTGGTCGACAGTATCGAAGGCCGCCGAGATGTCGAGGAGGACCAACAGAGATGTTTTCCCCCTGTCAGCCTCCCTCAGCAGGTCATCATACAGGGCGACCAATGCCGTTTCTGTACCATGGCGCTGCCTGAAACCCGACTGGAACGGATCCAGGGCATCTGTTTCATCCAAAAGAGCCTGAAGCTGATCGGCCACCACCCTCTCCACCACTTTGCTAATGAAAGAAACATTGGCGACGGGCGTATAATTGCCAATTTCGTCCGCCGCCAAACTAGGTTTCTTCCTTATGGGTTCTTGTAACTTGAGCCCGTTATTACATGTCCTGCACTCTGGGATGATCAAGAACAAAATATTAACGATGCTGGAAGACTCTGTGGACATTTTTGTTAAAGAGACGTCCAAAGGAGGAGCCATTGTAATTAAATGGAGTACAATTGTTTGCCAAGCAATATTTTCCTGTTGAATCTTAATCTGTTACTACGGCTAACCAGTGTTGAAAGTACAGAATGAAAAGAAGTCTGTGAATGTCTGAGACTGGGTTGCTGTCGTCATTACAAGAGAAACAAGAGGGTCCCTTGAAATGTGTTGCAGAATGTTTGGGACGTCACACCCACCGTATTTTTCTCAGATATTGCAGACATTTTTGTTAAGCAGATATAGATCATTATGTAGGTAGGCATCTTGCACCAAATGTGTCTTTCAGTGAAACAGGTTAACTTTACATCAAGCACAGATTGTAAGGTTTAGTGACCTTTTAGATTACACATCCTTTTTTAGAGCCCAGTAGTGCTCTTCTGAGATTGATATGCAGAATTCTAAGAGGATGTTTTTGACTTCCTTTCATTCAGCTATATTAGAGTTTGGACTAAGCAGGTGTGCATATTTTATGGTTGGAAAAGGGGGTGGGGACAGGAATATTAGCCAATATACATGATGACTGATACTGATAAATAGTTGCAAAACATGTTTTACATTACCAAATACCACTGAAATATTTTTTTGCATAGTCTAAAGAAACGATGTCCAGAATTGTCTGGAATAGTTAGTTTATTATATAACTGGCCTTTTTGTCTTCCAAGTGAGCAGCTTTCTCAAAGATTTAACAAAGCATATGGGGGATAGTCACAATGACCATAAGCTGTCTGAAATGGTATAAGAGCAATGGCATAATAAAAGAGCCGATCTGGCTAAAAACAAGAAAACTTATTAACGGAGTAGAGATTATAAATCATTTTTGGTGGAGGGAAAAGATGAGCAAGTATGCCGTGTTCAACTATGAGAGGGCTGATCCTGGATTCAGACTTGCCTTTACTGAATTTACAGGCTTACCCGCTGGAAAATATCCTGGGGCTGTCTTCCTCAGTAAAATGAGAGTAGTACATTTTCAAACCAGCTGGTTTGTTAAAGAAATGAAAAGAAAATTGGGTACCAAAAAAGGCTTCTCTCTGCCTGTGACTAATAGCAGCCCTTAGGCAATGCTGTTACTCTAGCATGCAGCAGTCCTCAGAATGAGACCCTTTAGAAACCTGCATTTTTCTTTGCTATGTCTTTCAGTCAGGTCATAGTGCAAAAGGTGCATAGACCTCTAATTTAGAGAAAATGTTTCCTCGCTGTGCCTTAATTTAAGTCCCCAGTGTTGTGTTGTCCACAAGGCGGATTGTCCACGTACACAGAGCTCTGCTAACATATCTCTTCCGTTGCACTTCTCTTTTATTCGTGTGCCCGTCCTACCAACAAACAATTAATGGGAAATTGAAGGGTAGAAGATTTTCACACATATTCCTGGTGGCAATAAGCATGCAGAGCAGATATAAGACTTATCTTCTGCCTAACTTTCAAAAGAATACTTTCTTCCAGAATGAATGGTGACAGTGAAAAGGAAGAAGTATTTCCATATGAGGATCTCATCAAAGCAGTAGTGACATGTAAGAAAAGGCAGCTGTTTGTTTCTTTGTTTGTTTACTTACTTGTGAAGTAGGCATTTCTCCAAGGGACAGTCTCATATAGCTGTATCTCATGGGTGAACCTACCATGTGTTCTCCACTCTCCCACAATCAGTGGTGCTGACTGTGTTGTCTTAGCCACCTGGATGACAATGTATGGGTGTGGGAAAACATGCATAATTTAACTCCTTCCCACCCATGTGTTTCCAGTATTCATGTACACATGGCAGCCAGGATCATACATTGGAAAATTGGATCTTGCAAACAAGTTGGCAGGTGGAAGAAAGAGAGCAACCATTAATATTGAAAAACCTGTTGTGTACCTCTCAAGTCTGAGTTCTTCTTTCTCCTATCAGAAAAATCCTTCCTGTCTAAATAATGGCAGTATAAATTTATAGTATTCTTCTGTTTTACACATTCTCCCTTTTAAAAACTAATCATCACATACAATTGTTGGATGGTGTTCTTTTTACTAACCCTTCATTTGATAAACAGCAAGCACCTACTCTGAATTGTTTGCCTTGATTTGATTTTTTTCTCCATATTCTAGTAACACCTGTATACATACTTTTATCAGATGTATCTTCATCTCAAAGTTAAACAGGAGAAAGACATGGTGCTGAGGAGGCTAAAGGCAATTGACAGCAGAGCTCAAAGTAAACAAACACAGTAAGAAAGGACAAGCTGTCTCTTTACTTGCTGTATCATTTCTCTTTAAATCTGTCTGTCTGAGAGCTGGATATGGGATTTGTCTTTATCCATTGCACCCAATCCTTCATTTATCTGCTGAACCACTTAAAGTCTTGGTAGATGAATAATAAGACTTTCTCCTGTAAATTTTCACCACTCTACCCTGGGAAACAGTCAATGCATACTTTCAACTCAAGTTGTCTGGAGCCTCCAAAGTATTCATCTGCATAGCTTGGAAAGTAGGGACAAGGTAGGGAAGAGGACACTATTGGGAAAGACGCATAGAAGCAAACCATGGTGAAATCTTTAATATCGAAGTAGGTGTTTTGTCAATATGGGAGAAAGTTTATTGATTCTTGATCACTCTTCTATCCCTTGCCAACTGAAATGTAGTAGTACTGTTTGCCCTAATTATCAGGACACTGCCATGAGTAAAAAATGTGATAACATCAAATCAACTGGTTTGGTGCAAAATAACACAGAAATATCCCTGTTTTGTGTTTTCTCAGTTTGTTTGCCCATAAAAAGTGAACGCCAGAGGTCAAGTGTTCTTTAGATGTTGGCTTTATTTTTGCTGCTGAAAGTAGTACAGTAAGTGCTCCAGAGGTGGTGGAGCTACAGTTCACTTTGCTTCTGATATATCAAGCTGATTATGAACCTTTGTTTTATAGTTTGTTTTTAAGGTCTGTGCTTATGTTCCTTTTCAGAGGATGACATAATCATGTAATGCAGTTGAAGCAAACATGCTTCTGGTGTTTAAAAACGTAATCATTACTACAATAAGAGAGGAACTTTAATTATTTGGCTTTATACAAGTCATTTATGTTTTCTCCTTGGTTTAAATTAAGACTTAAGTATAGCTGAGCATCATTTGATATTACAAATGAAGCCAGAAGGTTTTAAGCCTTTGGATGGCATTTTATTGATTGTAGTATGGCAGCAACTCCTGTACTCAAATTAAGAGTGGGAGGAAGGGGGAATAGCTGGTGGGGAAAAAATATTTAAACCTTAGAGTCCAGTAGACTGGACTTTCAGGGGCCATAGAAGTCTAGGTCTGTTGCTTTCTTCAGTTACCTGTAGAAAAAGTGAGGGGAGGGGAAGAACTGGTCAAAAGAGCAAGAAGAGATAGAAGACACCCATGAATTTAAAGACACCAGTGCAGACTGTCAGATGTCTTGAATCAATACAGAGAGGTCACTGCATGGCAAGCATGAACAGTTTACATAGCAGGAAGCTGATAACTACTATACATCTCAGTGATTTGTAATGTGAAGAGTAAAGGAGGCTCTTGCAACAGAGAAGGAGCAGGAGGAAACCCAGAAGCTAAAGCTGACCCAACATTTAATTGCAAAGACTTTTGCAAAAGTATTTCTTCAGAACTGAGTGTGGAGGTGGGGTGGGAATAAATACAACATTTACTTCTGGATGTAGTGCTCTCAATTCAACATATAATCTTGTTATTAGAGGTTGGGAATTTTTGCTACTATTATGTTTGGGGAAGCTGCTTCTATCAAAATCATACTTTGTATCTTTTAGAGTGTCTTCTGTGAAAAACTGTGGCCCATTTAATTCTGATGTTCATAAAAGCGAATGATAAATAGAGATAGTGTACACTGTAAAAATAACCCAAAGGTTATTTAAAGCTACATAATTTAAAGATACATAATCCTGTGACGGTTGATTGTTTAAATATTGTCTACCTGCAGCATGAGTAAATTTCTGGAATATTTCCATGAATATCCTTTAATTACGTATTCTAATCAATATTCTTCATTTCTAAAATCTGCAAGCTTGTTTACATTTATCTCAACATGGCCCCTCCTGCTAACTTTATTCCCCCTGTAGAGATATGTTTCCTGTGCACATAGCAATCTATACTTTCTATGCATCCAGCCAATTTTGACCTCTGTTGCAGATCCGTTTTCAAGAACATACACACCCCCAATTCACCATTTTTTAATACCATAGCCTTACCAGGCAAGCTTTCCCTCTATGATTCCTGAGTGTGATTTTTAGATGGATTGTTATGCATTACTGCTTTGACTGGGTTTTTAGTATTACTTGTATTTACTATTTTTCAGAGTGGTATTTGTTCCTTTTTATTATTTGTATGCTTATTGTTTTTAGCTTTAATATTGTCTTTTAATGATGTAAGCTGCCTTTTTATTCTCATTGTTCTTAGCTTTAAATATTGTCTTTTAATGATGTAAGCCACCATTGTATATTCTCTTATTTCAACTTTAAATATTGTCTTTCAGTGATATAAGCCACCTTGGGTCCTTTTTTAAGGAGAAAGGTGGGATAAAAATATTTTAAATAAATAATTGCCACTGTCTTCTTGGCTGTCACTTGAATGTTCTCTTTCCGCCACATATTGGGATCAATTCCTTTCTTCCTCTCTGTTACCAGTGGTAAAGCTACAAACATCCGAACAGACAACCATAGACAAGTACATCATCAGATGGCCAATAGAGAAGTCAAATAGACTAAGCAGAAGCAGAAAGTGAAGAATCTATCAGAAAGATCTTGATACTAACAGGCCATGAATTGCTAGTATCAAAATTAGAGTAAAATGGGAGAAGAACACTAAAACAATCAGAAAACTAAAATATAATATAAATAACATTTCTAATGAATTTAAAGTCCATGTACAGTGGTGCCTCGACTTACGGAATTAATCCGTATTGGAACGGTGGCCGTAGGTCGAAATTTCCGTAAGTCGAAGCACCATTTCCCATAGGAATGCATTGAAAACCGATTAATCCATTCCGGCGGAAGAAAAAAATCACCAAAAAAATAAAAATAAAACACTGCAAGCCCCTGGGGCTGCAAAAAACAAAACAAATCCAAATATAAACAGAAACATACCCCACCAGCCCAATCCCACCCTGCAAAAGCCACAAAAACAGTTTTTAAAAAGCACCTTACCTCCACCACCGCGACCGCCGCTGCCAGGAGGCGTCCTGGACTCCAGCCGCCGCTACCGGGCCGGGGCTCCAGCCGCCGCTGCCGGGCCTGGGCTCCCGCCGCCTCTGCGGAGGCTTCCCGCGCTTCCAAAGCCGCCCCGACCGCCGTGCCGGGTGCCAGGCAGCGGGGCGCCCTCCTTCTCCGGGCCTCGTGCACACACGCATCCACACACCCACATGCACAGACAGACTCCGCGCCCATCCTTGCATCCGCCGGCCCTCCCTCCTGTCTCCCCTCCGCCCCGCTCGCCTTCTGCGAAGTAGGCATCATCCGCCTCCGGCCGCAGCCCCGGCTCTCCCTCCGACCACCTTCCCAACGACTGCTCCCCCCCAACCCGAAGAGCTGGGGAGGGGAAAGCAGAGACACCCCCCTCCCCGCCTTCATCCACCCTTACGTGCCCCTTGCCTCGCCTCGCCTTCCATCCGCCCAAATCTCTGGGAGACGCAGATGTGGCGCTGCGGCGGCGGGGGCCCCCGTCGGTGCCAGTGAGGGTGGCCCAGATGGACGGGCCAGTCGCCCCTCGCAGATCCCTCGCGCCTCTGAGATTCCCTCTGGGTCGCCGCCGAGCGAGAAGGGCCCGAGAAGAGCCCCCTCCGCCCCCTCCCTGATCTCCCCGCGGCTGCCTGGGGCACGCACAAAGCCCAGCCCAGATGCCTCCCCGCCGCCAGGCCAGCCGCAGGTAAGAAGTCGTCAGCGGCACGGGTCAGGGGTGGGCGGGTGGAGGTCGCCTCTATGTGGGATTTGGGCAGCAAGGCGAGCCCTGGCTGCCCCAACCGCCGCGCCGGGTGCTGGCTTCCCAGGCTTCCAAAGCCACCCCGACCGCCGCACTGGGTGCCAGCTTCCCAGGCTTCCAAAGCACCGGCACCCGGCGCGGCGGTTGGGGCAGTGTTGGAAGCCCGGGAGGCTGAGCCTCCCTTTTCCTAACCGTTGGGGCGAAGAAGCAGCCTCTTCGCCACCAACGGTTTGAATTTCCCGCCCTTTTCCCCTGCTTTTTTTTTCTTTCGTACCTCGAAGCTCCGGCCGCAAGTCGAAGCAAAATTTTTCGTAGGTCGAAATTTTCGTAGGTCGGTACGACCGTAAGTCGAGGCACCACTGTATAGAATGAATTTGGATTATGAAAACAGCTGAGCCAAAACCAAAAGGATTGCAGATTGAAACCATAAATATTGGCTGAAATCCTCTTGTGCAATTTTATGCCTTATGGGTAGGATGACAAGTAGGATGGCATCATCATTCCATGACAGTAATATTGAATTGAATTGAATTGAAAGCTTCCTCTCCCTCTCATCCAGGTTCTGAAGCTCCCTAGGGCTCTCTTCAACCTGGGGAAGCCTTTTGGAGCTTTCAGATGTGGTGGGAGGTCTTTTATACTGAAAAATAGCTGGTACCAATCCTGGCAGCAGCAATACAGCAATGATTTTTTGATATTAAAGGATCTCCCTTCTGTCCTGAATTTCCCAAAGGCTTCCTCCAGTTGAAAGGAAGCCATAGGAAGCTTTGGAACATGAAGGGGGAGTGTAGGAAACTTTCAATTAAATTAAATATTACTTTCACGAGATGATTATGTCATTCTGCTTGCTCAGCATAAAATTTTGTCAGGAAGATTTCAGTTAAAATGAAGAATAAATACAAAAATACTATTTCTATAGTCAGAAGAAAATCCTAAATGAATGACTGATTAAAACTCTCAAGACTGTTAAGACAGATAAGCAAAAGGTGGCAGAAATAGGGTCAGAATTCTAAATGCAACTTTTCAGTGAATAGCACATAGGAACAAAAAAAACTATTGCAGTAGTCAGTGCAAGGAAATAGAAGAGCAACAAGAAAGGAAAAAGATCTTCCATAAAATTCAAAAAATCAAAGGGAAATTTAAACCAAGATAAGGGATGCTGAAAGATCAACAGAGAAATATATTATATGATCAAGATAAAGAGAAGATGGAAACCATAAACTGAAATATTGTACAGAAAAACAGGAATGGCAGATTAACTCGAAGAAGAATATTTTGATGAAGAATGTGCAGTTTTAGAAAGCAAAGTGAAAACTATTCTCAAAGCAATTCAAAGAAATAAATCACTAGAAGTACTTGGGATGTCAATAAAACTATTCCAAGTTGAAGGCACTGAATTTGTCAACATCTTCGTAAGACTATGCTGACAAATATAGAAAACAGAGTAATGGTCCACAAACTGTAAACATGTAAATTACATCATAAATTACAAGAAATTGTTAAGATTGGAGTAACTATAAGACCATTACATAATTTTTTTACACGTACAAAGTGATGCTCAAGAATTTAATAGAAAGGATTGTATCATATACAGAACAAAAAATAACAGATTTTTTAGCTGGATTCAGAAAAGGAAAAGGTGCTAGAAATCATATGTTGACTGTTGGAGTGTACTAAATAATTTGTGAAGAAAAGCAGTGTATGTTTTATAGATTGCAGCAAAGCCTTTGTTTCTATGGATCACAAAAAGCTGTGCATTATTCTCAAAACAAGGGATGTGCCAGAAGGGTTTATTGTCCTGATGTGTAACCTGTACTCTGGAGAAGGGACTTGGACAGAATATGGAGAAACAGAATGGTTTCCATTTGTGTCAGACAAGGGATATTTTATCTCCTTATCTGTTAAGTCTGTATGCAGAACATATCAAACAGAAAACCTGATTAGATCCAGATGACACAATTCCTGGCAGAAAGCAACAGTGACCTAGAATGACTCCTGATGAAGGAGAAAGAGTTGGATTGCAGTTGAACATTAAAAAGTTAAAAAAAAGAATCATGAGTACAGAGTAATTTTATAAAGTTAATGCTGGCAATGAAGAAATTAACATTGTAGATTTTCGGTATCTTGATTCAATCATTTATCCAAACAGAGATTGCAACCAAGAAATCAAAAGACTGAGACTTGGAAGGGCAGCTATGAAGGAATTATGGAAAATCCTTAAGAATAAGGGTTGTCACTAGAGACCATGGCCAAGATTGCATATAGTATGGTATTCCTGATTACTTTGTACAGAGGTAAAAGCTGGTCAGTGAAGGAAGTTCACAAGAGAAAAATCTGCTAAATCAGATCAAGCTATAATTCTCTCTTGAAGTGAAAATGACTAAACTGAGGCTCTCATACTTCAGGCCTATCATGAGAAAGCATAAGTAACAGAGAAAGACGGTAGTAGTGGAAAAAATGGAAAAGCTGCATGAAAGGAGAGAAGCTAAATATGGGATGAATTGACTTAATAAAAGGAAATCGGAGCTTTCAGACTGCAAGACCTGAGCTAGGGTGTTAATGACAGGACTTTTTGGAAATCACTAATTCATAGGGTCACCATAAGTTGGGAGTGATTTGACAGCATATAACAACAAAGGGGTAAATTGGAAGCGTAGTTGCTTATCATGCCAGCCCCCTGCCAATAGGAGTCTGAAACAAAGATTGTTTGATCAGCCTGGATAAACAAATCAAGAGCAGGTGTTTTGTAAAGTAAATGGTTTTTATTTTAAGACCACACCTCAAATACTTTCCCATGCAATAGGGGTAGTTTGTGATAATATTTTGTTTCTAGGACAATCCTTTTCTCATCCACCTACTGCAAGGATTCTGTCTAAGTTCAAGGGCACAGGAAAGCCTGAGAAGAGGGATGGCTGATGATGCCATAGTCCCTGCCACTCAGAAGGTCCCAGCCTTCATCACTGTGAGTCTTGGTTCTATGACATCATTAGGATTTAAACTTTCTGAATAGGAGTAGGGGTGTAATTATTCTGTAATTATTTATTTCCAGTACAGTGAATGGTACGAAGTAATTGTGTCATAATTGGCTAAGTCCAGTGTTAGTGCTATTTATGTTATACAACCAAAGTAAGCTGCATCAATTTAATGGGTCTACTCTAAATAAGAGTGTTGGATTTCACTCAGTATATTAACCTTCAGTTGCTAACTTGGTGCTTTTATCCAAAACGTTCTTAGAGGTAATGCGTATTAAAAATAATGTGACTTGGAAATATTTTAGGATCTCAATGCAGCTATAATTAGGCTCTGAAAAATTCTTGGGTGATTTCCCTTAGGTAATAAATAAATATTTACAACTTAAATTCCATTTAGCCGAGCTTCTGAGTTTGCTTAATGGCGGTGTTTGCAAGATTATCCAATGTGCATTACACTGATACAGCACAGTGCTCAAAATGTTTCCATGAAGCCTTTGATCATCAGAGTTAGGAAGGTAGGGAAGTCCAAGCAGCTTTCTATAGAGATAAAGAAAATTAAATTAAGGCAGATAAGGCAGATTAGTGCAGAAAGCCAGATCTAACACCATCGAGTATATTTTTTTAAGTGACTTGTTTTAACCCTCTTAATTCTATAAAGCATGACAAAGGTAATTGTGAAAATGATCTAAGTATCAAAATTGAAATGGCCATGCAACAGGGGACCTAATTATAGCCGGAAAAATCCAAAACATTAAAATTACAGCAAAAGTGAAAATTATTATAGCACTAATAGCATACAAACATACAGAATACAAGCCTACATAAGGGGAAATCAGATGTATTCCTATCATCCCAAGTGTCATCAACCTGCTTGTATGTGTGTTAGTAGTCAGTGTCAGGCAAATGTTAATTTTGCTCAATGAATTTTCATTTGAGGCAACTCATTTTTAAAAAGAAAAAGAGCACACTAATAATGCTGTGTTGATAATCATAGCCTTATAAGAAAATACCAAGAATTGGTCAGGGAGGAAGAAGTGGAAGAGGGGCAGAAATACAGCATATATAGCATCATAGAATAATGGAGTTGGAAGGGGCCTATAAGGTCACAGAGTCCAACCCCCTGCTCAAATCAAAGCAGATCTGACAGATGGTTGTCCAATTTTCTTTTGAATAACTCCAGCGTTGGAGCGCTCACCACCTCCCAAGGTCATTGGTTCCATTCTTGTACTGTTCTAACAGTTAAGAGTTTTTTCTGATATTCAGCCAAAATCTGGCTTCTAGTTGCTTGAGCCCATTATTATGTATCCTGCATTGTGGGATGACCAACAATACATTCTTTCCCTCCTCCGTATTACTACCTTTCAGGTATCTGAAAAATACTATCATATCCCTCCTTAGTCTTCTTTTCTCAAGGCTAAACATGTCCAGTTCTTTCAGTCTTTCCTCATATGTCAGGTCTTCTCCTCGTATTTTAGCAACAAATCTCCAAAGGCAGATTACAACAATTTAACATGATAATTTAAAAAAAAAAAAAAAGGACAGCAGTAAATTACAGATGATAGCCTAGGTAAAAGAAACAGGGTCAGCCTCAACATCAGGAGAATGATTGAAACAAAATAAATGCCTGGTGAAACAGAATGCCTTTGTGACTATCTGAAAGCCAAAGGATGATGTTGTTCTAGTTGCAGCAACAGTGAGAAATTGTCAGTCTTGCCCCTTGATAATTTTGTGCATACCCTTTGTATAGGTATGGGAAACACAGTTAAACACACACACATACAAACCCAAAGCAATAGTTACAGTTTCACTGCACTTCAGTATACTGTATGTACTTGTTTAAGAGACTGCTAAGCCACTTCTAAGGGACGTGGTGGCACTGTGGGTTAAACTGCAGAAGCCTCTGTGCTGCAGGGTCAGAAGACCAGCAGTCGTAAGATCGAATCCACGCGACGGAGTGAGCTCCCGTCGCTTGTCCCAGCTCCTGCCCACCTAGCAGTTCGAAAGCATGCAAATGCAAGTAGATAAATAGGTACCACCTCGGTGGGAAGGTAGCGGCGTTCCGTGTCTAGTCGCGCTGGCCACGTGACCACAGAAACTCTTCGGACAAAACGCTGGCTCTATGGCTTGGAAACGGGGATGAGCACCGCACCCTAGAGTCGGACACGACTGGACTAAATGTCAAGGGGAACCTTTACCTTTACCTAAGCTACTTCTGAAATACAGATTATGTTTCTGTGGCAATGATCAAAGTACAATAATTTTAAAAGAGATACAAGATTTTACATTTAAAATAATAAAACAGAGTAATGTAGACAATGTCATTTAAACCAGCCATTCCATTTTAAGTTTCAAGTCTGCAAATAACTATGAAAGCAAATTAGAGCAATTGTTTGGAATCACGTATGTAGTAGCAGGTGTGCGTTATTTTGGACTGTTTTTCTCCAATTTGTTTCAGGGGGAAATGCCACCAGGTGACTTACAGTCTTCTTTGGATAATAGCAGTCAACCTCTATAACAAACATCTATTAGGAATTTCCTCTACAGACATCACACCCTTTCTTGCAGTCTTCTCCTGTCTGTTATGGGTTGCAGCCAGTCTGCTTTCCAAGTAGACCATTTTGGAAACTCAAGACTCGTGTTCAGTATCCAGGGCAAATTGATCCTGATGGTTTAAGACCCAAGAACTTCTTGGCAAAGGACAAAATGGATTGGGGCAGTGTTTTTCTCCTGTTCCACCCCATCCCTTTTCTGCTATCACTTGGCTCCCATGGAGTTTTTGCTTCTGCTGCTTTTGTTCTGGAATCTAATTCTGTGGTCAGAGAGGAGACCCTACTAATCCAGCCTCTGAAGGATTAAATTAATTTCTGATTCTTTTGTAGAAGAAAGGGAGTTCTTAAGGTCAGATCAATCTGTAGATGACAAAACACAGGAGAGGTTTCCCCACTCCCGCATAGTATGCTAGATAAAATGTTAATTAAAGTTTTTAAGATCCTGGACCTGGGTGCAGTCCCAGCCTTCCTTCACCTCTACGGCCATTCCCCCTGACAAATACATGTTGGCAACTAATGAACAGGATTTAGTTCTGTCTCTCAGTGTTGCTTTTGAACAGTCAGTAGGAGTGCATTAGTAGTACTTGTTACATCTAGAGAGTTAATAAGACAGTACACACTATACACCGTCTCATGGAATAAGCAATACATGATCTCTATAGTAAAACACATGCCACTGCTGTGCTGCAGCTGTATTCAGGACATTATTCTGTCTGTAGCAGAGCAGAATCAAAAGGACAATTACTCCAATGGAAGTGAAAGAACCAGTGTAACTGAAATTGTGGTCTTTCAGATGCTCTTTAAAGCCCCCGGTGACAAACTTTTACTTTGCTAGAAGCTTTATGTCCTGAATAGGCAACCTTAATCGTTGAAAGAGAAAGGTTATGAAAACTTCTCCCCAAACTGAGATTTCGATTGAAGTTACATAGTTTCCACATCTACAGGCCTGATAACTAACAAACTTTGAAATTCAAATTTCAAAGTAATAGGTCATATCCAGTGAGGGGAATGATGAGAGGTACAACCGTGTCTTGTTTGTAGTTCTTGTCTGTGTAGATATGCAGGAGGATAGCAGAGCAGGTAGACCATTCAGGACCCTGGACAGAGTTCTTCTGTAGAAACCTCTAGGCTGAAGTAGGTTCTCGCAGAAGGAGCTGTTGACTTTCGTAATGGACTTTCATCAAGTGAGGGCTTAAATAGTATTGTCAGCTCAGATCCCTAAGATGCTGCTCAGCTGCCAGTTACTAACTGCCAGTTACTTTGCCGCCCAGAGTAGACCTTTGGTCTAGATGGGCGGGGTAGAAATTCAATAAAATAAATAAAATAAAACTATAGCCCTTAATTTAGGCCATCTAATTAAAAAAATTACTACTGAGACAGTTGGGAAGGACCAGCTATAGAGGTTGAGGTGGTTCAGAGTCCTTTCGAATGATGGTACTACTCTGAGCCTGGATTTGTGGCATGGGCTCCGCTAATTCAAAACCTGGATCATTAAGCCCTCACCTGAAAGATACACTTTGGGAAGCTCCCTCTGAATTTTAATCCAAAGTACAGTGGTGCCTCGACTTACGACCATAATCCGTTCCAGAAGATGGGCGTAACTCGAAATGGTCGTAAGTCGAAGCACCATTTCCCATAGGAATACATTGAAACCCCATTAATCCGTTCCGGCTGGGGGAAAAAATACCAAAAAAATAAATAAATAAAAATAAAACACTGCAAGCCCCATAGGAATGCGCTGGGGCCGAAAAACAAACACACCAAAAAAAAACCACACACAGAGCCAGCCCCAGTGGAACGCTATGGGGCTGGGAAAAAACACTCAAAACACACACACACACACACACACACAGAGCCAGCCCCAGCGGAATGCCATGGGGCTGGGGGGGGGGGGGGAACACAAAACCCCACACACACACAGCCAACCCCAGCAGAACGCCATGGGGCTGGGGGAAAAAACACAAAAACCCCCCACACACACACACAGCCAGCCTCAGCGGAACGCCTTGGGGCTGAGAAAAAAACACAACCCCCCCCCCACATACACAGCCAGCCCCAACGGAACGCCATGGGGCTGGGGGGAAAAACACAAAAACACCCCCACACACACACAACCAGCCCGAACGCGATGGGGCTGGGGGAAAACACACACCAAAACACAAAAAACATCACAGCACAGAAACATAACCCCCCCCCAAAAAAAAACCCAAACCCACCCTGCAAAACAAAGTAAATGTACTTACTCAGGAGCAGAAAACAGGCAGTCCGAAGCCTCCTCCGACGCACTCACTCTAACCGTTGGGGCGAAAGACCTACAAAGAAGCAGCCTCTTCGCCTACCAACGGTTAGCAAATTTGAATTCCCCACCTTTTTTCCCTGCCTTTTTCCTGTCGCAAGTCGAAGCTCCAGCCTCAAGTCGAAGCAAAATTTTGCGGCCGGAGCTGGTCGCAACTCGAAATGGTCGTAAGTCGGGACATTCGTAAGTCGAGGCACCACTGTAGTTTGTTTTTGTTTCATCATTCTTACCCAGTTCACAAGGGAAAGTGTGACATACTCTAGGTGCTATCATGCTTGTTTGGAACACACCTCTGAATATAGTTGCAGGTTACTGGTCAGTCTTCAAGGAAAAAGCCCTAAAGAATTGCTGGACAAATGTTGTTCTACACCCTAGTTCAAGATACTAGGGAGATCTTTTCCAAAGTAACCCTGTCTTATGCTACTTTCAATTAAGCTAGTCAATAGCAAGCTGTCCATTTTGATCAAAATGAATAGGTTCCAGAAGCCTCTGTGCTGCAAGGTCAGAAGACCAGCAGTCGTAAGATTGAATCCACGCGACGGAGTGAGCTCCCGTCACTTGTCCCAGCTCCTGCCAACCTAGCAGTTCGAAAGCATGTAAATGTGAGTAGATAAATAGGTACCACCACGGTGGGAAGGTAACGGCGTTTCGTGTCTAGTCGTGCTGGCCACGTGACCACGGAAACTGTCTACGGTCAAACGCTGGCTCTACGGCTTGGAGACGGGGATGAGCACCGCACCCTAGAGTCGGACACGACTGGACTAAATGTCAAGGGGAACCTTTACCTTTACCTATGTATAGGTGGAATCATTTAGTCTTGAGAACTGCAGTGGCCTTGTAAGGTACTCTCAAAGCAACAGAGACAAGTCAAACTTTTAAAGAAAACACAGCTTTTTAAAAATTAATATAAGAAACAGCAGTTGAATAATTAACTGTAAAGCACACAAGAAAGAGAAAGTGACGGAGTCTTTTCATTTTAGAGCAGAGAGAGAAAAGGAGAAAGTAATGGCAGAACTCTGGAAAAAGATAGAGAAAAACTGTATTAACAAGAAGAAAACAAACTGATGATTACTTGGCTTTTCTTCCATGCTCTTGTTAGCAAAGAGTAAATGTTGGAGATCTGAAACTGACAGAGAAGATTAAGGCTGTGTGAAAGAGACAGGACAAGAGACAAAGGTGTTCAGGAATTTAGGGGCTGCATAAAGGGGAGAACTCGGGCATAGATAGAGTCCATGGAGAGTAAAGAGAATCTTGGTAATTCTGGCACTCTTGGATAAATGGGTGATTTTGAGTACCTGGCTAAAGACTTGGAGATCAAGAGTTTGATTCCACTCTGTGCCTCCTGGGAGAAGAGGAAGCCTGTATGGCCTTGGCAGGTTGCACAGTCACAGGGTGCCCCCAGAAGAAGGGGATGGCAAATGACTCCAGAGTACTTGATATCTTGGAAATTCTGACAAAGCTTGCCATATGTCAGACTTGACATGACAGCACACAATTATCATTTTTATTTGGACAGCTGCAGACTTGGGTGAACAGACGTTTGAGGTAGAAAAAAGGGGCCCTAAAAGAATGCTTTGGTAGCACTAAACAAATAAAGAAAAACAGGGTGATCATGGTAGATGACTGGCAATTACCTTGGATTTTTGCAGTAGATGTAGTACATTGTACAATGTATTTCCTTCTTAGAGCTCTCAGTGCCAAATCAATAGGTGTACAGTGAGGCTTTGATTAGATTGGAACAAGCTTCTCTGGAGATCCCATGCTGGCTGAATAGCAGATAAAGTCACTCCCTTGTTCTATTCAATGGAGAATTTAGGAAGGAAGTTACAACTTGATTTGCCCTCTGCAGCCAAGTCTCATTGTAGCAATGGACAGAATAAAAGTGGAACTAATACTCAATAAACAAGTCTCTGTTTAGTTTTCCTTTACAAGACAAACAAATGACAAAAAACACTTCGAGCTAAGGTAGTTCATTGAAGGAAAGACACACACAATTGCAGTGTTCCAGCAACACTGGGTGTTTTCGAGAGCAGTTGAGTTTTGAGCTCCAGAATGCTTCTTTCTGGAACAGGCCCCTTTATTCATTGTGAACTCTTATAGGGTAAAGTAAAGGTAAAGGTTCCCCTTGACAATTTGTCCAGTTGTGTCCGACTCTAGGCAGCGGTGCTCATCTCCGTTTCCACCCCATAGAGCTAGCGTTTGTCCGCAGACAATCCTCCGTGGTCACGTGGCCAGCTTGACTAGTCACGGAACGCCGTTTACCTTCCCACCGAGGTGGTACCTATTTATCTACTCGCATTTTTGCATTTTTGCATGCTTTCGAACCGCTAGGTTGGCGGGAGCTGGGACAAGCGACGGGGGCTCACTCCGTCACGTGGATTCGATCTTACGACTGCAGGTCTTCTGACCTTGCACCACAGAGGCTTCAGCGGTTTAACCCGCAGCGCCATAGTCAAAAGGCTTTGCCAGCTTATTTGTTAAAGTGCATGAACGCAGAGATGCGGGGGGGGTGCATTTAACTCTGTGGGAATTATTTCTTTGTAGATATCGTATATTCCCACTTGTTGGACATCACCATGTAGCACTCCTATAATCAGTGTACAGTACTGAGACAGTAAGAGTAGTAGTGTAACAGATTTCATGTACAGATCATGATCACTGGTTAAGTATTTCTTTTGCAGTGGGAGCAGTAAGTTGTATTTGTTTAACATGTTGAATATATTCACTTACTTGAAGAAAACTATATATTTGTCCGTCTTTATGCACTTTACACTCTTAATGTGTATATTTGTTTGCCATTTTGGCAAACACATCATTTTGAAATGTTATGCAATTAAAGAATAACAGTCAAGTTTAGTAATGAGATATTTATATAAAATATCTACATGGAGATAGATAGATAGATAGATAGATAGATAGATAGATAGATAGATAGATAGATAGATAGATAGATAGATAGATAGATAGATAGATGCATAAAATAAATACCATATGTTGTTTTATTTTTAAAGATAGTGTCAGGCATTTTGATTGATCCAGTCTTTCAAAAAATCATTTAAAACTAAAAATGAATTCTTGAATATAAAGTTTCAATATGATCCAGAACGCCCTTTTTCCTATACGCATCTAGGTCATTTCATATTAGATATGAAAAATGTCCAATATAGTGATAACAAAAATAGTCTCTGAGCTACAAAAGCATACTTTTCACTGAAAATTTGCATCTCATCCTCTTTCCCGAATAAAATATGCAAGAACTAACATAAATGGCATACTGTCTTTTTTTTCCCCATGAATTGGGTCTTTGATGTTCAAGAGGAGCCCAGTGTTAAAGAACATCCCTAGAAGGCTGTAGAAACTGTTCCTATTTATGACAAATGTAAAATAGTACAGATCTAGCTAAATATGTTGGTGCCATTAGTTTGTGAATCATATCCTTGAAAATAACTGTGGAGGAGCCAAATCGGTTTAAAAGAAGATAACAAAATGGTTTAAGCTACTTAGGTTGAATGCCAATTATATTTTAATATTCAACTGAGCATATTTTACTAAGAAAAAAGGCAGCGTTGGCGCATGCATAACTCATTGGCAGCGTCGACCAGCTGTGCCACTCTTCTCTTCGAATCACTTTGTGCATTTTAGTAGCATGGTAATTTAGTAGAGAACTACCTGAGTGATGGCATTTTCAATGAGCAGGTAATCTACAGAGAATTTTTATATGGTTATGAGTTCTGCGCTTCAGCCTGGCAACACAAAAATACATCAAGACCAATTACGGTATCAACTTTCAGCGTGATACCCTTGCCACGCAAGTGCATGTATTTCTGCCCCAGGCATTTCAAATTGCATCTAATTTGAAATCTTTGGGGTTTTAATTAAATTTTAGAATATATGGAATTCTTCATTAGTACCTGCTCTGAATAGCAGATTATACTTCTCAGTCTCTCGTTAAAGAAGTAGGCTGTGGTAAATAGCATGTTCAAGAACTGATCATTTGTGGTGCCTGAATATTGGGAACAGAAACAGTGAGATGCAAAATAATATCAAAAAGATTATTAGTCCAGTGAGGGACTCTTGATTTGTATTTTAATGGAATTTTACATTTCTTTAATGATTTGCAAATTGCCCTCTGATTATAAGATACATTAAGATTTTCATTTTAATGGTGAAACAACCATTAGCCAAAAAAAAAAAAAAAATCAAAATCTGTCTTCTTCTAGGCTGCTTCCCTGCAGCAGATAAATATTGAAACCATTAACACCTTTTGATGTAAGCTAGAATACAGCAGTTTAGACGTGTACATGAGTGATTGTGGTCTTTCATCTGTATTAGCACTTTGTTTGAAGTCCATAATTGTCTTTACATGGGTGAACAATGAATGAAACTGAAACTACCATTACTTTCAGATAAATAAGAAAAATAAACACCTCTTTACAGAATTAATATTACATATGCTTCAGTAAATATTTTAGATCTAGTATACATGGAAATTCTAATAAGGTTTTCATTTTTAATGTGGTACAATAGATGATTTGTAAGGAGCTCAGATTATTTATTGAAGATAAAGTAAGTCATATGATGGCGATACCACCACAGTCTCATCTTAATGATGCTGGAGTAATTAGAAATAAAAGTGCAGTTCTGCTTTCCTGGAGACATTACTCCTTTACTTACTGTTCTCTCTGCTGAAAAACCAAGATGTAATGTATAGCACACAGGCATAACGCAAAGCAGTTTCACACAAATCACATGGCTAGTTGAAGTTGAACCCAGACAAGAAGGAGATCCTTGGGGAGGGCGCTTTGACTGGCTGGAAGGGAATTTTACCAAGTTGGATGGGGTTCCTCTCCTTAGGGTCCAAGTGCCCACCTTGGGGATCATCCTAGACCCAAGACTTTCAATGGAACATCAAATATCAACCATGACTAGGTCTGCCTTTTGTCAGCTCTGGCAGATGGACTACTGCAATGCTTTCTATGTTGGGGCTTCCTGTAAAGCTGATTCAGAGACTACAGTAGGTACAAAATGCGGTGGCCAAGTTGATTTCTCAAGTGAAGAAGGTCAGTCATGGCTCACCTGCATTGGTTGTCAGTCTCTTTCCTAGACAGATTCAAGGTTTTAGTTATAATGTATAAGGCTCTTAACAGTTTGGGACCTTGTTACCTCCCAAAGAACTGCTGCCTCTTTCTCTTGGGCCTGCCAGATCTTGTTGTTGCAGGTGGCCACTCCAAGAAAGACAAGGAAGGGCTTCCACTAGGAGTCAGGCATTCTTGGTGGTGACCCCAATACTCTAGAACTGGATATCTGGCAGGCCTCCTCCCTCCAGACTTTTAAGAAATTATTCAAAACTGAACTTTTTAAAGATGACCTCAAGGATATCCTCACCCTCAGGTAGCCATATGATCCATGTCTCACCTTTGCTGCTGAGAATTGTCACTGCCATTTAGGTTTTCTCCCTTTGTTTTCTGTTTATTTGCCTGGAATTATATCGGTTTGCTTGTGTATTTGTTTTGTTATATTACGTGTTGATTTCATGGTTTGAGGGTGGGGAGGGGAGGGTTTATGTTGTCTTGTAAGACCACCGAGAGACATGGATTTTCACTAAATGGGGCAGTATAAAAATGCCAGAAATAAACGAAGTTAATGCAAGGTAACATATTTTTTAGAAATCTCTCTTAACATTAGCTTACAATTAGAGATGGACACAAACCTCAGTTTGGAGGTTTATGCCAGTTCATACGCGCAGCACCACAGGTGCTGCACGTTCCCTTCCCCTGTGTCCCCAGCTGGATCCCCCCACTCATCAGCCGGTGCACACTCCTTTCCTCCTTCTCTTCAGCTGTTCGACCAGTCTCTGGCAGGAGCATGGGCTTCCCTGTCCCGCCTCCTTGGCTGATTCCCCACTGAGGCAAGGAGGCAGACAGGCAAACTTTGTGCTCCTGCTGGGAACTGATCAAAAAGCTGAAGAGGAGGAGGAGAGGAGCATGCTTTGGCTGGTGAGTGAGTCATTGGCTGGGGAAGTGGGGGAAGGGAACATGTGGCACCAGTGGTTCCACACGTACAAACCGGCATGAACCTCCAAACCGAGGTTTGTGTCCATCTTTACTTACAATACTTGAGCAATTCAAAACACAGACTGAACCTTCTCTGATCCACACATACGTACATAACTAAAATATAGTACTACAACCTTTCATTGCTATCAGGCTTCTATTTCATAAGAGCCTGAATGTCCATTTCTTGACCTCCAACATCAAGATAATCTAAAGCAACATTGCCAAATGTAACCAATGACTGGTGAGTCTATCAGCTGGCTTCTGTGCCTCAGCTCCAGCAACTTCATTCTAGTCCACTGCCCTGATGCAGCCAGTGGAGTGAAGCAATACCAATAGGGAAAAGGGATGGGTTGTAAGTTCACAAATGACCACCAGAGTCATCCTTTTGTTCTTCTTCGTGATCTCAGTGACTCACAAATGGGAGACTAATTGACTCACAAATGGGAGACTCAGTGACTTACAAATGGGAGACTAACTTACTGGTGGTGGGAGGTGTTAGGTCAAGGGAGAAAAGAGCAGTTCCCTGTCCAAAAGAAACATCTCTCCCAGCTCATACATCCAAGCAGTAGTGGCAAACAAATGTTGAGGGCTAGGATTATGTCACTGCTCTGCAGATATCAAGTGGTTGTACACCTTGGAAAGCAGTACACAAGATATCTTATAAGTAGGTCTACATAGGGTAAATCCCACCTGATAGCAAGGTTATGGAAGATGTCACCGTGGAGCTCCCATTCATGCACCAATGAGAAAGATCAACTCAAGAAATCTGCTTAAGCACTGTTCACACCTTACAGAAGAACAACAAGAAGGGTATAACACTGAATACACCAGTTTGAGATGGTGTGTAAGGTGAAGTAGAACAGACAAACACCCTGTTTGACTATATAGCAGGGGTCCCCGGTCCTTGGCAGGACCGGGCCACAGAGACAGATCTCCCGCCCCCATGAACACCTACCCGCACGCACAGCCTGCCCACCCGTACACATGGGTGCCCCACGCGCACGAGTGTGCCCCACCGATCCACACGTGCACGAGCATGCCCCGCCCACCAGCGAGCACGCCCCGCTCACCCGTGTATGCGCACAAGTGCACCCCGCCCACCTGTGAGCATCCCCCACCCACCCACCCGTGAGTACGGGGGATGTCCCGCCCCCCCAACCGGTCCGTGATTTGAAAAAGGTTGGGGACCACTGCATATAGTAAACAGCGGTTGTGTTATCTGTGACTAGAACTATCATTTGATCAACATCATTAATGCTTGCAGAGCTTTGAAAACAGTGAGTAGCTCAAGCACATTGATGCAGAGCCTCTCTTGGGCAGAACATAATTTGAGGCAATTGACTCCCCATCCCATGGGTGAAACATCTGTGGTAAATTGTACTTCTGGTTCCAGTTGCTAGAAGAGCTTTCCTGTAACAAGTTGGCTAAGAGAGTTCCCCCATTTTAGGGACTGCCACACATCCAAAGGGAGAGATAATGGAAGAATCTTCTGATCTTTGGCTAGATCAAAATGACAAAGAAATCAGATTCAAAGTGGGTGGAGCCATAGACAGACAAAGGGAGCAACTGCATAGTGTGTGCCATCAGGCCCAAAAGATGCTGTTTGGTCAGAACAGAAGATTGCTGCCCTGATGCCACTGAACAAGCCAGTTTGATCAACTTCTTTATTGGGGTCTCTGTGCATCACACATCTGGGTTTTGTCCTGCAGTTGTGTAGCAACTGTGGAGATTCCTAGAGTGAAAATGAAAGTACTTTTGATGGGAGCTCCACTTGGCCACCTGCTGGTATAAATAGCTGGGGTTCCCACCAGTTCCGAGTTACTTTTCATCTGCTGATTCATTCATACCTTGAATTTCTAGAGATACTGATTCCTGTGGTAATGATTTGGCTAATCCTGCTTTGATCACTCTTTTGAATCTTCTCTTAACAAGATGACTTCTGCCTTCCCAGTTGGGCTCAGCCTGCTTTCCACTCCACCTCCATACTTCATGGCATTGAAGGCTTTCTTCAAAAAATGCACCTAGCATTTTGTAGCAAAATTTTACACAGTGACAGCCATTCTAAAGGTTTCTTCTGCTTGGGTGAGGGTCATGTGGTTGAGAAGTGCTGCCACTTCCAGAACCTCTCTTGAGTCTGTGCATTGCAACCTGAGGGGAAAAAGCTCTGCAGGTATCAGACCAGGTAGCTCAATCTCAAGTGCCTGCACCACCTCCAGTCTGTTCTCAGCTTCTTCCCTCAGCGAAGCAATTATGGGCCTGGTCACCAACATCATACCCATCAACATCAGTGTCACCTCTGTATCCCAGTGGACAATTCTTCCAGGAGGGCTCACTCTGAGTCTCCTGTCCACAAGAAGAAGCACAGGTGAGACAAACAGGCCCATCCCATTCTCAGCTCCAAACCCAATACCAGTGGCGCTCTTGCTTCATCACTAACACTGGTTGCATATCTCCAACTGCCATACCACTAGCTTCTTACTTAAAGGGTGAGATTATCAACTCCTCAGTAGCATCACAGCCCTGGTCCTCCAAGAACACCTCCATCTTGAAGCCCTCATCATCAGCAGTCTTGTTCAACAAATGGGGCAAGAGTTCCCAGGCCAAGACTTTCATGTGCAATCTTTTTAACCTTCCAGGGACTTGTCACCTTCCCGCAACCAGTCTAATCACTCTCCTCATTGTTGTAACTCACCTACTACCCATCAATCTCAGTCCACTTCTCAGGGTTAATGTCGATCTTGTTCATGGATCCACTGAAGATGCGCTCTTGACTGTGTAATAACAAGATTGATTGGGCTATCAACACCAGTGCTACTGAATGATGAATGCTCTGTGGTCCAGAGAAGTCCACGTATCTCCTTGGTAGATTGGAGAAATCCACCTGACTCTGATATCAGAGAACTGTGGGCAGTGGAACAGTTTGAACAATGGCTTAAGTGCAAATGGCAGAATACTTAAAATGATGACTGTACTCACATTGTTAGACACAACATGTATATTGCATGGCAGCACAGAAACCTCTTACTTTGCATCTTCAAGTAGCTAGCCAAAAGAGTTGTTCTATGTGTTTTGATGCTTGCTTGAAACTTTCCCTGTGATTCAGATGCTAACACTTACCAGTTGCAAAAGAGAGTGACTAAAATGATGACTGGGCTGGGGCACCTCCCTTATGAGGAGAGGCTACATCATTTGGGGCTATTTAGTCTAGAGAAAAGGTGCCTGAGGGGGGACATAATTGAGACATCTAAAAGTATGCAGGAGATGGATAAAGTGGATAGAGGGAAGCTCTTTTCCCTCTCATGCAATACCAGAACCAGGGGACATCCACTCAAATTGAGTGTTGGGAGAGTGAGAATAGACAAAAGAAAAATATTTCTTTACCCAGCGTGTTGTTAGTCTGTGGAACTCCTTGCCACAGAATGTGGTGATGGCATCTGGCCTAGATGCCTTTAAAAGAGGATTGGACAGATTTCTGGAGGAAAAGCCCATTGCAGGTTACAAGCCATGATGGGGATGTATAATCTCCAGGCTTAAAGGAAGGTACCATATTTTTCCATGTACAGTGGTGCCTTGACTTACGAACGCCCCGACGTACGAACATTTCGACTTACAAACAGCTCCGTTCGCAAAATTTTGCTTTGACTTACGAACGGCGCTTTGACTTACGAACAAAAAACCCGCGGGGAAAGCGGGAAATGGACTTTGGACTGCCTGGTACTGCCTGGTACTGTAATTTTAAAATGTAAAAGTTGGTTTAAAAGGTGCTTGGTTTGGTTTAAAGCTGCTTGGTTTTAAAGGTGTTCTGTTTAAAAGGTGTTCGTTCCCTCCCTCCCTCCTTTCCTGCCCTTTTTTTAAAACCTAAGTCATCTTAGGTTAAAAAAAAAATTCTCCCCCTAGTGGTAGAGGACGGATTAACCGGTTTTGCATTAGTTCCTATGGGAACTAATGCTTTGACTTACAAACGGCGCCTCGACATAAGAACAAAAAACAGCTGGAACGGATTAATCGGTTTTCAATGCATTCCTATGGGAAATGCTGATTTGACTTACGAAAGTTTTGACTTATGAACATCTTCTGGGGCAGATTAAGTTTGTAAGTCAAGGCACCACTGTATAAGATGATACTTTTCTCTAAAATATTTAGACTAAAAATTGAGGGTCATCTCACGGAAGTAAGCAGATGAGAGAACCGCATGATTGCAAAACTGCCCATACCTTGCCTCTGCAAACAGGCTTCCTTTAGTCACGATGCTTAGCTTCCTCCAATCATGAGGCTTAGCTTCCTACAGTCAGGAGACTTAGCTTCCTCCAGTCACAAGCCTTATGTAACTGATGTCAGCTGATGCTGAACAAACCAATAGGAACAGTCCTCATTGGAGGTGGAGCGTGTAGGCAGTGCTCAGATGAAACAGGGACTGGTAATGTCGGAGCGTTCTGAGCCCAGAGGCTGAATAAAGTGATATGCTGAAAGCTAAGTGTGATACATAATATGACAGTATTGGTATGTAAATGTTACCTAATTACTAAATTAAAATGTGTTCTGTTCTATGTTTAAAATATTGTTTTCTTAATTTTGGGTTGGAAAAGTGGGGGGTGTCTTATACATGGGGGCGTCTTATACACAGAAAAAATACGCCAGATGCAGGGGAGTTGTATCTAGTTGTCTCGTGTGCTCCCAGAGGCATCTGGTGGGGCCACTGTGAGATACAGGAAGCTGGACTAGATGAGCCCTTGGCCTGATTCAGCAGGGCTCTTCTTATGTTCTATGTTCTTATTTTCTTTGTACTGCAGCTACTTTCATTCATTGATGGGGCAATCTGGCCATAGTGATCCGTGATAAAAACTATCTTTATAATTTGTTTCCTGTTTTTGTATAAGGTCAGGTTTTTAACGTTCCGATTGAGATTCATCCTATTAATTCCTTACCTATAAAAACCAAAACAGAAGCACCAGTACCATTTATTAAAATAATGCAATGGTTTCTAATATTAAATTAAAAGTAATTGTAACTAAATATTTCTTTCAAGGAATAACAACATGTTGTCAAGTTGATTCTGGCTTATGGCGACCCTTTCCAGGGTTTCCTAGGTATAGAGGACTGGGAGATCATTTAGCATTCTCTTCTTTTTGAGGTGCTCTGGGACTGTGTTTGCCCAAGGCTACACAGTCTGGCTTTTGCCCCAGGAAGCGCAATGGAAAATTGAACTCTGACCTCACTGGGCTATCCAGCCAGCAGACTACTTATAAATTACATGACCATTTTTCAAATAATATGTTCTAGACACTCCTAGATTTCCCATACACCCCCTTACTTTTTCCATTATTTAGTATCATCTTGCTCTTGTTATAATATTCCGGATTGTATGTCTCAGATATTGCAAGGAAAATAAATGTTATGAGCAGTGCAATGCTTACATGCAATTAAGTGCATGCATTTTCTCAGAGTACATTGACTGTAGTCTAACAAAGATCGACGAAGTCCTTTTGGCTGTCTAAATGAACCCTTGCAGCTTGACATCTTCTAAATGTGCTGAACTACAAATTCCCATCATACCTAGCCAGTGGCCCTGATTGTTGGAGGTGGCTGGGGTTGTCATTTAGCACATCGTAGTGGTGGCGAGTTGTGGATGGCAGCTTTAAGTGTATTTGCTTCAAACTGATATTAACTTAGGTGGTACCTAGCCCTATTCAGGATTGCATTGCTAAAAAGCGCACGTTACAGTTCCAAGATTTAAGTGATAGACAAACCAAAAGGTTTCATTTAAGGATTATAACCTGTGGATATACTCTTTTAAACGCTCCTGTTGCAAATACAGGAGAAAGAAGAATGTTAAACATGCCTTTTTCTTTTAAAAAGAAAAAGAAAGATAGAAATCTCACAGGTTTTGACAAATTTTTGTCTTATATTTTCTTTTGGTAGGAGGGAAATTAATTGAAATAGGACTAACTAAGCAATTCATTGATTAAAATGCAATTACAATTCTGTAATCAGATTTTAACCATAGCAAATATATGACATATGTCAAACCTTGTACTAGCATGTGTCATGTTGAAAAATGTGGAAACTTTTGCCTTGATGCATGAATTAGTAGTACCACTAACACTGGATGGGTCGAAAATAATAGAGCTGGATTTTCTCACTGGGGTTACAGAATCTTCAAGCCAAGAGGGCAGGTTTTCACTAGAATTTCAACAACAACAAAATTTCTTCCATTTCTTAGGTCATTCGTAGGAGGAACGGCAAGGAAAGAATTAGTTAGGGTCCCAGTCAATCCTAGTTTCAAGCTGTAAGTGCCCAGCACCTGGGAGGTGTGCCCAGTGAGTGTGCAGTTTCCACAAAGGTGATGAAAGGGGAGTCCAAAATTTAGGGAGTTGGAGTCAAAGTGCAAGCTGAAGTCATGCCATAGATCGAAGCCATACCAGTTTGTCAGTCCAGATAGGTGCAACCAGAAGTAATGTGAATGGATAGTCCACTTTGGGTCATGAGGAGATGAGTCAAGCAGAAATGGATGCAATACTGAGAACAGGTGCAAGGAAGGCAATGTTGAAAAGTTCTCAGCAGTGAGCTGTTGTTTAAGCAGTGTATCCAGCAGTAGTGTGAGTGATTTCCCCCCCCCCCCAAGCTTCGCCTACTCAGAAAAAAAAATCATAGCTGAAGTGTCTTAGATCACAGCTACAATACTCTGTCTCAACTTGACATGATTGTCCTTCATTCACTCTGAGATGTCTTTATTCTCTCCAGCCTGGGGTTTGTTCTTCCTCCGAATCTCTCTCCACCTCTGGAAGGAATAGATTATCTTTTGAAGGGTCAGGTCCTGGTTTATCCTCCAATGTTTTTGGAGAGAGGTTGCTTGTTGGGGTCCCAAACTCTTCCTTGACCTCCATTCCCTCCAGCTCAGGCATGTAGTCCTAGCTTCCCTCCTCAGAGGAAGACATCTCCAGGTACAGCATGACACAATCATATAACCATTGTTCTCATATGGTGCTTTATACAGTTAAGTTTGAAATGTGTTCATATGCATTAATATATATATATATTTGAAAAGCAAAAATAGGTTTATAAGAAATATTCCAACATTTGTATTTGGACAGTACCATTATTAGGTCAACCAGAATTACAGAAGGTGCTATGCAGGTTTTGAGTTCTACCAGTTTACCTAGTTAATGAAATCTGGAATTGGTGTACTCTCTTACAGCATTTTGATTAGCACAATGAACGTAGATTCATAGAACTGCACAGTTGAAATGGACCACAATTGTAGGCTATTCTGATCCCCTCCCTGCCAGTACAAGAAATCTATAGGTAAAGCATCCCTGACAGCTGGTTTTCCAACTTCTGCTTAGAAACCTCTAACAAAGAGAGTCCCATCTTCCAAGGCAATCTTTTTCCACTGGTGGACAGCTGTTGCCGTCAGGAAGTTCTTCCTAATATATAGGAAGAACATACATCCGTTAGTTCGTTCTACTTTGGAACCACAGAAAACAAGTGGGAAAGTATGCAGTTAAAAATAGAGAAATTAAGAATTTATCTCAATATTAAGAAGAATATGTGGAGCTTATATAGTTTTCACTGTCCAAAGTCCTGTTGCTTAGCATATTAAATCACACTGGAATAGGTCAATTGATTCAGTGGTGATTTGGTGCGTCAAATTCATAAATTCCATTGATTCAAATGAACCTACTCTAACTGTGACTTACTGTGCTAATGTAAGTTGCAATTAAAGTACTGTATAGGTTCATTTGAATCAATGGAACTTATGAAGGAGTTGACTCACTAAACTCGCATTAAGTCAGTGGGCCTACTCTAATGTGATTTACTATCCTGAGCAGCAAGATTTTGCCCACTGTGTCTTAGGTTAGTTATAAAACTAGAGTAGAGTGTAGTAGTAAGTTCTTGGCCCAGGGTTTTGGTTTCCCAGCTGATCCCGGAGGTCAAATTCACATAATTTGAATTTGCTCAAATTCACATTATGTGAAAATTCTGTGAAAGCAAGAGAACTCTGGGCTAATCTCACAGATGACTGAGCAACGGTTTTGTAGGTCAACTTTTTGTTGCTAATAAAAAATAACATGGAAGTAGTCGCAACTAATTTTTGGCTTTTGAAGACATTGCCTGTGCCTCTACAAACTAAAACTGCAGACATAGTGTACTTTCTACATGTTTCCTCTTCCTTGTAATGTTCTTTAAAAAAAAACTCGTTTGTACACTGAGAAACTTAAATGGCAGGATTTGGACACTTACTCAGTGCGAAATAGTATAGGACAGTTTGGATCACAACTGAAGTTCAGCGTGCACACATTGCAATGCCCGTTTTTATGACTTTGCATTTGGAAATGGCCCAAAATTGACTCCCTTGCCAAGTAGTAAAAGGATTATTTGTTCCTTAAGTGGGATTTTGTATGGCATGTACAGGCCTGGAGCAGATTTCTGCAGCTGAGTTATAAACCTTTAAATATGGGTCTTATTATAGAAATGCTGACATTCTTGTTGGAAGTGTTAGGGCTGCAAATGATTAGGCTTCAACTGTTGTATAAAGCCTTAGATGCTCTCGTCATATGGAAGCATACCGGTTTAGTGGTACCTACAATATTATGAACCCCTGTTGGTCTGACTGAAAAAAAAGTAATGACATTAAAACCTCAAAATTAAAACTTTTAACTGTGTGTTAGCTTACTTGATGCTATTTCCTCTTTTCATTAAGAGTGCAGCAGAGTGAGTCACTGAAAATCTTAACATCCTGTCTGTGCCTTATAAGAATCTGTCAGGAATTATCCCCTCTCAGATTGTTTAATCAAGGCATTAGTACTTCTAGAACAGTTGTGCTGCATATGCACTCTCAAGATTCATTCCTCATGTCAGAGATCAGAATTGCATCCGTATAGACAGGAGTTAGGAGATGTGTGAAAGAAACCATGCAGCAGGACTAAAAAGAAAGAGGCAGAGAGACTAGAGTGTGGTTTTTAACATGTTTAGTGCATTAAAAGCATCACAAATATATGCCAGTTTCATTCCAAGAAATGTGGATTTTTATTTGTTTTTCTTTAAATGCCTGTGAAAAATAAACAGTGAAAGAGAGATTGTGGAACTGCTAGGCAATTAATAACCGAGGTCATATTTTCAAGGGGGTGAATGCAGGAGGGTCAGCAACCTTGTGCCTACCCACTGACTGACACACGACCTGGCAGACACGCCAAGAGACTTTTTAACTTCCTCGCCCAGCATGAACCCAATGGAGGGTTTAACTGTATCCTTCTTTAGGCATTTCAGCTGCTCATGGCTGTTTCCCTCAATCTTGGCTTGAGCATAAAAGTGAGCAGCTGAGATATGTGGTGTGGGAGAATTTGCCAAATCTTCTGTTTGTATTGCAGGAGAAATAGTCCCGTTAGGAAAAGGGCCATGAGCTTGGGACATGGGTGCATGAGCTTGAGTTAGCGTTCTTGGAATCGGAGATGATCTTGGGAGTCCCAAATGAATTCTTCCCCACCTTGAAAGCATCCAGTTGTCTATCCCAAAAGTATAGTTTTCGTAAGGGGAGAATTGATGTTTGACTTTCCAGTTTTCATGTCTGAAACAGTGGGAAGTTCAGTTAGAAGTAGTAGTTATTTACTTTATCAGCCTAGTTCCTGGTCTCTGCTTTACCACAAAGGACTTGGGAGTGAAAAAGAAGGCTGGATTTTGACTATGAAAAACAACTGTAAATAGCATATCTTTGAAAGTACTTTAGTGATTAGGAGCTCGCTCAAGGAGTAAAATGGAGGAAAGATATTTCTTGTCTAACTTGTATTTGTAGCTGTTTTACTATTTTTTTTAAAGTACTCCATAAGCTGCCTTTGTTGGGGAAAGGAAATTAATTAATTAAATAATATTGAGATGGGAATTGCTTACCAGTTTTAGCAATGCTACCTAATATATCTTGATTCCAGATTATTCCTTAGACTTCTCTACATGGTTTTGTTGGAGCAGGGAAAAAACATTACATCGGGAGTGGTGGTGACTGTAAGGGGCCATTTTCACTTTTTCTTTGAACTTTGGGGAGGGCTGCATATTCTCTGCAACCACCCTATCACACTTAAAACATCTTGAGTGGTTTGGTTTGGATTTTTTCCCCATAAGTGCACATTCTACCTTAGTGGCTGATGGTCACAATCACAATTTCCCCCACCCCAGGGGTTATTTTTGGATTTAAAAGGCCTTTTGTTTTGTGTTTGTCATAGTTGTTGAAACAGCCAATAATTGCTGATTTTTTTTTAAAGGCTCTTATGTTCTAAAGCAAACCAGAAGCACTGTGTTCACAAGACAATTCAAGCATGATTTGCAGTTTGGGAACAAAAAATTGGGGGGACATGTTAGGTGTCTGGGGAAGCTTGGGGGAGTCACACAAGAGCCTCTAGAGCAGGGGTCTCAAACACGCAGCCCATGGGCCATTTGCGGCCCGCCGGACGATAGTTTGTGGCCCCCGCCTTGCCTGCCCCCCCCCAAAGCGCCCACGCGTCCTCTGCTGTCAAGAGTCAAAAAAAGCCTCACCTCGCTTGCCGGCTCTCTCCCAAGACAGCGCCTCTTGCACCCTCCATCCGGAACTGCAGCCTGCCAGCCAGCCCGCCTGTCTGCCGGCTGGCAGGCTGCAGTTCTGGATGGAGGGTGCAAGAGGCACTGTCTTGGGGGAGAGCCAGCGAGCGAGGCGTGCCGCCGGCCCTTTTCCCCGAGCGCCCAAGCCGCAGCCGAGCGATGCCTGAGAGCGGAGCTCGCTCCCGGCCCGTCCTCGAAGAAGAGCGCCTCCAAGCCGCCATCAGCAGCTGCCGCCGCCTCTTCCAGGGAAGCGGCTCTCTGGCTCTCTTTCTCTCTCGGCACCCCCAGCACCAGCCCGGCCAGCGGCCGCCTCAGCACCCAGCGGTGCTTTCTCCTCCTCCTCCTCCTCTTCGTCCTGCTTCAGCCGCCTCGGCTCTGGAGGCTGCCTGGACTCGCCTCGCAAAGTTTGCTCCTCTGTCATGGTGGGGGTAGCTGTTGCTGCTCTGTGTGTGTGTGTGTGTGTGCGTGCGTGCGTGTGCGCACCTGTGGGGGGGGCCCGCCCCGTTCTGTTTAATTTCGCGGGTACCGGTGGGGGCTTTTCTCCTTTGGCAAGGCAAATTCTGTGAGGGTTTGTTTTTTAAATTTCATGTCGTGCCCTCCTCCCCCCCGGCTAGGCGGTCGCCGGCGCTCCCTCCCTTCTCCGCTTCTTCGTCCTCCTGCTGCTGCTACTGGTGGTAGCAGGGCTCGCGTGCCCCTCCTCCTCCTCCTCGGAGCCCCAGCCAGGCTAAGGAAACTCCTGGGCGGCTTCCTCGGGCTCTTGCTCCGCTTGGCGGAAAATCTGATGCGGCCCAGCCTCACCCAGACTCTGCCTCCAGCGGCCCCCAGGTAAATTGAGTTTGAGACCCCTGCTCTAGAGTCACCCTTTCCTACCCGTGTATTATACTCTATTGGCTTTGCCATCAGTATTTCTACTAGAAGCTGGAAGACAACGTACAGTGCAGAAATTATTCTCTTTAGCTAGAGTTCCCTGTCTTTTTCAGTATAGGGTGTTCCCCATCTGTTTAGCTTAAATCACCCAGATAAGCTCATATCAAGTTACCCTGGATAACATTTGTGTCCACATTAATGCCTGCCTCTTAATTCACAAAATATCACAGGCACTGCTGAAAGGGCGCTATACTGATTTCCACAGTTTCTCTGGCAGCTCATCAGTGTCCAGGAGTCAATTCTATACTATACTCATTAAGCCTTATTAATGTTACAATCACACGTGCATCTTGCCTTCCCTCAAATGAGCATCTGTAAGCTGCAGCTGCAGTTACTGAAATCTGTATGTCTCCTTTACACACCTACTTATCCGGATAAACTTTGGCAATCTACATTTGCATACAATTTTCTTTTTCAGTAATCTTAACTCAAAAGTTTAGCTGTATGCATCAGGACGTTGCACAGTTGGGGATGGAAGACCTTACAAGTCATCTGTGTATAGTCAAAATCAGAGAACATTGGCAGTCACTGGGAGGATATGTTATTGACTCTGTGTTCAGCACAGATGTTTTTAGGAGCTCCACCCTGTGAACAGTTAGCTTGGCTTTTTATAGAGGTGGGGAGGTATCAGACATTATTTGTATCGTCTGCTGTAATTTTCAACTGTGACAGGATCCCTACTTCCCACCCACCCCCAAGAAGCAATTAAAACAGATGATACAGTTGCATAAAAGAAGCATGGCTCAGTCCAGCTTGATCTTTGACCTTGTAAATTTTTATTTGGGGGGTTGCACAGTTTAATTTTAAGAGTATAAAGAATTTGTGCGATATATAAAATGTTACTGTGTGTTTCAGTGTAGGTCAAAGAGTATTATCTGAATTTATAGACAGTCTTACCTAATGCATTGCAGTCCAGATCTGTTGGACTGCAATACCCAATGCCCCAACTGATACATTCATTATGTTGGCTGGGACAAGAGGGAAACTGTGCTCTTTGGCACACCCAAAACCCTATGAGCTTATGTTGTTTGAATCTTCATGAAGAAAGACGGATGCCAAGGCAACAGAAGATGGTTGACAAGGATGCAGCATGATACAGTGTAGCAAAAAAGGAAGCATGTGAAAGGCCTTCCTTGTGGGAGAACCCCCTGAGTCCAGCTGGGCTTGGCTCCTGAGGCCAGGTATAGGACAGATCTCATGTCCTTCCTCTCACAACTATGAGGCTACCATCTGACCCTTATAGCCTAGTCTCTACATTACAGCTACCAAAAAGAAAAAAGAACTCTAAATCTCAGAATTCTCCCAAGACGTTTCCAGGAAGAATCCTAGGAATTTCAGCCCATAGACCCTCACCACCAGACACCTTCATTTCAGTCAAGGCCAAGGCCTCTCTAGACCTTCATCCAGGCCTTCATTTCTTGCTGCAAAGATTCCTGAGAGTAAGGAGCCACAATGCTTCCTTGGAGGAATGTGTTCAAGAGACACCCTCTATAAAGCAGAAAGGGCAACAAGACTACTGTCCCCATGAAGCATTGCTGCAGGAAATGAAGGTCTAGAAGGAGCCCTTTGTATTACCCAGGTGAGTGAAATGAAGGTTTCTTCAGGTACGTGTTTGTGGGCTGGAACTCCTAGAATTCTGCTGGGGAAATTTATGGAGAATTCTGGGAACTGGAGTTTAACAAAACACCCCTAATTTCAATTGGCAGGGAGGAATGGAAGACAGTCCCCCTGCAAGGAGCAATGAGTTACAGCTTGGTGAGAGGCACAAATTCCTTCTCTAACCAGGGCAGTGTATTATTGCCTTGCTAAAATAAACTACTCTTAAAAGAATAGGTTTGTAACCTCAGAATGCTACATGTGATTTCTTCTATGCTTGTACTCCTGCTTACCCGGTGAGATGTCATTTATGATATCCTGTATAAATGTGCTTTATACAGAGAATTTCCTATCCAATACAGGAGTCGCTTGGGGTGACAGGAGATACAGTTCAGCACAGAGTTGGGAGGACACTGTCAAAGTGTGAGGATGATTTGTTTCATTTAAAATTTTAACAAATGTTTCTTAATATAGAAATACGTAACTCCTGACCTTATACAAGGAATGGAAAGAATACTCATTAAATTTCTAATTCTTGTCAGTTTAGGCTGCCTTGACACAAGAGGACACCTTAATGAGGAATTTTAAAACCCTCATCTCCAGCCTAAAGTGACGCGCGCGCACACACACACCTCTCTCTTTGCAATTTGCCTACAATGTCTTTGCTGCCCTTTCCCCTTGAAAAGCAAGATATAAACACACCGCTGTACAAAAGAACTGGCTAATTATTAAGATCCCCACACAGCACTTCAAATTGTTCAAACAGTAACAGTGTTGTGCAGTTCTGGAAAAAAAAAAAGAACCAGGCAATTTTGCACAACACTGGGAATTTTTTGCTTTAAACATGCTCACTACTGATAAAACCCTATCTA